>OX457085.1:30235993-30291595 GCA_949752835.1 Empis stercorea | reverse complement strand
TGTCTTTCGAAATCATTCAAAATATTTATTTACTTCCATTTTTAATAGGGTTCAGGGAGGGGATATGTTTACGAAATAGGCTGCAATATCTCCGCGGGGGACTGGATTGAAAAAATGAGAAAATATTTTCTTAAAAATACTATTTCACACATTATGGGAAAAATGTATTTCCCTACCTGTAATCCCTTCCATTCTATATCACTTATAAATGTTACATTTCAAAATTTATTATATAGTTATGAAAATTGATTATTTGGAACTTAAAATGACTATAAAATAAGCCACATTTTGTAACACGATGAGTAAATTTTTGGAACTGACAAAAAAAACTACCACCTGTTATCTGTAGATAAGTCGGAGGAGCGAGGAGGTAACTTCGGAGTTCTAGTGAAGTGGGCGCCAGGTCTAGGACTAGGGTGACCAACAGCGCATCACAAGAAAAACCCTAGACCAAAATTTATGTTACTAGAACTCCTTGGACCACTGGGATTTCCTCCTAAGTGTGCCAGCTAAGCTCAACCTGTGGGACGTGAGTCGACCAGTGATCTAAACGGCAATCAATAACACAACATGGCAATACTACGAAGTATCACCATAAGGAAGAGGACAAGAAAGGAACAGAAATCCATCGTGATCCATCCTGGGCATTATGATAAAATCAGCCAGTCATTTTCAAAAAGAAACTTTTAACCAGAATAAAAAAAAATAAAAAAAAACAACACAGCAGCAACCCCAACGTAGTAACCACACTCTATAAAAATAACAAGAATTTTCAAAAACAAATAATTAAAATTCCAAACAAATTATAATAAATGAAACTATATGATATTAAAAATTTTTTTTTCTTTTAATAATACAATTTAAGAAAAATATATCGGTGGTGGTAAAGGAAAAATGTTGTTTTATAATTATATAATTTTCTTTTTAATATCTTATAAATTGTATATAAGTTTACGTTGTCGCCGCTGCTCTGCTTCCACTATTAGGTTGTTGGAATACTTTAATTTTTTTTTCCTTTGGGGTTGTTCTCGGCGGGAGCTGGCCAGTGCAGTGGAATTCACGGCACTTATTATTATTATTATTTTTTTCTTTTTTTTTCTTTTTTTTTATATAAACTTTTTTGGTGGCAATATTCTTTTTTGTTTTTAAAGTAAAATACATTTAATAAATAATGGCATATTTATTATTGTTTTTAATTTTAGGTTTCCTTTTTAACACAATTACACCACTCAGTTTGTGATTTGGAGGATTTTCCTTCCTTTTTATTCTTTCCACTATTTTAGAAATTTTAGATAATATTTTAATTTAATTTTTGGTTATGATAATTAAAAATACGTTCACGACAGGCAATGCAATTGTTTTTTTTTCTACTCTTCTAATATTATTTTTCTACTATCTTAATTTACGCTTATTATTTGGTTTGTCTTGTCTTGTTGGTTCCTCATTTTTTTTTTCTTTTACCGCGGTTATTTAATTTTAAACAAACTTTTCAGAAAAAAAAATATAAAAAAATCAAAAAATCTCCAAATACCAATATCATTTAAAAAAAAAAATTTAATTCAAACCAAAAATCACACAAAAAAAATGTCCGCCCGTCCGGTCCGCCCGTCCACAAGGGCAACAAAGGTTGTCTATTGTTTACTGTTGCGAAAATCAAGAGACCGCAGCGCTGACGGGAATTTCGACTATTACCATATGACTACCAACCTACAAAAAAAGTTGTAATTCAGCCGTAAGCTCAAATCTGGAATATGACAAGCCGTAATTATATAACAATAAACGTAAACAAATAAATAAGGTAATTCTTTAAATTATTTGATTTTACTAATTTTTCCTTTTCTTTTTAGGACATAAATATAAAAAAAAATTACAAGGTTTCACAAAACAGACCTATCTGGAGCCTAGCGTTCCAGATAGGCCTGGAAAACACTGACTCGTCACACCCCAGATGTCTTATAATAAATACTACATAAATATATAAATACCAAAAATAATAATAACCTAAATAAATAACACCTAATAACTAATCCATAATAATTACTACTATAAATAATCTAAATAATAAATAACCTATACTAATTATACCATTACTTAATAAATACTCATGCACAAAAAAAAATGTTTAACTAATAAATACTAATTTATCACCCATAAAAAAATTTAACTATCCTTGCAACTAACTAATAATAATATCTTTAAGTAACAATAATAATAATAACCAACTTTAGTATAATTAATGTATAATACTACTTACTTTAAATACCTAGTTTATTAAGGTTGGTAGCCATGCATTATGTATTAAAATAACTAATAACTAATTAATAAATAACAAAACTAACCTACTTACATATAAGTGTAAAATAACTAATCACTAATAAATAATAATAAATTAAAAAAAAATTAACGATACTAACTAATACTAACTACATTTATGTGTAAATTAACTACTATTAACGAACTAATCATAATAATAACTAATAAACAAAATTTAAAAAAAAAATATAAATAAATAAATAACATTGATTTGAACAATATCACAGGTGGTACTTTTTTTTTCTCAGTCAACGTGGGGCTGTCCCACACCCTGACTATCTCATGCTCTACTTTTATGCTAGCCGGGCCATAATTTATTTTTTTTTCAAACAATTATTTATTTTTATATTTAAAGTATTTTTTTTTTCCCTGACCAATAGAATCTTAAATAGTTTTTTTTTCTCCGGTTTTTAAATCCTTGGAGTGGACAACGTATTGTTTCAAGGTGTCGCAATCTTCTACCGCGTAGCACACTTGTCCCTTGTCGGCGACAATTGTACATTTTGTCCAGGGTTTTGCAAATTTCGCGGTTATATTTCTCTGGAAATCGCTCAATACTTTTTAAAATTTTTATTGGATAAATAGTTAAAGTTGAGAAACAAAAAAGGTATTTTATTTTAAAAGACGAAAAGTAAAGGTTAAAACAAAAGGTGAGATACAAAATAAAACATTATTTATGCTTGTAATATATGAAAATACAACACTTTTTATAAAAATCTTTTCATTGCGATCATTTTTTTATTCCTTTTTCTCAAAGTGAGATGCTTTAATTTAGTTTAAATAAGTTCACAATTCAATAAGCAAATTTAATTGTTTTTCAAAATATGTATTTGCTTTATTTATTATATTTTTTTTTATTTAAAGCATAAATTTTCTTCTTTGAAAACTTAAAAGAAAAAAAGGAATGGCGAAGAATACCGAATCGCAGATTATAAATTCTTTCGTGCCTTTTTTGCGTTTTCCAAATTCCTGACCACAGAATCATGTACATCATTACGTCGATGCTCCTGGTCAATAATGATATTCTCATTCAGCGAATTTAATTTTCGAAGCAACTCGTAAGAAGTACCGTCGGTCATCATATGATATCCGAATGTAAGGTAGAATGGAGAAAACCCAGTAGCTTCATGGACAACATTCCGCAGAGCGCACGTAATGTGACTCAGCTTGTCGTCCCATTCTTTATGGTTGGTTTTACCTATATACATTCGGATAGCAGTGACGATTGACTCTTTGACTCATTCCGACGCATTGGCCTGAGGATGGTATGGAGCGATAAATTTGTGTTTAATATTATAATTTTTTATTAATTTCTCAAATTCCCTTGCCGTGAATTTTACCCCGTTGTCAGACAACAACACTTCTGGAATGCCGAAAAGATGGAAAACTTCGGATTCCAGGAATTTAATGATCGGACCTGTTGTTGCCTGACGCAAGGGTTTGAGCAAAACAAATTTCGAGAATTGATCAAGAACTATTAATATACAGGTATTTCCTTTTTTAGATCTAGGATATGGACCAAGAAGATCAATATTAATATATTGCCACGGACGGACCGGAGGAATTTGTACAACCAGAGGTGGTCTTAAACATGTATTAGGCGCTTTCGCTTCTTTACAAGCCTCGCACAAAGAAATGTACGTTTTGATTTCATTTCTCATTCTTGGCCAAAAATACATTCGTTGAATTTTCTCTATAGTTTTATCTACCCCCGAGTGTGCTGACATAGGATCATCATGGAAGTGTTGAATCACGTCGGCTCTTACCGCAGGAGGCACCCACAATTTCCAAACGGGAACATCGGTAAGTTGATGTTCTCGAAAATGTTGCCGTTTGAAAATGACCCCATCCATGATTTTAATGTCTGGGAATTTACCATGATTATTGGCGAAAATGCTCACGTGGCGTTGATATTCAGGGTCTTGCCCAATCCTTGGCGTGCCCGATCCTTGGCGTCGACAATATTGATTTCTTTCAACTGCACGGTCATCTCGTCGATTTCTCCCTTAGAGTATATAAAATCAGGAGATGCTATAGTGATTAAAAATCGTCAATCTTTTTTTTGGGGGGAAGAGAGAATTTTTTTTTGGTGTAGGCTTCAGAAATGTCTGCCCGTGTGTGCAAAAGATATTTTTTTTAGAGAAAGCTCTTTTTAAAAATAAAGTATGAATATTTATGAATTTGAAATAAACTTTATAAATTTTTATGTTATAATCTTATATTTTAATTTTTTCTGTATTATAAATATAAAATTGTGTTTAATAAAAATGTATTTCAAAATAAATAAATAATATTTTAGAAATTAAATATAAAATGTATAAGAGTATATATATAAGGTGTTGAGTAGGAACTACAGTTTTCCTAATATATCCTTTTCCAGGATTAAGAAAATATTGTGATCTTAAATGTATAGAACATACTTTATAGTACATACAATAATCCTCAGGTAGTATATTTACTGCCTAATACCATTCTAATCTTAAATTATTATCCTTCAGAAAGCTAAAAAAATAATTATTTTTTAATAATTCATCAAAATAATGTATACGCCTCAAGTGCTGCAGGACACAAATTTTTTGACTACGACCCTGTCGACGAATTGATGTTCATTGAAAGCTCTTTTGAATATTTTAGCGTAATAATTTACAATTTTAATATTCAATTTTATAATGTTATTTGAATTAAACATATTATATTATGATTTGAATTCAAGGAAATAAGTTGTTATTAGTTAAAAAAAAAACCACATTCACGAATACCTTCATATATTTTCTATATTTATAATTTATCTGTAAAAAGACACTTCCGAACATTCGAGTGATTTATGAAATAAATGATATTTACACGTTTTAATTACACAATAAGTCATCACAAAATATTGATATAATAAATACTGTTTTAATTTAATACTTTGTAGTACAAATCTTTATGTTTTTCACACATAAATTATCAAAAATGTTACAATTTCTTTCAACTTTTTAAAAAAAGCTCTCGCTGTAATATAAATGACAATTGCAAATCATTTGACAAATTAGCTGTGGATTGATTGACAGCAAAAGAGCTTGTTCTGTAGATGGAATGACAGCAAAAAGAGCTTTCCCTTTAAGAAAATAAACGAATTCGCTTTTGGCGAACCCAAAACGTACTGCTTCTGAACCGCCTCTTCACCAATACATTCACAAAAAAAACCAGTTTATGTAAAAGAGTAATAAAATATTTTTTTTTTGTGAGTAGTCATTTAGAAACGCACAATTTTAATTTAATTCTAACAATTCGACGTGATTTTATTAATTTATGATAAATAAAATTAAAAGTATTTAATATGCTAAAAATAATTTAATGTGATAGTGAAAAAAATATATATTTCCAAGTCGTCCGTGAAATTAGGAATATTAGTGTTATTCATAAAAATATTAATATTACAGTCCTAGAAAAAAGTAAAATTTAAATCGTGATTTTTTGTATTTATTATTATTTTAATATACATTTTCAACCAAAAAATTAAAAATATTTGCTTTTTTTATTTTTTATTAAAACAATTCAATTTTTTATTTATATGGATAAAATCAGTACATTAACAAGCCGTATTGGCGATTCGCTAGAGAACCGCCTTGGCGATTCGCCAGCGAACCGCTTAAACGTAGTCTAGGCGGCGTACTAATACATACACAACTTCCTTTTTTTCTATTTTTCTTATTCCAACATTTACGTTTACTTATTCCAACATTTACGTTTACGTTTATTCCAACATCCTTTTTTTCTATTTTTCTTATTACCAACATTTACGTTCGCCGGCGAAGTCTTGTATGAAGAAATGACTTCGCCAGCGGTTCGTTTACGGTTCGCTTTTGTTAAAGGGTTCCCTTTATGCAAACTGACTCCATTTTAACTCAGAAAAGAAGTAACTTATATATTCGCAAATGAGCCTCAAAAACGATGTAAAATGGAGTCATCCGGAGTATGTAGATTGAACTGGATTGTTCGTTTTTGAGTCCATAAATTCCCATTAAACCAGAAAATGACGGTGACGCCAAAGCCAAAGTGATAGTAAAAAAAGCTCTTTTACTCGATTTTGGCATGAATTGCTCATTTATTCAATTTGAGTCACCAATAGAACTCTAAAGTGAGTCATTTTGCTATCAGACGGAATTTGAGATACCAATAGAACTCTAAAGTGATTCATTTTGCTATCGGACGGGAGTCACTTTGGCGTCCCGCAATCTCTTAATTTCAGTGTCACTTCCTCTCTACATTTGCATACGTTAGATGATACACTTATGATACTAAAATGAAAGTATATGTGATACGCAGGGACCATCTAGTGATACGGTTTGGTATCAATTTGGTTAACAAATTGTTTAATGGGTTTAAGGCGTTTACGAATCAAAAAAGTAGTTTCAGAAACGTATCAGAAAAAGCGAAACGTTTCTGAGCTGGTATGAGCGTTTCCTATACGAATCAAAAAAGTAGTATCAGAAACGTATCAGAAAAAGCGAAACGTTTCTGAGACGAGATTGGTGTTCCTTATACGAATCGGCTTTTATTTGTATAAATAAAAAACGTTTATTTCAAAAAATATTATGTTATTTCTATCAAAAATATATTAAAAAATAACATATATTGTGATTTGCAATTTATTAGCAAATCACATAAGGTCTAAGCATCTCCAACGTCGATTTCGTGTTTAAGAATTCTAGTTTTCCTCAAACCAGATGTGCTAAACGACGGAAACCAATCGATCACTTCGTGAAGCCTTTGTTGTTGGTCAATATTCAATTTATGCATTTTCTTATCATCATTAGTCAATTCAGATATTTCTAGATTTTTAAACAGAATCGCATTAAGAGCGTCCCAAAAATCCATTCCCAAAATCATGGACCGTTAAATGGAGGGGATCAGAAAGAAAAAATTTGATGGTTTTTGTCACGCCATTGTAAATAATGTTCAGGAATACGTAACCAATGACACCTTGAGGGTTACCATCGGCCGTATTCACAATGGACGTGATCGGAGTGTACGAAATGTTAAACTCCCGCAACAAATTTTCCCCATCCTTCCCCAAATAACTAATATTAGCCCCACTGTCCAACAACGCAAAATGGTTTTTATTTGCAATTTGTATCTTCATGAAAGGACGATTCTCCATCCGGCCTGAGATACGTAGCTTTCAAAGTTTTCCGGATTTGCTCCCTCTTACTAAAATGTTTTTTGGATCTACTATTCTTTCTATTTATTTTTAACTAAACCTAATTCGCATATGCTACTTAATGGAGGATTCTTAGAAGCTACACCTAACTTATACCCATCACCGGACTCTACGCTGGAGGATTCGGACGAGGGCGGTAGTTTGGTTGCCTCCAGTTTCCCAAACCCGCTTTGGAGTTTCCCTGAAGGTTGCCGGAATGACACCTCGAACACTTATTAACGTAAGTATTTTTCAAACCACAACGATAACAAAATACTTTTAATGGATGGGGACAATCTCGAAATAGATGTCCCAAATCATCGCAATTAAAACATATAACATATGTATTTTTGTCGGCAGGTACGACAGTGGCGGACGGAACTCCCGGATGAAATTTATTATCGCGGACGAACAGGATTTCTTTAATTGGAACGGACGGACTTGGCGGTTCTGCCAGATTGGACTTTTGGAGCACCGGATTTGTAAGTATGTAATTTGAGTCAACGTTCTCCTCCAACTCATGGACATACATTCTACGGGGACGAACTTGGTCCTCGGCTGACTCACCAATTTCCCTCCACTTCCTGTCTCTTACAAACTCTATCCAACTGATTAAAGGTTACAATATTCACCAAAATCAGAGCCTTCTTGTAACCCGGGTATAGGTTATATAAGAGCCTGTCATCGCCGGAAATTTCGTGCGTCAGACGAAGACGAAGTCCCTCCATGTCCATTCGGAAGTCAGAAAATTTTTCCCGAGAACGTTGCTTCCTGGCTTCCATCAACCGTTTGACATCACCATCATCTTCCCCATCGTCAAATTCAATTTTCATGGCCGCTTTCAGGTTGGACCATGACGTGTTCGAATGCCTCCGAATATATTGCCAGTACCAGGTCTCGGCACGGCCCTGAAGGAGTTGATTTATCGACAACACCAAACCTTCTAACGGATATCCATCACTCCCTTGGCCAAAGTTTCAATCCGGAAGATGAACTCCGCTAGCGACAGAGCTTTGCCCGAACCATCAAATCGAACCCGCCAGTTAGAAACTGGATTACGGCGCCTAAAATGTTCAGGGTGGTGGTCGTCAGGTTCATCGTCGCTATCGTCGAGTGAAAAGGGAGCGACATTTGATGGTTCCCTCACTGGCCTTCCCCGAGTTATGTAAAATAAAAAACGGTTTGTTAAGTTTTGATCTTGTTTATTTCAAATCTCAATTCAGACTGAATTTTTTATTTAATAATTGTGACAATCATCTTTTTTATATATTTAAAATTTGTTTATGTTGAAACTAATGGATTTATTTAAATTATTTATAATTGGAAATATGATTAATGAGATTATATTATTTAATTTAATTTAACTTTAATTGTAATCTGAAACTATTTATTAAGACGAAAATGTTTTATATTGTGTGAGAAAATAATTATTATAAAAGTAGCATACATTGCAATTATTATTTAGAACTTTAGTATTACATAGTGTGGGAAAAGAATTATGTTATTTTTAAGTATAGTGTGGGAAAATAATTATGTTATATATAAGTATATGAGAATCGGTATATCACGTATACTGATATAACTCCTCCATCCTAAGAGAGGTCCTTTGGGACTGATTGATTTACTCATCTTCATCTTCGGTTGGATATTGGTGATACTCTTCTGTTTTCGTCCTATGTGCGGGTTTCGGTTTTTCTTTTGATGAAATTTTCTTAATTTTTAGTTGTTTTGATTTGCATAAATAAATAGTCACAATAATAAATATGGTAATTAAAAGGCCGCTAGTTGGGATGATCCATGCGTAATATGAATATGTTGGAATGTTTTTCAATAGTGTAGTGCGAATGAATTGTTGTTGCTTTTGAAGTTTATGTAATTCTTTTAAAGATATGTCTTGAAGTTCTAGTTGCTGATCTTGATTTAAAGGAGGTTTAAAAGTTTTTATTGATGGTAAAAGAAGAGGCTGCCCGATTATAGTTTCTTCTTTGCTTATGTAAAAATTATTTGGTGTTTGAAAACTGCAATTTATTGGTAACTCAATTAAATAAGATCCTTGAAGAGTAGTTAAATCTGTTTTTATACAAGTTAATTTTAATTTTGTTTCATTTGGAAGCACTGCAATATAATATGAAGCTGTTATTTCTTCAATCATTTCTTGGTTAATTACAACAGGAATTGGTTGGCAAACAGCAGAGTGTGAATTTTGAATTTGAAGCATTTCATATATACAGTCTTCCTCTTTCTGTTTTTTGAATGATTGTTTTTGTGTGCAATAATATATTGTATGGATGTTTCTGCATTCATTGTCTTCGTACTGGTAGCTATTATTACTAATTATCAAATAGGGTTTGGTAGGAATTAGGACTGTGTTATTTTTATTAGGTACAGGAAAAAGATGGTAGTAGGAAAATATTTCGGGATACATTATAGGGAAATGGATTATAAAAACAATTCTATTATTAGAGTAATAAGATTCGACGTCGATTATTTCATAATATTTATGAATAGTAGAAAAATCATTACCGAAAAGCAACTCTTTTGTTGTATAAAATGAAAGCAATTTATCAATAATAAATTTTAAATCTTCTATTTTTAAGATACTACCGTGAAATAATTTAAGTCTAGCAAAAGTTATAGCATTATCCAAATTATTTAAAGTATGTAGCATTATATTAATAATTGAGTTAATTTCATCTAAAGCATTTTTTGTTCTCACGTAAGAATTGAATGAGTGTTGGCCGTTCTTTTGTAGGTCATTAAGTTCAGCTGCAATCAAGTTTTCGTTTTGTTTTATCAAAGTTAAATTATGATTATAATCATCAAGAATTTTAGTTGATAATGGAATTTGTTTGTCTAAAGTATTTACAATATTGATTTCATTGGAATGTAGATTTCGGATTGCTTCGTCATATCGTTCCCCATCAGCAGCATCTAAATTTCCAGTTAAAGTTTTAAAAATGCTACCGATTCCGTTAAATATTCCTCTTTTTATTCTATTATTAAAGTGAAATGACTTAAGTTTTTCTTTTACAAGGTTAATTTGAAATCCAACTAGACTGTTAAGATTTTTTAATTCATGAATATAAGATTCGTTACGGTTTTTATTAATTTCTTCTTTGATAAATTTGTATTGTTGTATAATTTTAATTAATTCATCTTCAAGCGGTTTGAGATCAAAATAATGAATAAAGGAATGAGAGCTAGCTTTTAGCTTTGCATTTCCTATTTTAAAAGGTAAAATTGCAGGATTTAAATCCAAATTTGTTATCTTGATTTCACGATTCATCAGGACTACGGGTGCGGCTAGCAGAGTTCTGTAAAGGAATTATTTTTTGATTAATTAACGGTCTTTTTAAATTGTTTTTGTGGTAAGTTTTACCAGAAGTTTCAATAGTTATGTAGTTTTCGGAATCTATTAAATGAGGTTTGAAACGTGCACTTATTTTGTTACGAGCTCTGGTTTTATGGTAAGCTAGAGTACCTGGCTCATGCGAAATAGGGTCTTCTCTATTTTCATTGCGGTTTAGTATATAGCTTCCTTTTTGGCTTAAAAGTTTTTGACTAAGATTCTTATAAATCTCTTTTGTATATTCTTTATGTTCATTTATGTAATTTGAACAAGAGGTTTTATTAACATCTATATTAAAAGGATTATTAGAATCTAAATGACCATTAACGATATCTATGGGACGGTGTTTTGTAGCTGAATGAATAGAGTAATTATAACCAAGAATAGCATATGGCATTTGATCGAGGATATTTAGATCTTTTTTTGTTTCGTTAATAATTCTTAAGTGCTCTATAATTGTTGAGTGAAATCTTTCTATAGGGCTATTAGAATTAGGGTTTAATGGTGTTATATAGCGAGTTTCTATTCTATGTAAAGCAGTAAAATCTTTTATAATGTTGTTATTAAGTTCAGTACCATTATCTAAGGTTATTAACATTGGGGACCCATGATGAGTCATAAATATAATCAGCGCTTTCGCAACATGAATTGCAGTTAATGCATTTATTGGATAAGCTTGGGCGTATTTTGAAAATACATCTATTACAGTAAGAAATTTCTGGTTTTTAATTGTGAAAGTATCGACATGCAAGATTTCAAAAGGTTTAGAAGGTGTAGGTGATAACTCAAATATTTGGTTTGGTGGATTACGATCGTATTTCATAATTTGGCATAAAGAACAGTTATTAATAAAATTTGATACACTGCTTCTTATGTTCGGCCAGTAATAATGCTTTTTTATCTGTGATTCCGTTTCAATTATTCCACGATGGTTGGTTTTACCATTGTGATATAATTTTATTATTTGTTGTTGTGATTCTAGAGTTTTTACATCTTCTAAAATTTCATTGCAAAGAATTATTTTGAATGCTGAATTAGTAAAAGTTTCTTTAAGTATTTGACAAAATATAGGAATAAATTTCATTTTATCTAAATTAACTGCAAAAGTTTTACTAAGAGTTGTGAATTCTTTAAAAGTGTTAACTATCTCGTTTTCAAAATTGTTTTCAGATATTTCGATAGTTGTTCTAGTTTTGGTTCCGAATAAACGAATGATTTTTGGCAATTTAGGGGAGTGAAGGACTAGTTTGAAAAAAAATTGATTTTGAAAAAAATTGATTGGTGTTTCGGAAATATTTAGTTCTAAAATTGGATTTTCTAAGCTTGAGTGAACAGTTTGATCTTCTTCAGATGGATAGTCTAGTTCTGAATCAATATCATTGATATCAGGGCTTTCAGTAATATTACCTTGGATTGAGTGAACGTCTGTATTTGAAGGCTCATCATTAGCATTAATTTCATTTATTTGAATTCTTGAAAGTGTGTCGGCATTCGCATTAAGCGAACCTTTTTTATATATGATCGAGTAATCAATTCTTGAGACGCCATCTCGTAAGTCGAGCATTTGGGTCCTTTATTGAAAAGAGCCAATGAAGAGGTTTATGATCTGAATAAATGAAGAATTTTTTCCATATAAATACGGGCGAAAATATTTTGTAGCCCAGACAATACTGAGAAGTTCACGTTCAATGGTACTATAGTTTTGCTCGGCTTCATTAAGTGTGCGTGAAGCATAGCCTATTGGTTTATCTCTACCTATGGGACCTTGCGATAGGACAGCGCCTATGGCAAATTGGCTTGCATAAGTTGTCAAATTAAAAGGAACTGAAAAATCCGGATATTGCAAAATTGGTTCGTTTATTAAGAGTTCCTTACAACATTCAAAGCTTTGGATATATTCAGCGCTACAATTTATTTTTGCACCCTTTTTTAAGCATAGAGTCATTGGTTTGGTTATTTTAGCAAAATCGGGAATGAATTTCCTATAATAGCCAAGTAGCCCTAAAAAGCTTTTAATCTCTTTAGATGTTTTTGGCAAAGGATAATTTTTTATTGCTTTAATTTTGTCAGGGTTTGGTTTTATACCTTCTGGGGTTATTATATGACCCAAATAAGATGTTTCTTTTTTGAGAAATTCCGACTTATCTAATTGTATTTTAAAATTTGATTCACGCAATCGTTGAAATACTTTTTTAAGATTGCATATGTGTTCTTGAAGGGACGTAGAGAAAACGATTATGTCATCTAGATAAACTAGACATATGACATTTTGTAGCCCTCTTAGAATGTTGTCCATAACCCTTTGAAAAGTAGAAGGAGCATTTTTCAGCCCGAATGGCATTCTTAGAAATTCGTATTTACCGTTTTCTACGTTAAAAGCGGTTTTTTGTACACTATCAGGATGCATTTGAATTTGGTGAAAACCGCTTGCTAGATCTATGGTGGTAAAGTAATTACATTTACCAAGTTTATCAAGAACATCAGATATGTTGGGTATGGGATATCGATCATCAATAGTTTTTTCATTTACATGGCGATAGTCTACAACAATACGCCATTTCTTTTTACCCGATGCATCAGCCTTTTTTGGTACGATCCAAATGGGAGATGACCACGGCGAATTACTTGGTCTTATAATATTTTGTTCTAGCATTTTTTGAATTTGATTTTCAACTTCTGCTTTGTGAACGAATGGATATCTATAACTTTTTTTATGAACAGGTAATTCATCTTTAGTTTTTATTTTATGCTTAACTTGATTGGCAAATGACAAAGAATTTTCATCAGTGTGAAATATGTCTGAATATTTTTTACATATAGAAATTATTTCCGATTTTTCTTCAGCATTTAAATGATCAGTGCGAATCAAATGTTCAATATTGTTTTTAACAGTGCTTTTACTATTTAATTCTTCACATTTTAAATGGTAACACTCAAAATTATTAGAAAGTTGAAAACTTTTAATTGGGTATAATAATGTAAAATTTATACTATCTGATGATTTGTTGTGGATTTCAATATTTGCAAATCCATTTATAGATTTAGTCAAGATTTCTGGTATAAAACAATTTTGAATTGTTTGTGATGGAATTAATATTTCGCCAGATTCTGTAGTTACAGGTATTTTTAATTTTGAGATAGTGTTACCAGGAAGTAATTTTTCAACGAGAACATTTGTATTTGTAGTAAAAAACTGTATAGGAATTTTTGAATTTGGAGTTGAAATTTGTAAGTTTTGAAAGTCTAATTGAACATTAAGTGATCGAATAACGTCAATTCCAATTAATCCATCGAAAATATTATGAAATTTATAAGCATAAAATTTAACATTGATATTTTCATTAAATTCACAAAAAAGTGGAAATGTAGCAGAAGTTGTATGTTTTGAAGAAGCAAAGGAAGTAGAAACAGTAAAAGGATCAGTAATTTTGAATTTAGAGTAATATTTATCGATAATTTCAGGATCAAGAAATGACTTTGTTGCTCCTGTATCAATTAAAAGTTTTAAAGGGGGATTACTAATTGAAATGTAAGGAAGTTGTCTTTTATGGAATGAGTTATTAAATTCTATTATGTTTCTGGAGGTTGCATTTGATCCACATGAAAATCCTGAAAATTTATAGCTTCTACATATTCATGTTCGTCCTTGTTATAATTTGTTTCTAGAGAACTTTGAGCTTGGTCGTCTTCTTGTTCTGTATTATAAATTTCCTCAGACCGCATGTTTGATGTAGAGGGTCTATGAGTAGCACCAGTTTGCCTAGTGCTTATACTCATAGGGGTAGGTTTACTTTGATTTTGAAAATTATTTGGTTTTCTTACACTACGAGGTTGTCCAAAAACTTCTTCGTGTGTTGGGTATCTATTAGATTGGGGTGGTAGTTTGCGATTTGCGTATTAGATGGTGAATTAGATTGTATATTTGAATTTTGCGAATAATTATTGTTGCGAAAAGCATTAGGGTTTTGAGATTTTGTATGATTAGAATAAGAATTTAAATTATGATTTTGTTGCAAATTTGAGTTATTATTTTGTTGCGATTGATATTGGTTATTTGGATTTCGATTTTGGGTATTGGGAGAATTATTATTTTTGTTCACAAAATTACGTTTTGTATTAATAATTCCATTTGAGCTTGAATTTGCATTTTGAATATACCTGATGTTATCTTCTTTTTGAATAAAGTTGATCGCATCAAGCAAAGTTTTAGGCTCTTTAGTACGAACCATTCTTCCGTAGGGTTCTCTTAATCCAGATAAAAACACCACCAAGCCTTGATCGTTGTACATCTTTTGCTTGAATCTACGTATTTCGGTTTGCGTTTCGTGAATTGCAAGATAGTTTGATATAGTGCTTAATATTTTACGCATTCTATCATAAAATTGATTGGGGGATTCATTGTATTTTTGTCTCATATTATTTAAATCGAAAGACAAACAACTTTCATTTCGTGGGTCACTAAAATTTCGAATCAATTCGGTTTTTATATCGTTTATATTACTTGCACAACTAATATTAATTACCTCTCTTGCAGGCCCTCTTAATTTACTAATTATAGTTCGATAAATTACAACATTTTGATAGTTACTCGAATTTACGCCATCATAAAAATGCAATAGAATGCTATCTATACTTTCAAAAAAAAAATTTAGTTCATTTACATTTCCATCAAATTCTGGAATTGTTTCAGCATGAACTTTTAAAAAATTTGGAATTTGGCTTACTGGTTCCGTCATTTTTTGCTTTTTATTTTTTATTAAATTATTGAAACAAAAAGTATTCAAATTTTCCGTAATGAAATCTATATCTGACTCTAAATTATTACCGTTTTCACAGAAGGATTTGGATGATTCAGAGGATATAGGGATATCTGACATTAAATAATAATAGCTAATAAAAATCTTGTTACTCACAGAAAAATTGTTGAAAACGTCATGATCGAAGTTACAATTCTGATGAGTTTGATGAGTCTGAATTTCGTTTGATGAGTTATTTATTTTTGTTTGATGAGCTATTTATTGTTTTTTTTTTCCTTTTTGTTTAAAAAACAATTACACTTTATTGAATATTGAATACAATACTATATTTTTATATGCAAATTTGAACGTGTTTTTTTTTTCTTTAAATTTTGTTCGTAAATTCACTGTGCCTAACTATTAAAATAGAAAAGTTATCTTTGATAGAGAACTTTGCAACAGAATTACCGACTGCGCCAGTTATGTAAAATAAAAAACGGTTTGTTAAGTTTTGATCTTGTTTATTTCAAATCTCAAATCAGACTGAATTTTTTATTTTATAATTGTGACAATCATCTTTTTTATATATTTAAAATTTGTTTATGTTGAAACTAATGGATTTATTTAAATTATTTATAATTGGAAATATGATTAATGAGATTATATTATTTTATTTTATTTAACTTTAATTGTAATCTGAAACTATTTATTAAGAGGAAAATGTTTTATATTGTGTGAGAAAATAATTATTATAAAAGTAGCATACATTGCAATTATTATTTAGAACTTTAGTATTACATAGTGTGGGAAAAGAATTATGTTATTTTTAAGTATAGTGTGGGAAAATAATTATGTTATATATAAGTATATGAGAATCGGTATATCACGTATACTGATATAACTCCCGGCTCAGTGGTGGCATTACAGACGAACAGGAGCAACAAACCGAGGCGCCGCAGCTGGTTCCGAAAGATGTTGTCGAGCTACCAGCGCTTGGAGTTCGGCGATTTGTTGCCGCTGTTCTTCGAACAGATTGGACATGGCGGAAATTTGCGTGTGATCGAACTGGGTTGCAGAGGCTATTACCGATTTATTATGAGGTAAGTGGAAGCTTTGACGTTTTGATTGATTCTGAAACCGCTACCACTATTTTGAACTAATAAACAAAAGTAATTTAAATAAATACCAATAATTGTAAAGATAAAAAAAATGGCCCTACACCTAATATAAATAAATATGTATAACAAAAAACACAACTCTAATGATTATAAAGTGTAAAAATAAATAACTTTAATTGTAAAAAGGACTAATACTAAATATGACTAATCAAAAAAATAAATTAAATAAATAACGATAATTGTGAATAATTAAAAAAAAACTAAATCTCTAATAATTCTTAACTTCTATCTAACCTAACAAGAAAAATCTGACTAACTAATAATAACAACTACTGTATAAATAAAAAAAAACAAAAAAACAAATAAAACCAACAACTAGATTTTTATTTCTTTTTTTCTCTATTTTCTAGCTTTTCCACAAATTTTTTATTTTTTTTTCCGTCAGCGCTCGCTCGACCGAGGAACCAATAGCACAAATAAAATATTAAAAAAAACCAAAACGAATATCGCAACCACATAAACGAGAGAAAAAACAACAAATCCAAAATTTTTCAAAAACAATATTTTTATTTTAACATTAATTTAGACAACTCCCCAGAATGCATACACTCTGTACCTCTTTTTTAAAATATACAGAGAAGGGAAGGGTGAGGTAGAATTTGGGTTAGGGAAAAAGGAAACTTCTATGAGACATATTCCTCCCAAACTACAAAAAAAATCTTATAAGTTCAACCTACGCTGAACACAAAAATACACACATGCTAGGACCCCCTTTTAGACTAATAAAAGCGGGTGTCTAACTAGCGGACGGACACTTTGGGGAGGAAACGTTAAGGACCACCTTAACGCAGTTTCGGAAACGTTAAGGACCACCTTAACCAAAATAAATAAAACAAAGGACACTGGTAGGACAGGTAATGGACAACCAAAACCCTTATCTAACTACCAGTACAAAGAGTTGAATTGGAACAACCTCCGATCTTCTCCATAGGAAAGGAAGAATACTTCCACGGAAGGGGAAGACGTTGCAGTATTGATCGCCCCTCCATCCGACTTAAGCAACCTCTGATGGAGATTTCCACAAAAAAATTTTCCGATTAATTTTCAAAATTGAACAATTAATTTTCAAAATTTAAATAAATAGTTGATACTTTCGGCCGACCACCCGTCCACCATAAAATTTTATTATCACCAAAATTTTCAACAAAATAATTTTCAGGCATTCGGGTGGCCATCGGTCCATCACAGAAAAAAAAATCTTCATCAGAAAATTAATTTCAGCATAAATTTTTTAAATCAATTTTTTCCAATATGCACGCTTTTGGGCGCCAATTGTAACACGATGAGTAAATTTTTGGAACTGACAAAAAAAAAATACCACCTGTTATCTGTAGATAAGTTGGAGGAGGTAACTTCGTAGTTCTAGTGAAGTGGGCGCCAGGTCTAGGGTGACCAACAGCGCATCACAAGAAAAACGCTAGACCAAAATTTATGTTACTAGAACTCCTTGGACCACTGGGATTTCCTCCTAAGTGTGCCAGCTAGGCTCAGCCTGTGGGGCGTGAGTCGACCAGTGCTCCAAACGGCAATCAATAACACAACATGGCGATACTTCCACAAAAATTTCCAACAACGGAAAATTTTCAACAAATTTTACGAAGTATCACCATTAGGAAGAGGACAAGAAAGGAACAGAAATCCATCGTGATCCATCCTGGGAATTATGATAAAATCAGCCAGTCATTTTCAAAAAGAAACTTAACCAGAAGAAAAAAAAATTCAAAATAAAACAACACAGCAGCAACCCCAACGTAGTAACCACTCTCTATAAAAATAACAAAATTTTTGGAATTTTCAAAAAAAAATAATTAAAATTCCAAACATATTATAATAAATGAAACTATATGATTTTAAAATTTTTTTTTCTTTTAATAATACAATTTAAGAAAAATATATCGGTGGTGGTAAAGGAAAAATGTTGTTTTATAATTATATAATTTTCTTTTTTAATAATTTTTATAAATTTTTTTTTTATTATTATGGTGTACTAAAAAAACTGTAATACTAACTATTTAAATGAAATTTAATAAATATAAATAAATAATTGTATCTTTAATTCATAAATTAATAAATAACAAACAAAAATTTTACTTTACCAAATTTTTACTTTACTCAAAATATAATTTAACAAAGAAAACAAAGCAAAAGCAACTAAAAAAAAACGTACACCAATAATAAATAAATTTAATTTTACTTTACACATACCTGGTGAGTCTGCTTCCTGCTCCGGACATGGCTGGAAGGAACCAGCTACCTAAGGTACTTACACAAAAATTCAAAAAAAAACAAATCGCCACCAAAAAAAATTTTTAACAATAAATAACAAAAAAAACTTTACGTTGTCGCCGCTGCTCTGCTTCCACTATTAGGTTGTTGGAATACTTTAATTTTTTTCCTTTGGGGTTGTTCTCTGGCCAATGCAGTGGAATTCACGGCACTTATTATTATTTTTTTTTTCTTTGTTTTTATTTTTTTTTATATAAACTTGTTTGGTGGCAATATTCTTTTTTGTTTTTAAAGTAAAATACATTTAATAAATAATGGCATATTTATTATTGTTTTTAATTTTAGGTTTCCTTTTTAACACAATTACACCACTCAGTTTGTGATTTGGAGGATTTTCCTTCCTTTTTTTTCTTTCCACTATTTTAGGATTTTTAGATAATATTTTAATTTAATTTTTGGTTATGATAATTAAAAATACGTTCACGACAGGCAATGCAATTGTTTTTTTTTCTACTCTTCTAATATTATTTTTTCTACTATTTTAATTTACGCTTATTATTTGGTTTGTCTTTTAATTGGTTCCTCATTTTTTTTTCTTTTTTTTTTCTTTTACCGCGGTTATTTAATTTTAAACAAACTTTTCAGAGAAAAAAAATAGAAAAAAATCAAAAAATCTCCAAATACCAATATCGTTTTAAAAAAAAAAGATTTAATTCAAACCAAAAATCACGAAAAAAAAAATGTCTGCCCGTCCGGTAACAAAATTTTTTTCCAACTCCCCAAAACAATCAATTTTTTCTTATTGGAAAAACTATTGTTTCCCTGATCGCGTGATCTCTTGACTTTCGGAATCAAAACATGGCCCACAAGGGAAACAAAGGTTGCCTATTGTTTTCTGTTCCGAAAATCAAGAGACCGCAGCGCTGACGGGAATTTTGACTATTACCATATGACTACCAACCCAACAAAAATTCTGTCTTGCATGACCGACCCAAGACATGTCACTAGTATGTCTTGGGTAATTTAAAATGTGTTAGAAAGAAAGAAATAGGTATACAATATTTTTCGAAATAAAATATTTCATTATATGCGATGGTAAGGCCTCTGGTGACTATTACAAAAACTAAAAAAAAATTCTATTTTTTGTATATCTTTTTTATTCAGTGTCAGACAGTAATGTATTGTATTTGTCTTGCGGAAAAAAAATTGTGAATTTCTTTAATTACATTTTTTTCAGTCATATTTTGACTTATAATTATTGTTAAAAGTGTTTATTGATTAGTTTGAAATGTATTTTATTAGTTTTTAAATAAAAAATAGTGATTTTCATATATAAATGATTTTTTTTTTCACAAGGACAAACACACGTCTTTCCAGACAAACCCAAGACACGTCATGCAAGACAGACCCAAGACATGTCATGCAAGACAAACCCAAGACATGTCATGCATGACGACTTGTGACATTTGTATGGCGATGTCAGCAGTCTGTCTTGGGTCAGTCTTAAAGACATGTCTTGGGTGATTCATGGGTATGTCATTGAAGACATGTTTGCTGGGAACCTACAAAAAAAATTGCAATTCAGCCGTAAGCTGACATCTGGAATATGACAAGCCGGTATTATATAACAATAAACGTCAAGATGGAATAAGACGTAAAGGCCAGTATGCTACTCGCGATTAGGGAAGATTACCATACAAAATTTAGCTCAGCTAAATATAAGATTACGATTTATCTCGAAATTTCGCTGAAGTAGTACGCTACTCAAGATTACTAAAAGCAGGAAAAATCGGCGCCTAGTCAAAAGTCTCCCCTAAATATTTCACGTGAAATAATGTTCTGAACATTATTTCGCGTGAAATTTTGACGTTTGAAGAAAAAAAAACAAATTTTGCAAAAATTAAAATATCAAAATGAGTGAAAAAATTTATTTAGACTTGGAATATATCGATTCCGAAACATAGACATAGACGTCAACATTTATCTCTACACAATATTTTTTCACAATATTTTATCTCTACACAATATTGAGAGTTTGGAGATCCCGTTAAAATTTAGCTAATCTTGAGTAGCATACTATACTTAAACAAATAAATAAGGTAATTCTTTAAATTATTTGATTTTACTAATTTTTCCTTTTCTTTTTAGGACATAAATTTTAAAAAAAATTACACGGTGTCATAATTTTATATATTGCCTTTAAACTCCACTTATAAATTAGGGGCAATAGGTTAGTGGTTATCCAACTGACCCAATGAAACAAGCTCCATACCTTCCGTGTAGCCCTCCTTAAAAAAAATTAAAAAATAGTTTTTTGATAATAAAATTTTACACAGTACCATCCCCTCAACCACTTTTATGTTATTTGAATTTGAATTTCTATATTTTCAAAATTAATACATGTTGCATGACAATTAAATTTTTATAAATTAAAAGCTCTAAAATAAAATCGGCCAGATTTTAAATCTCTAAAATCGGCCAGATTTTTGATACGACCTTGTAAATTCTAAAGAAGGTACACTAGGTTCAAACCTTTAAAATCACTAAAAATTATAAACCACCATCTCATTTTAGTAAAGGAGGTGGTATATTATTTTAATAAGCTATAACACGTCTGCGGGGTACTCTATTAACAAAATGAAAAATAAGTTTCTTAATAATACTATTCTACACCTGTATACAAAAAATCATTTTAAATTGGCAAAAATTTCAAAATTTTTAGAATAAACATAATATAATTACTTTCGAAATATGTATTACAAATTCGAGTAAAATTTTTTTTACAAAATTATTGGAATTTTGTAAAAATTATAACTTTTATTTAAAGCTTAGTTTTCATGTAATCCTAGGTGGATCAAAATAGGATATGAAGCACTCTTCCAACTTGGCAGCTTTTTCATTTGTGTATAAATTTGTATATATATATTAAACATGTGTCGCTGTTAGATTGTAATAATTTTTTTTCCTTACTAGGTTATTGTTCCAGGAAAATATATATAAACTTATCATTTAAGTTTTTTGTAATTTTGCTTTTAATTGAACATAATGGCGATATGAAATAATATCCAATATTCTATTTATATAGCTCCTAAAAATATGCAAAATATTATTTTTTTGCAAAATTTTACATGATTAAGCATTTTGATTAATTATAAGAGTGAGACAAATGATTTTAATTTATTAATTAATGCACTTATAAGAAAAATAATTTTCGAAACTTTTCTCAATAATTGTTTTTAAAAATATTGTGTAGTTATAAATGTACAAGACAAGTGAATTAAAAATGTAATTTTTTGATTTTCGAAAGGGCCACAATACAGCGGAAAGGGGAGGGGAGATACGGATACAATTTCTTCAGAGACTCTAGTTATTTTTTGGATATTTCTGCGCTACATAAATTTCAGCCTTTCATAAAAAGCCGTTTGTGAAATACAGAGTGTCAAAGAAACTAAAAAAAGTTGTATGAAGATAACGGTATTTTTATACAACAATAAATTAAATTTTATATAATTTGTTAACTTTGCAAAAATGATAAAAGATTTTACTATCTTTTAGTTTTTACAGATCTCAAACATTTTCATTGGTTTAAAAGTTATTACATGTTCAATATTGGTAATTTTCGAACTTGGAGCGGAAAAGGGATAGAAGACAATTTTATTCTACTTATTATCTTATTACTATCTATTTATGGTCAAAATTTCATAACTCTATCTTAATAGATGTAGAAGTTTGTGTAAACGGACGAACAGACAGAGTGAAACTAATATACACATTTCTACCAAATTGGTTGGAAATGTGCTAAAAATGATTAATACTTTGAAAACTGATTAAAAATTTTATTTTTTAAAACTGTTTAATTTTATTTGAAAAAGAATTAATTCTAAAGAATAAAAAAAGAATAATTTTTTTTAAATATGATCAATTCAAGCTATAAAACTACTACATAATTTAATCTTAAAATGGTATATACGAAATTAAAGATTGAAATTTTAAGAATCCGTATATTTTTTTTGCTTTATTATAACTGTACATATGTATGTGGTTATACTTTTGTGAGTGAAAGATTCGTACTGTGAATGTGAAACATTGCTCATATTAACAAATATTTATGTGTCCTTAAAGTGAGTCCGCGACGGAAAAACTGTGGGAATACCTGCATTAGCTCCCTATTTTCAGACTCTTTTTCAAGTTTTTTTGCTATAACTTGGGCACATTAAAATATATTTGCTTTTGGTTTGGATATTTTTATTTTTATTAAAATTCCCCGTCCATATGGTCACCAAATTTATCTATATTGAAGAATGTCGATGTTTTATGCCAAAAATATGGCAGGGTGTATATAAAGAAAAAAATCATTTTGAGAAGAATAGAAATTCAATGTAGGGAATTTTGTTATTTTTTCATATTTTATGTTACTGAAAATTATTATTTGTCAATAAATTTTATATAATGAATGCTTATTAAGCATTTGTTTTACAGCATTTTTGATTTTACTTTATTAAAAAAAAACCTTTAAAAAAATAATTAATTTCAAAAAAAATAATTTAAAAAAGTATTGTCTCTGACGGGGATTGAACCGGGATGTAATTTTTCATAATTTTTTCATATGAATATATGAAAAAATTAGTCTCGGCTTACGAATGACGATAATGATACCAATCATATACCGTATATGAATTGAATATGTATGTGTATGTATATTTGTAAGGTTAATGAACTTTAGGGTTCCTATGGATATAAATATATGGTTTTTTTTTATTTTGTTTTATTATAGGTGCATTAAAACATTGTTATTGGCAGATTTTTTTCCTATTCGCAATAATTTCGAACCGAGGACTTTTTTTCTTGCGTTAAAATAAATATACCTACATATATATATGTATATGAATATATGTGTAATTGTTATTTCATTTAATTAAAAAAATAATAATTCTCCATAAATAAATTTCATTGCATAATTTAAATTAAATTTACTTTTCTTTTAATTTTTAAAGGATATTGTATATCTAATTGATTTTTAAATCAGATAATATTGTGTAAAAAAAATTACTAGGAAATATTAGATAGAAAATTTTGTTATTTTATTTATATATTGAGAAGTATAATTATTGTTTAATATTTTATGATTACTAGGATTATATTTGAAGTTATTGTTAGGATTAATATTTTTATGGCTATGGTCATAAAAATATTAATCCTAACAATATCGTTTAATAATAAAAATATTTATAAATGGTTATTGTTAGTAATAAATAGTTTGCATACCATAAAATAAGTTTGTTAAAAAAATTACAATGTATGTATAAGAAACAGGTAAAGGACTATTTTAAAATATTGTTATAGGTATAGTTGGTTTGGTAAACATTTTTTTTAGTATTTATTCAAGTAAAAATTGTGTACATTTTAATTTTATAATTTTAAACAAAATTATGAAAAATAACATCCCGGTTCAAAAAATTATGAAAAATAACATCCCGGACAATACTTTTTTAAATTATTTTTTTTTAAATTATTTTGTTTAAAATTATTTTTTTTAAAGTTTTTTTTTTTAATAAAGTAAAATCAAAAATGCTGTAAAACAAATACTTAATAAGCATTCATTATATAAAATTTATTGACAAATAATAATTTTCAGTAACATAAAATATGAAAAAATAACAAAATTCCCTACATTGAATTTCTATTCTTCTCAAAATGATTTTTTTCTTTATATAGCAAAAAAAAATTCTCAAGGCCATAAAAACAACAAAAAACGCAAAAAAGGAATATACAACAACAACATAAATAATTTTCTCACTGAAAGAGAGAAATGAAAAAATAATATTGTTTGTTAAAGCGATACATGCGCCCTCTGTAGACCAAATATAACAATAATTTTTTTCAAATGATGATTTATCTGGTTATTTAAAATCAATTGTAATATGAATTTTTTTTTGTATTTTCTAGCCTGAAAAAACCTAAATTGGTTAGAAGAGAAGGTCTATCTAAAAATGGTCAAATAATAATGAAATTAAAGATTGAAATATCTATTTCTGTTTTAAATTTTTTTTTGCTATAAACTTGGGCAAATTAAGAGGTATTTGGTTTAGTTTGAACTTTAAATATTTTTATGATAATTAAAATTCCCCGTCCATAGACAACAAATTTACCTGTAGAGGGCCTAAGTGACTGCCTTTGCCTTGGGCACTTCCGAGGGAACTGATATATATTTGTAAGTTACGCCTTGAAACATGACTGACTGAACTCTACCACTGAGATATAGGAGGTGATCAAACTCAAGAGTGGGTTAGCCAAACCCATCTTTTTTACTTTCGAAGCAAAAATTTGATGGTCTACTCTATCAAAGGTTTTGCTGAAATCCCTGTAGATAACATCAATCTAGTCACCCTTTTCCATACTACACAACAAATCAGAAGTAAAGACAATTAAATTGGTAGTGGTGGAGCGACCTTCTCTGAAACTATGTTGTTGATTATTAAGGAGAGGAAAAATTATGAGTGACATTTTGTTACCGATGATTTTCTCAAATACCTCGGGTATAGTAGATAATATGGCTATACCTCTGTATTTGTCGCTATTTGATGTGAATAGGAATAAGATGGAAATGGGATTATTTCCAAGCGGATGGGAAAGTACCCGAAGGGATTTGTTAAAAATAAATTTTAAAGGTTCAGATAATTGCTCCGCACAATATCTAAGGAAGGAAGGAGGTAACAAATCAGGACCAGCGCCCTTTTCTACATAAATATGACGTAGTTCATTCATGATCTCTGCAGTAGAAATATATGAGAATTCTAGGTAATTGAAGCATCGGCGTAGGTCAAATGGGGCATTATAGCATATGGTATAGCTGAAACTGAATATAGTGGAAATGAACATTAATTACTTGCGTTTTGTATTTGTGCTTTGATTAAGAACTCGGCAGCAAGCTTGATATGTTCATTAATTAAATTTTTATTAGTATTGTTACCATCTTTAATTATTTTATAAAGTTTTGTTTCTCTGATTTCGTAGTGATATTAGGTCTCTATCAAACTATGGTTCTGACAATTTGTCGTTCTTAATTGTTTTAGGGACATATGCCTCTATAATCCTGAATCCTGAATAAAGTGTAGAATGATAAAAGTGTAGAATGATAGAATGAAACAACTGTAGAGTCCAAGTCATTAGATGAAATTAATCAGCCCAGTGTATTTCAGAGAAGGCAGTATTAATACTGCCGAAGTAGGTCGAAGTCAGCCTTTTGAAAATTATATACAACTTTCTTGTGTTCTTGTTACTTTGGGATAACGCATTCTGCGGGTGTTTTCGATAATGCATCCTGCGCTTCAACATCTAACCACAGATAATTCTCCACTCACAAGCCATAACATCTTATGTCAAAATTATCAGTTTTTGGTTATACTAAAATTATTATAATTTTTTGTTTTGTAAAAACATTTATTGATAACAAGATCGAATTTATATCCCAAAGTAAGCTTTCGACAGAGCTCTTTTTTTTAATAATGCCTAATGGTAATGGTAAAAATATCAAATTTGATTCTTATGTTACTTAAGATATTTTATTATATTTTTGTTGCTATACTTAGAACGAAATATTTCATCTTAAGTTGACATAAGTTTAGAAAACTGTACAAAAAGATTTATGCAAAATATCTCATGTTAACATAAGAACCTTTACAAAAATAAACAAAAATTATAGCTATATAAATATAAGATCTAAAGTAAATATAAGATAATGGCTACTTTGTTAGTCCGCTATCTTAAAATTACTTAAGAGATTTTACCATAAGCAAAAGACACTCTTGATGAACATAAGATGAATTGACTTCCTTCATATCAAAATAACCGTTATAGCTAGAAAATTCAGGGTCAGCTACGATATAAGATATTATTTGCGGGAGTTGAATACAACAAAAATTACTATATTTACTTATGTATACTTAAGATGTTATGCCTTGCGAGTAGAGAATTTACCTTTTTCTTTAATATGGATAAGCATAATTATTTTTATTTCAATTTCAAAAATTAAGAATATTTAATTTGAGAAAGGCGAATTAATAGGGTACCTAATTTATAAAGGAAAATATATACTCCTTTTACCTAATAATTTCTGTGAAATGTAACGGCAACTTCTTTATTTAAAATATTTAAAATCTGTATTTTTAATCATCTCGTCCTTAGGTTTTCCATGAAACAACTTTTAACTGATAATTTATAAAAAAATACATATTCAAATAAAAAATTAACATGCCCCTAAAAGTAAACGAAAAGCAGAAACATTGAAACTAATATTGATTTTCAAATATTACAAATAATGTGTCGCATACTCATATAATAAATATATTACACACATTTTTGTGTGTATTGAACGTTATCTTCGACGTTAGTTTACGTTTTACAATTGCAACAATATCTATATTCAAACAATAAATGAAAAGATGGTTTGATAAAATTGCTTATAACTTTCAAAGTAAAGGCCCTTATCTCGGACTTTTTTCAAGATTATAAAATTACCTTTCCATAAATGTAAAAAAAAATATTCCAGTGTATGTCCAGTCGGTTTTAGAAAATTGTCGGTTAATTAAAATGCTTTGTCTGTTGGTAAAAAAGCTTCTTTTTGTGTTTAAAATAGTTTCTCTACATCACTTTTTCCCACATACGTGCTTACATATGTACTATATTTATTTATCTGTGATGTTACTTTTAGAACAATAAAAACTTTTAGTGCATTACTACAAAACGGCGCAAAATATAAGATTTGCTTCTGCAGTGGAGACTTATCGAACACACTTATTTGCAGTTTTGAATTCACGAACAAATTGCTTACTAAGTTAGAATTGAATTATCGAAAACTCCCAATCATAGAAATTAACATTTTTAAACCCTTATGCTTATTTTCCATGTAATCTAAACAGTGTCCCACATTCAGATTCTGATTCTATATTTGTATTTATTTCTATAAATATAGAATCAGATTCTGATTCTATATTTGTATTTCTTCAAAAAAAAAATAGAAAATATAATTTTATTTATTTATTATTTTTATTTTATTTTATTTTCGAAAATTATTCCAAATTTTCTGGTTTTTTAAAATTTTACTGTTTTTTCTTTTAAATTTTTACAAATTTACTGTTTTTAATTTTTTCAACTTTACTGTTTTTTCTTTTAAATTTTTACAAATTTATTGTTTTTAATTTTTTCAACTTTACTGTTTTTTTTTTAATTTATTTTTCAACTTTACTGTTTTTTTTTAATAATTTTTACTTTACAAAATTACTGTTTTATTTAAAATTTTACAAACTTTACTTTAACAAAACAAAACAATTTTACTTTCAAAAACAATCCAAAAAAACATAAACGGCCGGTTTAACATTAATTCGTCCAATTTATTTGACGTAGAGAATTCTCAAGAGCCACAAAAGACCAACAAAAGAAGTTGTTCATTGAGTGTCTACAAAAAAACTCTCATTAGAATGAAAAATGCATTTGGCTTTTATATGATTTGAAAATCTAATTGGAAAGTGCAATTGTAGCAAAGCTGGTTGCACACGTGTAATTTTAAATTTGGAAATTAACATTAGAAATTTGGAAAGTATTATTCAAATTGGAAATTAATATTAGAAATTTGGAAAATAATATAAATGGAAATTAATATTAGAAATTTGGAAAGTAATATAATTGTCAAAATATAAAGTTAGGTTATGTTAAATTATTGGCTTCAGGATGGTATACCGGAGTAAAACCGGGTTGGCTTCAGGATGGTATACCGGAGTAAAACTTTGCTGTATTCCAAGGCTATAAGTTAGACATTGCATAATGGCGGAGATAAACTGAGTTCCGTTATCACTAACTAAACGTCGTGGTAAACCAAATCTTAAGAATACTTCGTTAAGCAATGTGACTGCACAGTTTTCTGCTGTAGCTTCTTTAAGAGGAAATATTTCTACCCATCGGCTTGCTAAATCTTCTACTATAAGGATCCACTGGAAACCATCTTCTGTCAAAGGTAATGGTCCAAATAGATCTACGGCGATAACCTCAAATCGCTGTTTACCAATTATTGATTGTTGTAGTCCAGCTGGTTTCATGTTACTAGCTTTATATCTTTGGCATTCGATGCATTTTTTTACATAGTTACTTATTTCTACTCTCATTCCAGGCCAAAAGTAGGTATCTATTTACTATCGTGGTGATTGTGCGATCTGTTCCATAATGATCTGCAATGGGGTCATCATGGTAATATTTGATAATTACCTCTCTTTCATTTATTGGTATTACTAGTTGACCTTCTTCAGCATCAGAATCTGGTGAATAGCGGAATAATACACCATCGTTCTGTAAGTATCCTCTTGCTGTCCAACGTAATACATTGTCGTCATCATTTTCGAATGATTGTATGATGCTTTTTAGTTCAGGATCTGCTAGCTGTTCATCTCGGATTTGTCGAGATCCTTTTGAAGGGAAATCTATTTGGATATTGCAGATTTGGCATAAAGTTCCACAATTTATTTTTTCTGAACATGGAGGCCTAGACAATGTGTCACAAACTGTATTTGCTCTCCCTGGAGTATATCCAATTTTAATGTTAAAAGGCTGGAGTAATAATACCCATCTGGCAAGCCTACCAGTAGGAGATTTTAAGGTCATTAACCATTTCAGTAGTTGATGATCTGTCAGTAAAGTTACTTCTGACCCTTCGATGTAGCAACGAAATTTACAGCCCATACAATAGCCAATGCTTCACGTTCAGTTGTTGAATAATTTTTCTCTGCTTCCGTTAATAATCGGCTGGCATATTCGAGTGGGTGTTCGATTTCCCTCTCCCCCTGGAGGAGAACTGCGCCAATGGCATAATTACTAGCATCAGTCTTGATGATAAAAGGTTCATTTTCTTTCACTTGCTGTAAGATAGGAGCTTTTGTCAAACGACTTTTTAATTCTATAAAAGAATTCTGGTGTTCATCGATCCATTTCCATACAACATTTTTCTTAGTCAGGTTGCTAAGCGGCTTAGAGATTTTAGCGAAGTCCGGTATAAACCTCCTATACCAAGAACACGTCTGCAGAAAAGAAAGAACTTGCTTCACAGTTTTAGGTGCAGATCTCTCCTGAATTGCTGCCGTTTTTTCGGGATCAACTTGGATACCATCGGTGTTAATAATGTGTCCGAGATATTTTACACTACTGCAACAGAATTTACATTTTCTCCTCTCAGTACGAAGACCATACTTTAAAAGTTGTTGAAACACTCTCCTTAAATCATCTATATGTTGTTCAAAAGTTTCTGAACAAATAATAATGGCATCAAGATAGGCTAATATGAAAATGTCGGGAAGAGTATTTCTAAATCGATCTATCAGCCGTTGAAATGTTCCCGGCGTATTTCGGATACCAAACGGCATCCTCCTGAATTTATACATCCCGAATGGAGTGATGAAACCGGTTTTGTCTTGATCATTTTTATCGAGTTCAATCTGCCAATAACCTGTCCGTAAATCAAGAGTTGACATAAACCGTGTGCTCTTAGCAGCGTGAATAAGATCATCTATCCTTGGTAATGTATACCTATCCGGAAGTGTAATTGCATTTAATCGCCTATAGTCTATACAGACTCTTACGGATCCATTCTTTTTGGGTATCATAACCACTGGAGCAGCCCATCCCAAATAACATTCTGTTATTATACCATCTTTTAGCATTTCTTGTAGCTCATGTTTAAGTTGCATCTTTTTAATTGGAGGCAGCCGATATGGTGTAGTAGCAATTGCTTCTTCTGTTGTGGTCTTAATTTTATGAACTGCGTATGGTGATGGATTTTCGTTTTGAATAGGGGTAATATCGCCTTTATTATCTACCCATGTTACAAAAGAGGACACTTTTTTTTAAAATTCGCTCTCCGGGAGATATAATAGATGGATGATTATTTATTTTATGTGCTGGTGTATTATTTCCCATATTTTCTTTATCATCTTCAGGAATATTTTTACATATAGTCGCAGTTGCTATTTTGGTAGTATTTATTTGAACAGATTGTGAAAATTTGAAATCAAATATTTTTGATGGTTGGTCAGCAAAATTCCACGTTCTTTGACCCAAATTCATAACAATCGTAGCCTGCTCCAAAAAATCTACACCGATTAAAGTTCGGTTATTTGTTGCTTCCGGGAAAGAAATAAATCGAATTGGCTTTAAACGATTACCAATAATTATATCCACAATTGTAGTATAAACCTTTGATGTTTTACATACACCATCAGCGAGAGTAACATCCGCATTTACTTCTTGGAACTTCCAACCTTTTGACTTCAGATTTTTATATAAACTGGCGCTGGCTACACTGGTGCATGCTGCAGTATCCAGATATGCTTCACCAACAAATCCACAAACTTTAACTTGAATAGTTGGAACATCTCTTCCAATATTCAAAGTATTTAATACATTAAAATCTAAAGCTGTTGGAGAACTAGCTTTATTATTATTACATTGTGGACAATTTAATTTGGTAAATCCTGGTTTCTTACATCCCCAGCTATGGAGAGTTTCTCGAACTACAGGTACTGCAATTGGTGCTGAATTTTGTTTAGCATACTTGTTTATTTTTTTATAACATGTGTCACTAGTATGTCCTTGTTTTCGACAAAAATTACAACGCTTATCAGACTTTTGTTGACTTGATGGTAGTACCCTCTTCTCATCATTTTCAGTTATTAAAAGCTCAATTCTACGTGCTTCTTGTAATAATTTTTGAAAGGTTTCGACGTCATCTCGGCTGATTTTTTCGCGAATATGAATACTTAAAAGACCATACACCAAGTCAATTTGTATTTTCTCATCTAGTTCATCAGGTATTTGTGACAGTAGATTCCGCTTATTTGAAATAAAAATATCAGTCGGCTCATTCTTCATTTGTTTTTCCTTAAATATTTCTGAATAAATTCGCCATGCTGGTTTAGCTGGTGAGAAAGCGCTACGTAGTAATTTAATAGCATCTTCAAATGTAGTTGCTTCCATTTTGACCCCTTGCCACCAGGAGGCTGCAAAATCTTCAAGCAATAGTGGTAGTCCTTTGATTGCATCTGTGTCAGATATTTTCTCAATATCTTTAAAAACACTAATAGCAGTTATGAATTCTTCTAATTTGATACGATCTCGTTTGCCATTGTATCGTACTGTACAATTCGCAAAAGACGACTTTTCAGAATTATTGCTATTAGAAATTGCATCAATTAATTGTGCAAATTGCTCAGGACTAAATGTTGCCATATTACTATTAGGATTTTGATTTGCAAATATTGATCTATTCCGAAGAATACGTAATGGTTGATTATTTTCAGTAATGATTAAAAAATTCTTTTTTTTTTTAAATATTTAAGTTAAAAATTTTTTTTTTATTATTTATAATTTATTTAAAGAAAATTTACTGTAATTAATTTAAAAATTTTTTTCAATAATTTTTTTTTTTTTATTTTTAATATTTTCTCTTTTTTTTTTTAAATTGATTTTTATAAGCCACTAAGTTGGGCGCCAATGTAAGAAGGGTTTTCAAACGAATTCTATATTTGTATTTATTTCTTAAAAAAAAAATAGAAAATATAATTTTATTTATTTATTATTTTTATTTTATTTTATTTTCAAAAATTCTTCCAAATTTTCTGGTTTTTTAAAATTTTACTGTTTTTTCTTTTAAATTTTTACAAATTTACTGTTTTTAATTTTTTCAACTTTACTGTTTTTTCTTTTAAATTTTTACAAATTTATTGTTTTTAATTTTTTCAACTTTACAGTTTTTTTTTTAATTAATTTTCAACTTTACTGTTTTTTTTTAATGATTTTTACTTTACAAAATAACTGTTTTATTTAAAATTTTACAAACTTTACTTTAACAAAACAAAACAATTTTACTTTAAAAAACAATCCAAAAAAACATAAACGGCCGGTTTAACATTAATTCGTCCAATTTATTTGACGTAGAGAATTCTTAAGAGCCACAAAAGACCAACAAAAGAAGTTGTTCATTGAGTGTCTACAAAAAAACTCTCATTAGAATGAAAAATGCATTTGGCTTTTATATGTTTTGAAAATCTAATTGGAAAGTGCAATTGTAGCAAAGCTGGTTGCACATGTGTAATCTTAAGTTTGGAAATTAACATTAGAAATTTGGAAAGTATTATTCAAATTGGAAATTAATATTAGAAATTTGGAAAGTAATATAATTGGAAATTAATATTAGAAATTTGGAAAGTAATATAATTGTCAAAATATAAAGTTAGGTTATGTTAAATTATTGTTGATATTTGTTAGGTTGCTTCACATTTAATTTTTAATAAAAGGAATGAAAATTCAAAATATACCAAAAAGATAATAAAATATCGTTATCTGATTAAAAAATAATGTATTGATTCATAATGACCAGACTTCAATAATATTTTTGGTTTTTCACTGAAATAAAATGAATATCAAAATTAAATTTCAATTTGTATTAAAAAATGGTTCTTACGTTGGATTTCCATAAAATGGAATATTTTCTTGGTTTAGTGTTTCTCCAACATGTTCAATTTTAATTGGTAACGAAAAATATGTCTGAAATATTTTTAAGATTAATTTTTTTATTTATTTCAACAGAATGAAAAAATTATAGACATAACCTTTTTTTGATAATTTTTGCAATTAATTTCAATAATACTTTTATTATCAAGACAATTAACTAACTCAACTATATCATTATCATCTTTAATTTCTCTTAGAAAACTTAAAATATTATTATCGGTCAAATTAAGATATAAATTTTGATCTTGGCTTGTTATTGAAGACATTAATTTCCTAATAAATAATAATTTAAATTTATTTATTGTGTATTTTTTTTAATTAATATACCCGTTCAGTTTACTAAATTTGTATCCTTTTGCATCTACTAATTTTATGGCTCTACTTAAAATATATTCGTATGCCTTATTTAAAGACAATTGATATAAATGGATATGAAATTTTGATCTTGTATCAAATATATCATAAATTTTATCAAAAATATTAAAATTATATAAAATATGTGATCTATTTGGTGAAACTATGGCTGCTAAAAATGTATAAGTTAAAATTTATTATTATTTTATTGATATTTAAGTGAAATTTAATTTTACTCGTAAAAACTTCATCAAAATGTAAATTATATTTAATTGTTTCTGGTACACAATTACCAACATAGTGTGCATCACGTTTTAAATAATCCCATTTGTCCACATCAATTCCACATTGTTTATTGTTTATTATCTGTGAAAATATAAAATCATTAAAATCAATAAAAGAAAAAGCTATGGTAGTAAAATTTTCTAGTGTTTGTTTTAGCTTTAGTGTCTATGGACGAAGAATAATATTCTATAGACATAGTAATAGTATAGATAGATCTATTAATATAGATAGATAGATGCATAGTCATAGATGTATTAAGAGAGGGAATAACTAAATTCATCATTAACAATAATATTTTAAATTTCCAGTACAATAATATTTTAAATTTCCAAATTTCTAAATTCATCATAATGCCGGTATGACAATGGCTTGAAAATTTCAATTTTTCAGAAACTATCCATTTAGAGGGAGAGGTAATATTTCTTATATGAGAAAAAGATATGAGTGCGAGTAACACGCTATATTGAAAAAAATCCTGAAAGTCAAAAAAAATCCAAAAACAATCCAAAAAAAATCCATATCGCTAATGATTTGTCACTGTGTAGCAGCAACACAACCATTTCTGTCAAAAAAAAACGAAATTTTTTTGGATTTTTTTTGTATATTTTTTGACATTCATGATTTTTTTCAATATTCAAGCTTTTTTTTTATTATTTTATTACAAATCGCCGCTTGAATACTTGTTTGCTTCATACGCCATTTTAGAGATTTTTGAGTTAGGACCATATCTGTAGTGTTTGGGAGATTCTCTTTTTAAAACTGCAATTCGTTTTTTCTTATCTCTAATAGTTACTGAGATATCGAGTAGCAGTTTTGCTCCACATCCACTTCTTTTTTTTTTCAATGCTTGCTTGCCTCACTTCTCAAAAATCAGAAAAAAGCTAGCACCTAGAGCAACTTTTCTATACATTTTTCAAGTTATTTTTATTAAATGTTTTTTTGCTCTATATAAATGAGCAATGTACATGAAACATTAACATTAATATTAAATTAATTATTTTGCTCCATATCCATTGCTCATTGATATAGAACTTTAATGCCACATTTTTTTTTTTTACTTTTGCCTTATATCAATAGTAATTTTCATAGTCATTATATTATAAGATGGACATGGAGCCGTGCCAGTTATCTTCGGGTACCCGTCTTGAAACACGGACCAAGAAGTCTAACATGTGTAAATTGTAAGTTGTAAATTTAGGGTGGATATGGAGCAAAGTGAAAATGTCAGATGCGTATGAAGCAAACAAGTATTCGAGCAGCGAAATATCTTTGACAGATTAAAAAACAAAAACAATATATTTGATAGCATCAATACGACACTATAGTTGGCTTTCATTGAAAAATATTTGTGTTTCAGTCGCACAAAGAGACATTTTTTAGTTTTTTTTTGGATTTTGTCAAGCCATTGTCATACCGGCATTAACAAAAATATTAAAAAAAAAATTAAATATAAAAAATTATTAAAAAAAAAATATTTTTTTATCTTGAAATTTACAATTTTCAAGTTATAAAATCCACGTTGTTTCTAGCAAAATTAGAAAGAGATAGACTTAAAAAAAGGATGAAGAATGAAGAAAGGGAGATAAAAGATATATTTCTCCTACATTTCCTGAAAATCATTAATTTTTTTTTAATATTTTTCTTTACAACTTGTTTTAAATTTTGAAATTGTTTATTGTTATTTCAAATTGATATAAAGTAGTAAATAGTTTATTTTTTTCTGAAATTTATTTTTTTATCATATAAATCTCTCTTGCTACCCTACTGCTTTTGCTGTCCCATTATTTTAGAATCTCTTTTTAATTTTGTTAGAAATAAAATAAGTGGCTAAACTTACAAGAACTCTTGTAGAGAGAACAACTTATACTTATAATTATATTTTTTTTTTTTAAATAATAATATTTATATTATGTAATTCAAAAATAGAATTATTAGATTAACAATATCACAAAAAATTGAATAGAATTGTTTATTGAAATCTTAACTCTCTCTCTCGCATTTTCATTTCATACTTTCTTCATAACATCTTTTTTTGTCAGAAAACTATTTTGTGGGTTCTGTGTGGCTAAAAACAGAATACTGAGAAGCGATTCCAACTACTTCGCGCAAATTTCCTTGCGAGTTTTCCCGCAAATTTCGAATACATACTGCCAACTTGGCGCATCTGAACGTATCAATCCTTTCAAAAATAGAGCTACTAAACGCATTTTTTTTTTAATTATATTTGTTTTGATGTAGTTAATTTTTCAAAAACAAAATTAAAATATAAAATAACATAGATAAGTACTTCAAAATGTACAAAATTAAATTAAGATAATATGAGATTTAAAAAAAAATATTTAAGTCGATTATTGCGTTGAAAATGTGGCTTTCTATTATCTATTAATACTATTATTAATAGAATAGAATATTTCTATTATTATATTAAAATATTAATATATGTACTATTGAAAAAATTGCATTTAAATTTCATTTTATATGTACTATAATAATTCAATTACATAAATAATATTAAAATAAAAATATTATTTATAATGTAATATTTGCATAATATTGATAATCGCCATACAAAAATTCATATACAATAAGTAAAAAAAAAATATCCATCATATAAATATGAATTTTTGTATGGCGAGATCTTGATGCCTATATGAAATAGGAATCGCTACTCTGGGAATTTAGAGAATAAACTCGAAAGAATTAATTCAGAAACTTCAATTACAGCCAAAATCATTTTGAGCATTTTATAAATATTTTTTGAGTATAAAATCTTAGTATAAATTATAACAAATTTAGTATTAATGTATAATTACTTACATCAAATATAAATTCATAACTTTTATCAAATGGTCTTGATAATGCTGTTTTGTCTCCTCGGATTAATGCTTTAATTAATTCAATACCATAACAGTGATCTCTTGTAGAATTCGATAACGTATAATTTAAATTTTTAAAAATCTCATCGATGCAACCTTCACTATTATCTTCGTGCTAAAGTTATAAAATATTGAATACTAGATAAAAAATACGATATTTATAAATCCAATAAACACATCAGCAAATCTTTATTTTGATCCAAATTTACTTTCTCGCAGTATTTACAGTACACAAATTTATGAATGATCCCTTACATATTTATGAACATTCCGAAACACAATTTTTACATTCCGAAATACAAAGAATAAAATATTAAATAAATCTACAAAAATACGCAAAATAGTAATTTCGGGATTTTACTATTTCAAGTTAAGTTTTTTCATATATATAAGGGATCATTCATTACTGGATTTTTGTTTACTCTTTTTGATGTATTACAAAACACTTACACATGTTGGATTTATATGTTCCCATAAATGAGAAAATGGCCCATGTCCAATGTCATGTAAAAGTCCAGCAATCTATTGAGTATATAAATATATAAATAGCTTTTCTTTATTAAGTAAATTAAATTTTTTTTATAAATTTTTAAACTCACTTTGACACAATCTTGATAAAATTTTGGAACAATTAAACCTGGTGTATTCGCTATTAAATGTGTTAACATCTTTTGTGCTAAATAGTAAGTTCTAGGATGAAAAATTCAAAATTATTGACTGTAAATTATACATTAGATCCGATTGAAATTACCCGATGCAATGCTCAAAACGTGTATGTGTTGCTTGAGGATATACAAAACTTAAACCACCTAATTGCTTAATTCCTTTAAGTCTTTGAAAATGATTTGACATAATTATAGCTTCAATTATGTCTGACTTTTCAATTTTTCCATGGACAACATCATGGCTCACCTAGAGAAATTAAATATTACATTATACGGTATATGTATCCTTATAATATGTTTCATTAAATATAATATATTACATATTTGAACAAAAAAGGACAAAAATTTATTCAATTCAATTCAAATTATTTAATTTTTCAATATATTACAATCTTAATCTATAATTTAACTTATTTTTATATAGAGTTTTAGTATTAATCAAACTTTTTCATCTAAATTATGTATGTTATATGAATATATAAAAAAAATAGTCTTGATATGATATTTCTTATTTTAAAGGAAAAATTTAAAAACCTTTTTGAACTTGTGCTAGCTAAAATTAGATAAAACTTATAGACTAAATTAAACCTAATTGGTTAATCACTAGACGGTTTTCTGATCAACAACATTTTTCCAAAAATTTAATATTAATTGTATCTAGAGTATTATTTACAAAATTGATATTAGCTCTATCGTGTAATAAAGTTGTACGTGTATATTGAGCCATGTGAGGCAGCTGAGGACCAAACAGGTGCAGCATGAAATATAATTTTTAAAATTAAAATTTTATTATCATTACTAAGTTGTGAATTTCTATTTATAAGGGGATATTATAATACTCTTATATTTAAATTTGTTTTGTGTATTATGTCCGCTACATGGGTTTTGAAAGTTAATTTCTTATCTAACCACGCTCCCAAATATTTTATATAATCACCACACAAAATTTCTGAGTTTTCTATTTTTAGATTTTTTTGAGGAACTAACATATTTTTAATTACTATAGCTACACCGCCACCTATGTATTTGATCTTTTCGATTCACTACAAAACAATTATAATAATGGATGATTTAATTTATTTTCAGAATTTAACCACGTTTCACATATAGTAGCTAATTCATTTTATTTATATCAGACATTATGATAAAAATTTGGTTTGTTATAACATCAAATTGTTCAATTTTATTTTTACATTTTTTTAAATTAGTAATTAATTCTATAGTTAAAGCTTTTAGTTCATTGAAAAAAAATACATAGTTCGGAATCGGAAGTGGTATTAGTATTTTAGCATTGTTTTGTTTACATTTTTACAAAATTAAAATTGTAATTGTTATTCCTTCTAATGATTGTGTTAATGATTGTGTATAATGATTGTGTTTACCAAATATCATCCCAATCCATCCAGGGGTACCAAAGAAAATCCCATATGAAAATATGGGCATATATAATTTTTGACACAAAAATCAGAAAAAAAATAAAAAATCCACCGTTGTGATAATCAATTACGTATCACGCGAAAACTATCACAAAGGTGTGACTATCATTGTGACAATCACGTTACGCAATGCTCAATTGTGTTATGTGATAGTTGATTGTCACAAATCACTTTACGCAATACCCACTCTGTTTTTTCGTAACTTTCAAATGACTTACAAAATATTTTGTGTCCAATTGAGATATGTTTCAACATATAATCAGTAATATTATTTTCTTTTTATAATTCATGAATTTTAGCACTGCTTGATTTTAATATATTTATTGGTGGTATATTTAATTTCACAATTTTAACATTCATATCAACATTTTCACAATTTTAACTCTCATTTAATGTTTGTAATCGACTAAAATAATTTTCATTTTTAGGCTTCTCGATACCCGATTTTTCATGTTTTTTTATTTTTTTTATTGACCATATTTTGAGGATTTTTATAGACATCCTCATAATCAATTTCACTTTCTCTAACAACCCGTTTCTACCAAGAGTTAAAACTAGTTTTAGCGCTAAAACTATCCCCGTTCTGGTTTTATTCTAAGTTTTCTAATTAATATAAAAAATAATTAATATTATAAAAAATGGAAAAATTAAATCAAAAAATAAGAAATAAATGGAATTACGATAATATTTCTATAAATTTCATAATAACGTTTAATTTCACAATATTGAATAATATGATAATCGTCAAAACTATACCTTTTTCTGGAAAGAACGGGTATCGGGAAATTACGTTAAAACTAGTTTTATTTTCTTGGTGGAAATAAGGCATAACGCGTTTAATTTTGATATAAAAAACAAATTTAAACTAAAACTTTCAAATTTTTCAACTTAATCTACGATGTGTACTCGGAGAGTTTGCAAAGTAAACTCCTGACAAAAATTTAAATACTTTTTTAACTTTCAAAGCATAATCCATATATACCTATATATAAATATATATATATATTGTTTTGCAAAAGTGAAGTTTGATTAGCCTATGAAAAATTTATATTACTTTATTTTTCTCTTTTCATTTACAACTTTTTTAATTAATCAGTAAAGATATTTCATAAAGTAAAGATATTTCATATTATATTCTAATTATATTTAATGTTCCTCATTGGAAATTATTTGCAAAAAATTTAAAAAAAAAAAACAAATTTATTTAGTTCAATCAACTTAAACTAAAAAAAATAAATTCGTATGCTAAAATGCTACATTTGGCCAATCCTACAGTACGGTGTAGAATCGTGGACCTTAAATAAATATGAAATGAAAAAAAATTAAAGCTATTATACTTACAGAATAATCCATTTTTAATTCTTCAATTTATTCACTTCTCTTCACAATATAAATTACTTATAATAAATATCCAAAAAATTCCTTGGTATTTATTCAATTTTCCCCACCACAATTTTAAATAGCTGAAGAACTAATCATATAAACATAAAGCAATCTAATATGGGAAAAAAATTACAATATAATATGACCAAATCATTTTTCCCAACCCTACATCCTAAAATTAAAACAAATGATTCATTAATAATTATTCAATTAAAATATGAAATATGCTTTTTAATTGTGAAATAGAAAATTATGTTGCAAAGAATAAATAAGAAATCAAGAATCCTTTACATTAATTATGATTAATATAAATAAAATAATATAAACAAAAGTTAGCATAAATAAAGTTAAGATAAATAAAAATATCATGATTCAATTAAATTATGATTAATTTACCCGGCAAACTATATAAGTACTAAGAGACTACGCCGGAAAAGTACTTCTCTTCTTGTGAAAAAATATAGAGATTTGGGCAAAAAAATCATTAGTTTACTGTAAAGATTTTATATATATGAATTTGTTTACGTTTACGTATTACCAAAAAGTATATATATATATATATATATATACATATATATATATATTATATTGTTTTTAATATATATAAAGCAACATTTCACTGGCAACATTTTTGCCAGTGACGGGCGCATTACCGTAGGGGGAAATCTACATTAAGAATTGAAAAAAAAAAATTAGTACTAACTGTAATGCACGGTGGTGGTGGGGTCATAGTCTGGGGATGCATGTCACCTGCTGGTGTTATAGAAAATAAAAAATGGGGATAAAATACAATTTTCATTTTTATCAGGATATCAATCCGGAGCATAAGGCACATCATGTTCGTATGTAGTTATTATACAACTGTCCCGAAGTAATGGAGACACCTCGGACCTCGTCAATCCCTAGGTGTTGCGGATTTGATTTAAAATACAATTACAATTTTCATTTTTATCAGGATAACAATCCGGAGCATAAGGCACATCATGTTCGTATGTAGTTATTATACAACTGTCCCGAAGTAATGGAGACACCTCGGACCTCGTCAATCCCTAGCCCAAAACCCCATTGAGCATCTTTGGTTCTTCTCCAGAAAAAATAAGAAAACAACACGTAACTGCAAGAAAAAAGCCTAATACTAGTTATGTTAGAAGAATCGAGAACTATTACCTCCCAAGAAAGCTCATGTTTGGTCAAATCGATGCCAAGAGGACTAAAGACGGTAATTAAAGCCAAAGGATGTCATACCAAGTATTAAAATTTAATTTTTTAATTTTATTTAAAAAAAGAAATTGTTTGTCCCATGACTTTTGTTAGCTAAATTTCGCAACTAATAGAATATTTTTTAATTTTTTTAGTAATATTTAAATCCAAATGATCTAATAACCTATAACTTAGTAATGAAATAAAGACCTATAAAACATATTTTATTGTTTTTAATTATTGGTTACTAATTTTGAGTAATTATACATAATAATTTTTTTTTAGTATTGTCCCATCACTTTTGTGACTCACTGTATATAAGAAGAGTTCAAAACTCATACAAAAAATTTCATATGGAAGCAAATTTTAAGATTAATAGCCTTATTCACAAACCGACTTGTTATCTTGTTAAGCTCTAAGTCGTTATTTAACAAGCAAAATTGAAAATGATGAATTATTCACAAATTGTTGACATAATTGTTAAGAAAATGACAATTTCTTCATTATGAACTGTCATGGTTATTTAACAAGTTGGTATATTATAAAAATTCACAATGTCAAAATTTTGTATGAAAAAATTCACAATATTGATAAAAATTCACCACGGCTTGTTAAAATTGCTATTCAGAAATGGTTAAGATAATTGTTAAGCTGTTAAATTTCTTTATTGACACTTGGTATTTAACAACCAGATTTGAGTGGTTGTTATTTAACAATTCCATATAAAAGTGATTTTTCGTACTTGGTGAATTTTTTTAAAATCTGACAGTAAATAGTAGTTTTACATACAATATATATATATTTTCTATGTTTATATATATTATTATCAATTATGAAATATGAAAAATATATATATGCTAACTTTTATCTTTTTTTATAATTTTTCATATATATATGATATATATATATATATATACATATATATATAGTGAGATATATATATATATTTTATATACCGATTTTTTTTATCTAGTAGGTATATAAGCCATAATAATATATATGTATATACATTTTTTTCGAATTAATACTGACTCTATGCGAATACAAAAATGAAAAATTTAAATTTTATCCTTCGAACAAATATTCAAAAATTATCATATATTTGAATCTGTATAGAATTTTTCATATTATAATCATTTTCATTTAGGGGTTTCTGCAATATACTTGCATTATATACAAATAAATATTTTTAATATATACATACCTATGTATATATTTGAATTGAAAAATACATATATATATATATATATATATATATATATATATATATACATATATTATGGTTTATATAACTACTAGATAACAAAAGTCATATATACATATATATATATATATATAAATACAATATATATATATATATTGTATGTACAAACTACAACTACAAAAATAAATTTTTCAATTCAAATAAAAAAAGTTACAAAATTTCTGTTTTAGAAACCGGTTTTTTAGAAAATTTATTCACAATTTGACTATTTTTCGTTCACATTTTAACAAGCAAAATTCACCTCATAATTTTTAACAAGTGCATATTCACCATTTTTGTGAATAGCATTTTTACGTTTGCTTGTTATGGCACTTGTTATTAATTTTTAACAAGTGTCAAATCAGTTGTTACGTTGTTAACTTGTGAATAGGTCTATAAATCCCACAAGAATTAAAGGTTTTTCAAATACACATATTTCACAACAACTCGAAATATTTCCTGCCGAGTAGGTTAATTTTTTATTTTTAAAAGCTATTTACATACATTTCGCAAAAGCTCTTTTTAATTTTTTAAATAAATAAGCAACAGCTTTTTTCGATGCACACATTCGTACATGTTGTCATGTGTATACACATTTTGTGGGATTTAGTTTTCCATAAAAATAAATTAAAAAATTAACAGAATTTCTTATATGAGTTTTGAACTCTTCTTATAAATATATACTCTTTGGTATTACCTACAGAGTTATATTCAAGCACGCAATATATTTATTTGTGTTTGTTCATCTAATAACCTTTAAACCAATAAAAACTACTTCCCTTTTGTTTGCTGGGTACTAACCAGGACTCAGTGGTTACATCTCATTTGCAAAATTATTTTGAATTTACTTTTTGTAAAAAAAAATATCGCTAGGTCGATGTAACTTTTGACCGGTCATGGTATGTTTAGTGTTAAACTCAGTCCAAATTCTCAACTGATGTATATGTATACAAATTTATTATTTATACTCAAATGAAAAAGCTGCCAAGTTGGAAGAGTGCTTCATATCCTATTTTGATCCACCTAGGATTACATGAAAACTAAGCTTTAAATAAAAGTTATAATTTTTACAAAAATTCCAATAATGTTGTACAATTTAAAATTATATCCGCAAGTTTTAATTAATAAGTATACTCGAATTTGTAATATTATATACTAAAAATACTCGAATTGTAATTATATTATGTTTATTCTAAAAATTTCGAAATTCGAAACGACCTAAATATTATTTCTGGATATTTTGATATTTTGATATTTTTTTGTAAATTTACGTGAACACCTGTTTTTCGTGCCTGAGATATTTTTATATTTTTTTTACATTTTCTATCTGGCAGCACTGAATATTTCATGTTTTTATGTTTATTTTACATATTTATATAATTTTAATATTTTTTTCAACCAATCAAAACTCGTTATTTCGTAAAATATCAAAATATCAAGAAAAAATATTTAGGTCGTGAAGAGCACTAATGATTTTTTGTATACAAGGTGTAGAATAGTATTATTAAGAGACTTATTTTTCATTTTGTTAATACAGTGCCCCGCAGACGTGTTATAGCTTATTAAAATAATATACCCCCTCCTTTACTTAAGAGGCCTTTGCCCAAAAAGTAGGATAAGGTTTTGCGCTGGAGCAGATAACTTGAGCTGTAATTATCGGATTTTGATCTGGTTTTTTGCAAATGGTTGGTAATTTTTTTTAACTTTTTGACCTAGGTTGTCTGGAAATTTAAAAAAAAATTTCATTTCCATACAAAAAAAACGTTGCGACCTAGATTTTTTCCACAGTTTTCATCCAATTTGGGTGAAATTTTGAAGACAAGTAGTCTTTATAAAATTAATCTACAGTAGGCAGCCCTTTTTTTTCATTTTCGACCTAGGTTGTCTGGAAATTTAAAATGATTTGTCATTTCCATAGAAAAAAAACGTTGCGACCTAGATTTTTTCCACAATTTGCATCCAAATTGGGTGAAATTTTGAAGACAAGTAGTCTTTATAAAATTAATCTACATTAGGCAGCCGGAATTTTGATTTTTTACTCTAATTTTGATTTAACAGCAATTATATTTTCAAACTTTGATATGGAATAAAAACTAAACTAAAGAAAATAAATTCATAAAATGAAGTCATTTTTTAAATTTACTCTTTTCCCATTTACTCTTCCCATTTATTTACTCTTTTTCTTAATTAAAATTTTCAAAAATAATAGAAAATAAGTTTGTAGGAGCCAAATTAAGGAAGTAACTTTTTCCAAAATTTTCTAAAAAAATACTAATTTGAAATTGTTATACAGAAAATAGTTCCACTAATTCCTAATAGGATTGTCGGTTGTAAATTGTTATATTCGCTATTATTTTTTGTAACTATATCTCTATCGTTGTTCTCTATATCCTTTCTTATTTTGGCTTTACACATAATTTTTTTTTGCATTTTCTTAAACAGGTTTTAGTTATATATGCAAATATTTTCATTTAAATTTTAAATTTCGCTTCTCGGCCTTATGGCTAAGATCAAAGTGTAGTATCTGTTCTTATCAGCTCAACATCTGATAGCTCTCCCATAGGGGGACAACAAATGTTAAACTGATTTTTGGAAATAGACGGAGTGCTAGGGGCTTCCTCCACCTCTGTCGCGGGTTGGCCCAGTATTGCAGTACAGCTGGGATCGGCCCAAAAAAAAAAAAAAATGAAAAAAAAAAAAGGGGGGGTCAAGGGGGAAGGATTGTCGGCATCGTGAAGTTACGCGTCTGTTCCCAGGTTAGGGGCGGCTTAATGCAGCGGTGCAAACGATTTTTCCCCCATTCCTACTCTCACCTCCACGTGGTGCCCCCTGGAGCCTGGTACACTTAGTGGATCATACTGGTGGAAACCGTATGAGAAGCTAAGTCAGGTAACAAACGAGAGGGAGAAAAATCCTGTATCCTAAACTGGTAGCCAGTCAGCATACAGGTAGGCGTCTGTTCTCCATGTTAGGGGCGGCCTGTTTTTCATACCTGGCGGGAGGTATAAAACGTTGTATAATTATGAACGATGGAAAGTAATAAAAATAAAGAAACTCGAGCTGGGATATCAGTTCAAACGTCGACAGTGACTGCGCCTGTCGGCGGGCCTCTCCCCAAAAGGGATAGGTCGCCAGCAGAAAAAACTAATATTGAAATTGGCTCCGTTACAGGTACACGAATTGACATCACGAAAGAAAGTGAATGCGCTGGGGATGATGCGAAAAAGCGAATGCATCTAACCGGTGCTGATAAAAAATGGTTAACCAGGTGGATTAAAGCTGGCAAAACAAAAGAGGAAGCTTACATTCTTCTGAAGAAAAGGCGCGATGAAGTGAAGGTCCCCACCTCCACCAATGAGCTCGCTAATGCTCGGATTGGGAATCCGAATAAAAAGCGTATACGCGCAGAGGAAGAGGAGGGACCGAAACCTAAGCGTCAGATTGATAAAACCAGATTAACAATACATGATAGTAAGGTTAACGGTATTGATTTAAATGAAGATCTTAAGATTGCCATAATCGACAGAACAAACCTCGAAGGTAAGGTTCTTGGAGACAACCAGAAGACACTGAAAGATAACTTCGAATCGTGGCAAATCGAAGCGATGTTATCCGATCCGGAAGGCTTCATTCCACATTTTGAGTGGAGTAGGTTTTCTGGTGACGTTTTCAGAGTTACGTGTCGAAACCAAGAAACTGTCGATTTTGTTAAGAAAATGGTAAAAGAAAAAGGTAAGCTTTGGCAAGGCGCTGATCTACAGGTTGTAGGTAAGAATGACGTGCCAAAACTGAACAGGGTTACTCTATGGCTGCTGGGTGAATCAAGGGAACCCAGTGATATTCTAAAATTCATTGAGATTTTAAATAAAAACTTAAATTTAAAAACGAATACCTGGGTTCTGCAGCATAGGGAGATAAAAGAAAATGGTCAGTATCTGGTTCTGGGAGTTTCAAACGAGTCTTTGATGACTCTCCAAGGCGTTTCAGGATGGATTTATAATCTATCCCGAAAAGTGCAAATAATATTCCCCAAAACCAGAAGAAAATGAAGTAAAAGGACAGGAACCTAGTGTGAGTTCAGTAGCTTCTGATAAGGCAGATAAAGATCTCGATTCCTTATTGGGGGCTGTAAATGAAATGGGAATGGATAGCTCCGAGGTTGGTACAGATGTCGCCAGTTTATCTGATGACGATACTTTAACTGAGGAATTAAATGAAACAGTTATTTTTTCAGATGATCTAATGGTTGAGCCGCATAAAGGCACTTCCATAAAGAAGGGAATTTCTCGTTTAGACCAGGTACTATGAAGGTTATACAAGCTAACCTTCATCGTAGCTCGGTCGCAACGAGCAAACTGAAAGAACACCTACTTAGGGGTGAGGCAGATTTAGCACTTATACAGGAACCTTGGACTAAGGACAACAAGGTTCTAGGTTGGAGTGCAAAAGAATTCCACGTTTTTTATGATTCTGGAGAAGGTAGGTCTAGGGCATGTATAGTTGGAATGAAAAGTGATAATCTCATTTACATTCCACAGACAAGTAGTAAAGACTGTGTGACCGTCATATGGAATCAACGACGTGAGGAAAACGCCAAGGAAGTTATCCTTGCTTCGTGCTATCTTCCATATGACTCACCAGAACCACCACCAACGCAGGAATTGATAAAACTGATGGAATATGCTAAGGAAAAAAGAAACAAGTTCTGATAGGTTGTGACTCAAATGCACATCATACAGTATGGGGTAGTACTGATATAAATGACAGAGGTAAGTCAATTCTTGATTATTTAATGGATAGTGACTTCTTCATTCTAAATAAAGGCAACAACCCAACTTTTAGAAATAAGAATAGGAAACAGGTATTAGATATCACATTAGGTACGAAACAAATCCAAGAATCAGTCCTACACTGGCATGTATCTGACGAGCCATCATTTTCCGACCATGCTTGGATTTGTTAGGTGCGAGGTTAAGAATGGATAACGGATTCAGAAATCCACTTAAAACAAACTGGCAACAGTATAAAGAGGAACTGAATAATAACCTGAAGATACGAGCAGCTCCTAGGGAGCTGAAAGACATAAACGTAACTGAATCGGAGGTGAATCACATCGCCAATTCAATGATAAAGGCATATGAAAAATCCTGCCCTCTCAGAAAATCCAATACAAAAAGTATAGAATCCTGGATGACAGGGGACATCTTGAACAGAAGAAAAGAAGTAAGAAGACTTTTTAATAGGGCTAAAAATCTTAACCTAGAAACTGACTGGGATAAATATAAAGTTTCGCTCCGCGAATTTAAGAAGGCATGTAGAGACGCCAAGAGAGAATCTTGGCAATCCTTTACGGAACAAATTAATAGTGTAAGTGAAACGGCTAAGCTGAAAAAATTCCTTTCCAAAACACATACACAACCGGAACTCATAGAGTATGAAGATGGGAAACCATCCTCTTCAGCTAAAGAGTCATTAGACATCCTGCTAGAGTCTAACTTTCCAGGTTGTCTTATGCAAAACACGACTGGTACAGTCACAACTCCTACTAGCAGTTGTGAGAGATCAAATCTTGACTTAATATCCTTGTTCACCAAGGAAAAGGTCTTTTGGGCAATGAATTCCTTTAAACCCTTCAAATCCCCAGGTACTGATGGTATTTACCCCGCCCTCATTCAACACGCGGACACTGCACTGGTGGACAGAGTATGTAACACGTACATAGCCTGTCTTGAATTGAGCTATGTCCCGAAATCATGGCAGGAATCCAAGGTTATTTTCATCCCAAAGCCGGGGAAAAATAACTACTCATCGGCTAAGGCATACAGACCAATAAGTTTAACATCATTCCTTCTAAAAACAATGGAAAGATTAATAGAAATAGAGCTCAGAATCAGAATACCTATCACTGAACTATCTGCGAACCAACACGCTTACTGTAAAGGTAGATCCGTGGATTCTGCCCTACACCGGGCCGTGTACGTAATAGAAAAAGCATTCACTAACAAGAATGCAACCCTAGGCATGTTTATAGACATAGAAGGCGCTTTTAATAACGTCAAGACTGATTCCATTATAGATAGTTTAGTTAATAAAGGTGCAGACCCTAAATTAGTGCACTGGATCAGGTTTATGTTAAGTAATAGGATAGTCACGGCAAGCTTCGGTGACTACTCACAAGTCGGACAAGCAAGAAATGGTACCCCGCAAGGCGGTATTTTATCCCCATTTCTCTGGATACTTGTCATGGATGACCTGTTGAGAGAGTTAACTTTAGCCGGTTACCATGTTGTATGTTACGCGGACGATTTAGCTATTTTTGTAACCGGGAAATTTGAAACCACACTCACCGAGCTTATGCAAGGTGCGATACATATTGTCTGTGGCTGGGCGACAAGAAACGGTCTCAAAGTAAACCCGGAAAAAACCGAATTATGTCTGTTCTCAAAAAAAAGGAGGCTTCCAAACCTAACCCTCCCAAAAATTGGGAACACTAGGCTAACCTTTACGGACAGGGTCAAATTCCTTGGCGTTATTTTTGACAAAAAACTAACTTGGAAAAATCATTTACAACAAAAGGCTGATAAGGCATTATCGGCTTTTTGGGCTTGTAGATGTGCGGTAGGTAAAAAGTGGGGCCTAACACCGAAAATGATCCACTGGATATATACGTGTGTTATAAGACCTATGCTCACACACGGTGCTCTGGTATGGTGGAAATCTCTAGAGGTTGGGGTAAACAAAAAATACTACACAAAGGTGCAAAGGAAATGCTGCCTAGGCATTACAGGTGCAATTCGTAGTACTCCAACCATAGCGATGGATGTCATTCTCAATATTACACCGATCGATATACATGTGAAAAAGGCAGCAGCCGATACTGCTCTACGCCTTAGCCTGGGGAAAAACTTACTCAACAATACCATACTTCTACCGCATGGAGAAATCTTGAGGGTACTCCAAGATGCGGATGTGGACTTAAATGAAGAAGTAAGTGATTATGAATTAGAGATATTAGCTTTCGATGATAAATTTAAGATGATTCCCAAGTAGAGCGGAGTGGGAGAACGGTACACCAATTCCAGCCAATGGAATTGAGGTTTACACAGATGGCTCAAAAATGGTAGAAGGTTGTGGTGCAGGCATTTTTTCAGATAGCCTGAACCTATCCATAAGTATAAATTGGATACTTCCATTTTCCAAGCGGAAGTAGCCGAGATTTCTAAAACGGCCGAATTACTGAACGGAAAAGGTATTAGTGGAAAACGAATTTGTATATGCTCAGATAGTCACGCTGCCTTAATGGCGCTCAGAAGTAGATCTGTTAAATCCAAACTTGTGAATAAATGCAAATTTAATTTAAATGCACTCGCGAGGGTTAATGATCTTAACATTCTCTGGTCGCCGGGCCATTGCGGTATCGTAGGTAACGAAAAGGCGGACGAGCTGGCGAGGGATGGAGCTATAAATAACTCTCCGATCTCCTACCAGATCGGTATTCCCTTGGTAAAAGCGAAAAGGGCGTTAGCGGAATGGGCTGAAAGAGAGCATAAACATAGATGGTATAACCATGAGGGTTGTACCAACACAAAACTATTTTGGGGTGTCATAAATGCTCGAAAATCTAAGTATATGATCTCATTAACGAAATCTAAAACCCGGTTATACACTGGCATTGCTACGAGCCTCATACTCCTAAGGAAACATGCCTCGAGATTAAGAGTAACCGATATTTCAACCTGTAGAGCCTGTGGGGAAGAGGAGGAAACTCTAGAACACCTCCTCTGTAAATGCCCCGCTGTTCGATACAGGAGACTTAAACATCTGGAGAATCACTTCTTGACAAACCTGGTGGAGGCGGGTAAAATAAGCCCGTCAAGGCTGATCGCGTTCATAACTGAGGTGGGGTGGAACGATGTGCTATAGGGGAATTTAAGTCATCGTATGGGGTGTACAACGGACCCAAGCGGTCTCAGTGCGTGGAGGGCTGGCCCCTCCCCCTTTTCAAACCAACCAACCAACCAAATTTCAATATTTTAGAATTTTTTCGTTTTCTATATTCAGAATATTTATAATTTTTTAGGCGTTTAATAGTTTTTTTTGTTGAATGTGCTAAAAGTCTGTCGAGTAAGTTTAAAAAAAGGATAAATAAGAAAACTCAATAGCATATTTAAACGGGAATGTTATTTAAATTATAATAAATAACAATTTTTAATAAATAATAATATTTATTATAATAATCAAATGCATCAGTTCAGTATAAATTGAACTATTTTTTTTTTTACCTAAAAATAAGAAAAATATAAAAAGTATACTTTTTGGTATTTTCTTATAGATAAATTTCATGCATATTTTTATTTCAATTTGAAAATTTAAGAATTATTTATCTTTCCCTATTTTTGGGAAAAAAGGATATTTTTGGGAAAAAAAGATAATCAAATTATGAATGATTTGTTTATTAAAATTATTATTAAAAGAGTATATAAATAAAATAAATTATTCATATGTATATATTATGTAGCAAACATAAAATTCATACAAAAATTAAATCCATACATTTTTCTTATAATAAATAAAAATTCGCTAAAATTCAAACTTCACATTTTTTTACAAAAAAATACAAAATTTTCTAAAATTCAAAATTATTTTTTTATTGTACATAATTCTCATTCTCACAAAAAAGGCACACGCTTATTTGAAAAAAAGTGAGAAATTTTAAATACACAATTTGAGAAAAGTGTTCTACCAAATATTATATTTTATATGCAATAACTAAAATTGTGTGTGTGCGCTTTGTAAATTGTTATACACACCATGTATAGTATAACAAAACGAAGTATACCAGATATAATTTTACTTTTTGGGCAAAGGCCTCTAAAATGAGATGGTGGTTTATAATTTTTAGTGATTTTAAAGGTTTGAACCTAGTGTACCTTCTTTAGAAGTTATCATTATTTTTTATCATAAATTGACTTAAATTTCACTTTCCGCAAATGCTTTTTTCGGAAAATTCTTGTATGAACTTGACATTTCGATCGTAACTTAAAATACAAATATACGAATGAAACGGATTCGAAAATGAATATTGTTCCGAACGGAATTTGGAATTTGGAATTAGGAAGTCTCCATCGGAGCTAAAATCAAACATATCTCCGTTCCGAACGGAATTCATGATTATGCAAAGAACTATATATATAGAAGCCTAAAGAGGTAATGTTTTCATATAAATGATTGGTCCCAACATCTGACAGTGACGCTGGGGTAAAATGACAGTTGGCGGATATAAATTTAATAATTAAGCCATGTACTATTTGGTGTAATAATGGAAGTCGTGACGTCATTCAGGCTTGTCAAATTTTTTATTGCTATCTAAGAACAAATTAAATATTATTTAAATTATAATTAATTATAAATTATAAATAAATAAATAAATTATGCAATAAAAATGATAAATTATACAATAAAAAATTCAATTTTTGGTCAGTTGGATAACCTCTAACCTATTGCACCTAATTTATAAGTTGAAAAGCAATATATAAAATGTGGCTTATTTTATAGTCATTTTAAGTTCCAAATAATCAATTTTCATAACTATATAATAAGTTTTGAAATGTAACATTTATAAGTGATATAGAATGTAGGGGATTACAGGTAGGGAAATAAATTTTTCGCATAATGTGTGAAATAGTATTTTTAAGAAAATAGTTTCTCATTTTTTCAATCCAGTACCCCGCGGAGGTGTTGCAGCCTATTTCATATACATACCCCCTCCCTGAACCCTATTAAAAAGGGAAGAAAATAAAAAGTTTGAATGATTTCGAAAGACACCAACCTATTATACCCAATTTATAAGATACTATGACATATCTGAAATGTGGCATATTCTATGACCATTTTAAATACCAGAAAATTAATTTTCATAAAATCTGGTTCTATTAAATAATAAAGTATTAATTTTGAATATATACATATATATCTTTGTGACACCCCAACCCAAACTTTTTAAATAACGAAACACCTAAAAAAAAAGGTAGAAAAATTAAAATATATTTATAGAAAAAAATAATAAACAAAACGAATTACCTGCCATATCGTCGGCCATGCTGTGCTTTGTTATTTTTTTTGTTGTGTGTCTTCCTCTTGTGAAATGTCAAATATAATTATTTTTGAATGTTGGTGTTGTTTCGTTAAATAATATGGATGGTAGTACTAGATGTCGCTGTGGTGGTGGTGAGTTAACTTTTTCCGACCCAAAACAAAAGATTCTCTTCATTTGACCCGGGGTCGAATGAAGGGCAGAAAAAGTGGAATGATGTGTCGGAAAAAGTTAACATTCGGGGAGTTATGTTTCTACGGTCGCTCTGGACACTTTTGCTTGTGAATAATATTTTTTTGTATCGGAGTTTTTTTTTGTATATATTTTTGTTCTTGTCTTAATTTAACTTGAAAAAAGTAGATTTTTTTTAACTATTGAAAGATTATGTTAGAATTGATGTTAATTCAGTCATAAATCCGAAATAAGGAAATTAATGGAAAAAGAAGTAAAGAAATTTGAATGAAGAAAAAAAAAAAAAAATTAAAGGAAATCGTTACACAAAAATTGAATTAAAACAGAAAAAAAAACAAACGTAATTATAGTTGGTGTACCTGAAAAAAATTTTAAAATCGAGAAACCAATTATTTGTGTTCAGCGCGCGCGAATAATCGTCGTCGTATCAAATTTTTGTTCCTGGTTGTTATTTTTGGTTCCGGTGTTCCAGTCCTGGTTCCAGAGATGTGTCATCGTCAGCCGTCCATTCTGGAAGAAGAGTCGTCGTGGGAATTTTGTTTTTGTGTTTAAATTATTTTCTTATTTTTTTTTTTTTTTTTAATTTTTTTTCTTGATAATTGTTGTAGAGTAGTTTTTTTTAAATTTTTTTTGTAGAAAAAGATATTTATGTATATATATATATAAAAATTTATTTAAAATTTGTAGTCGCGTTTTCAGGGTTAGTGTTTGGTCCAGACATGTCGGGACGGGAGCAGCCACGTAACCACTGGTGAAATTTAAAAAGGTATGTGTGTTTTTGTTAGTATTATTATTTTCTGAAGGCAAGACAGAACTGCCAATATATTTAATTATATATATATATATATCCCAGCAAACGTAGAACTACTTCTAGAAGTACTACAAGAGTACGCCGGAAAGTACTTTTCTACCAGTGAAAAAAGATAGAGACTTGGGCAAAAATTCACTAGTTTATTATGACGCGTCTCTATATATATATGAATTTTTTTACGTATTACTCATAGAGTTATATACAAGCACGCAAAATGTTTATTTGTGTTAGTAACTACTTTGCTTTTGTTTGCTGGGATATATTGTATATATGTATGTACTTTACTTCGGGAGAAGAAAAAACCATTTTTTTAATTCGAAGATGTCAATTATATATATATTTGGATGGTTTTCTTATTTATTTTGATTCTTTTTTGATATTTGATATTTTTATTTTTAGAATCATGGCTGGCTAAGAGGAATTACATTAGGTGAACCAGCGTAGTCCAGAATGTCCTCTTGTGGCTCTTCGATCCAGTCAGATGTTATTATGTAACAAGTGATTTGGATTGAAGAATTACAATTTTCAGGCAATATGGTAGTTAGTAGGATCATTGGTCGACCCACACCCCACTGACTGTGCTGAGCCGGCAACCAGGAGGAAATCCCAATGATCCTGGAAGCTGAAAGAGACAAAAATTGGTCTTGTTTTTTTTTGTGATTGTGGCTAGGTCACTCAGACCTGGCGACCAACGCTTTCAGCTTCCGAACCCTTCTTCTACGAACTTACCTTCAGCTAACATATCAAATAATATTGATAATGTTACATCTTATAAATTGTATATAAATAACAAAGTTTTATACGTATAAGAACGAGAAATATATTTACTTTTAAATTGTGAAAAAAAACACGTAGTTTTGCAAAATATTGTAACTTTTACTAACTCTTTGTTTCATGTAACTTCATGTAGTTTAGTTTAATAAAAATACACTTAGTTCAATCTGCGTGAAAGCGTAATAATTGTGAATCCATGGTAAAATATTTTTTGTATTTATATTTTTTTATAAACTAAACTACATGAAGTTTTGTTTGGCAATAAAATTTACTAAGCCCGGAATGGTTTATTTATATTGGGGTGTCTTTGATAATTGGAATTGTATTCGATTATTTTTAGCACATTTGCAACCAAATTGGAAGAAATGTGTATATTAGTTTAACTCGGTCTGTCCGTCTGTCTGTCCGTTTACACAAACTTCTACATCTCATCATATAGAGTTACAAAATTTTGACCATAGATAGAGAATAATAAAATAATAGGTCCAGTAGAACAAAATTTTCTTCTATCTCTTTTTCCCTCTGAGTTATTCCCCCTCCAATTTCGAAAATAGCCCATATTGAACATATAATAACTTTTAAACCAATAAAAATTTTGTAAAAGCTATAAGATAGGAAAATCTTTTATCTAAATTGTGAAATTAACAAATTTTTTAAAATTTAATTCTTTATTGTATGAAAATACCGTTAACTTCATACAACTTTTTTTAGTTTTTTTAACACTCTGTATTTCCCAAACTGCTAACTATGGAA
>OX457085.1:30162643-30235793 GCA_949752835.1 Empis stercorea | reverse complement strand
GGTGTCTTTCGAAATCATTCAACATTTTTATTTTCTTCCCTTTAGGGTTCAGGGAGGGGGGTATGTTTATGAAATAGGCTGCAATACCTCCGCGGGGGACTAGATAGAAAAAATGAGAAACTATTTTCTTAAAAATACTACTTCACACATTATGCGAAAAATGTATTTCCCTACCTGTAATCCCCTCCATTTTATATCACTTATAAATGTTACATTTCAAAATTTATTATATAGTTATGAAAATTGATTATTTGGAACTTAACATGACTGAAATAAGCCACATTTTATATATTGCTTTTCAACTTATAAATTAGGTGCTATAGGTTAGTGGTTATCCAACTGACCCAAAATTTAAACCTAATGAAACAAGCACCATACCTTCCGTGGAGGGCACATTTAAAAAAAATTAAAAAATATTTTTTTGATAATAAAATTTTACACCTTGTACGAAAAAAACAGTACCAGTACCAAAACAGTACCTCAACCACTTTTATGTTATTTGAATTTGAATTTCTATATTTTCAACATTAATACATGTTGCACGACAATTCAATTTTTATAAATTAAAAGCGCTCTAAAATCGGCCAGATATTTGATACGACCTTGTAACTTCTAAAGAAGGTACACTAGGTTCAAACCTTTCAAATCACTAAAAATTATAAACCACCATCTCATTTAAGTAAAGGAGGGTGTATATTATTTTAATAAGCTATAACACGTCTGCGGGGTACTGTATTAACAAAATGAAAAATAAGTTTCTTAATAATACTATTCTCCACCTTGTGTACAAAAAATCATTTTAGAATAAACATAATATAATACATTTCGAGTATTTTTAGTATACAGGGTGTCCCGGTTTGGGATGCTAATCCGTTAAGGGGTGATTCCTTGGTTCATTATAAGCAAAAAATGGAAGGGGGCTGCTTTTTCAACACCCACTGAGGTACAGGGTGTTTTAAAAAAGTCATTCGGAGAAGTATAGGTACAAGCACTTATTCAATTATAACTTCTAGCGTATTGAACCTAGAGTAGCCATTTCTTCCTATCCAACGATTTCTGTAGTTTTCGTTTAACCATTCCGTAACAATAGTGACGTGGCCATAGTGACTTGGAGCGCCATCTTGTTGGTATAAACACGAATGGGCAAGTGAAAATCAGCATACAACAAGAACGAGATCATTTCAACATCGATTTAGCATAAACGTGTGGGCTGGTGTGATTGGTGATATGTTCATTGGACCTTTTTTTCTGCCACCAAGATTAAACAGTGCAGAATATTTGCAATTTTTGCAAAATGAATTGCCAGGCTTACTAGAAGATATTCCCCTTGTACAAAGGCGAACACATTTAAACCAACAAGATGGCGCTCCAAGCCTCCAAGTCACTATGGCCGAATTGTTACGGAATGGTTAAATGAAAACTACAGAAATCGTTGGATAGGAAGAAATGGCCCAATACATTGGCCTGCAAGATCCCCAGACCTAACAGTTATGGACTTTTATGTTTGGGGGACGTTGAAAAAAGATGTGTATGCAACCGAAATAACAACATTAGAAGAATTGAAGGCACGAATTGAAGTAGCAGCGCAAAAAATTAGAGACCAATTACCAACTCTTGATATGACAAGATCAATACAAAAACGACCACTTGCTTGCATTCAGGTGGGAGGGGGTCACTTTGAGCAACTGCTATAATCCTATAATGGTAAAATTATTTAAATAACACTTTGAAATAAAATTATTTTAATCGAAACCAATTTTTTTTATTATTTTTTTTATTTTAACACAATTAAAGGACGTTTTTTTGCTACCTTTCTACTGGGCAAACCAGAAGTCGCAGGTAAAGCTTTGTATGGAGATTGTGACACCCAGGAATTTCTAAAATTTAAAAATATTGAATTAGAAATATAAAAAAAAATATATATAAAAAAAAATACTTCCTCTGCGTGAGCCGGTCTGTCAAATCTGTCAAGTTTGTTATTGTCTTATTGTTTAGTTTTTTTTGTCAGGTGATGGGGTCATAGTTTGTAGTTTAGTTGTAGTTATCGTTAAGTTATTAACTTGTGGTGTCACATATAGATGTTGTGGTGGTGGTGAATTTTTAATAATTTTTTTTCGAATATCAAAGACAAATGATGATCTTGATTTGACCGGGGTCAAATCAAGGGTATCATCAGATGATCGAAAAGAAAAATTGAAAATTAAAATTTCGAGGAGTCGGATGTTGATCGCCGCGCTGGACACCGGGGTTAATTATGTTGGAAATTTTTGTTTTGTTAGTTTTTTTTTATTTTATGTTTTTTTTTATAAAATTGTGATAAATTATCTAATTAACTAAAAATTGCTGTTATAAAGGGGGAAAACGAAAGAAACCTTTAAGACCGAAAAAAATAAAATAAAAATAAGGATAAATGTATGTAAATCGAAAAGAAAGAAATTAAATTGAAAAGATTAATAAAGAATATAAATATTTGTACTTTATAATAAACAAAAAATGAAAATGAAAAAAAAACAAAAAACGTTAAAATATAATCAAAAATTTGGTGTCCAGCGCGCGCGTAAAAAAAAATTAAATCGAACTCCAAATTTTTGTTCCTGTGGTGTCTCTTTGTTCCGGCGTTATCCTGTGTTCTGGAGTGGTCTGTGAGTCCTGTCATCGTCCGCAGTCCTGAGAATATCAGTCGTCGTGGGAAATTTTTTTTTGGTTTAAATTATTTTTGGAAATTTTTTTTTGTAATTTTTGTAGAGTAGTTTTTTTTAAGTAGACTTTTTTTTGTTTCGTTAGTGATATATATATATAAATATTTATTAGTATTTTTTTTTGTATATGAGTCGCGTTTTCAGAGTTCGTGTTCTCCAGATCCAGACATGTCCGGAGCAGCCACGTAACTACTGGTAACAGAAATTAAAAGGTATGTTGTTGTTTTTTGATTAAACTATAAATTTTGTGGGAGGCAGAGCTCCCGTTAGATCTGTTTATTTATTTATATATATATATATATATATATATATATATATATATATATATATATAGTTTTGTATAAATTCTTAAATCTTTTCTGAACTTATACAAATTTATAAATAATGTAAAAAACCTTGATTTTATTCTTTAAACAAAAATTAACTTTATTAAAACTTTATTTACTTTAACATTAAAAAAAAAACTTATTCTAATTAAACGAAATGAACAGTTTGACGATTTAAACTTGAGTGACAAATAATATTTCAAATTAGATAATAGGTTTTTAATTATTATTCTGGAATGCATAACTTTACATAATTTAGTTGTGCATTAGAATTTTCCCACATTATTGAAAGACGCTTATTAGGCAAAAAAGCCTGGGAATGAATTTTAGGTAAATTAAACTTAAATCACGTTGCAAATACATGTTTGAGAAAAGCGTCGTATTACTATATGACAACTCCCCCCTTTTAAGACTTTGCAGCCCCTGCAAAGGGATCGATATCTTTATAAGTTTCAACAATTTTTTCATTTTTGTTATCATTTTCAAAATTTATTTTTGTATTTTCATTATGGATTTCAGGAACTATAATATTTAAATTTTTTTTCTTAAGAAAACATTTTTTGATTCCGATAGCAATAATTATAAGAATAATTACGTTAAAAATTAAACTAGTAGCGTTTATGACTTTATTTTTATAGTGAACATAATCAATGGTTTCGCGATTCTTTATATTTTCAAAGTGTATTTGTTTTAAAGTAACATTATTTATAGTTTTTGTAAAATTTTCGTGTATAATGGGGATTATCATATTGCTTGAAAAATTTCTTATTCTATTTTCAAATACATATTCATTTATTTTAATTTTACAATTGTTAAATTTAATTAAATTATGATTTTTAATAAAAATACTATGATCAATACAAGTTTGTTCAATTTTACAATCAATTATATTTTTTACAATAATTATGTCGTCAAACAGTTGTTCAATCGAAGTTACATTATTAATTCTTAAGCTACATACATTATTTTTTTGGAAAATATTTTGTACGCAATAATTTTTATGTTTCTTTAAATTTTTCTTTAAAATAATTTCATTTTTAATATTTAGGAAAACATTTTCTTTTTGAATAGTTACTTTTTCTAAATCGTTATCTAATTCTTCATAATTTTTATTAGGTATAGGAATTATTATTGCATTAAAGTATTTTTCTTTAGTGAAATATGGGACGCTTAAAACTAAAATTAGCGATAAATCTTTAAATAGAATATTAGTTTTTATATATGGTAGTGTTTTGGATGTAATATTGTATAGGTTGATTTCCTCGTCAGTTAAAATATCGTGAGCCAGCACATTAAGTTTGCTTAGTAAAATTATATCAATTAGTCTTTCTAATTGTTTATTGATCGTGACAATATCTGCGTATATGAGGAGAGACATTTTTGTTCTAGATATGTTGTGAATAAATTTGCTTTCTATGCCAGTTAAATTATTCAGCGCGGTGTATATTTGCTGTTGCTGCTGATTTACTAAATTGGTAACTTCTTTAAAATTTTTGAATAACTTTTCGTTGATTACCACTTGTTTATTTAATTGATTAGTGGAAGATTCTAGGTTTTTTTCTAAATTATCGAAATGGTTATATATGTCTGCGGCGTCTTCATCATCCATGGTGTCGGCAACAAATTTGAGTGTTGATCCTAAAATATTGATGAGTCCTCTTTTATTTCTTTTATTTATTTTTAAAGCTGGTGGAATAATAATATTTAAATTGTGTTTTGCTGATGACATTTCTCTTCGCAGCATTTCAACTTCTCCGTCATTTGTGGAAGGATTCATTTGAATTATGTTACTTTCTATCGAATCGAGTAATTTTTGATAGTTATTGAGGTCGATGATGTGCAGCATTTTCGTATAACTGTCAACTACTAGTCGCTCCTCCATTTTAAATAAACTGTATCCATTTGGGTTGTTGAGTTCTATTATTTCCATTTGTTGGCCCAAAGCTATTGTAATTTCTATTAATATTATTAAAAGTTTCATCTAAAAGTAAACAAAGGAATTATTAATATAATTATTTAAATTGTTGTTTGAAACAAATATAATTTTGTTTTATTGGTAATTAAATTTTCTCTTGCACTGATTAATATGGTATCTCGTGTTTCGCCTGTCGCTGGTGTCTGTAATATAATTTCCGTCTATATTATAACTAATTAATTTTCTGTATTTTGGAAGTATTTTTCCAACTTTTCGATTTTTTACAATATTTTCTCTCTGATTGTATGCTTGCGGACGGTTTTTATTTAGTTGCTTAATATTTCGTATTTTATTTCTTTCATATTTGTTCGCAAGATTCGTTATATCATCGCGATCATAATTTTTTTCTAATAAGTCGATGGGTCTTAATTTAGTTGTAGAGTGTATTGTGTTGTTATAATAATTTATTGCTTTATAAATTTTGTCTTCGAGATTTTCTTTTAATTTACTGGCATCCATAATACGTAGATGCTCATTTAAAGTACCGTGTAGCCTTTCTACATCGGCATTCCCCGTTTTCATACCGGCGGACGTTGTATGTGTTTCTATTTCGTTGAAATGTTTTCCCGTTTCTGTAATATTAAATGGTATTTTACTCGGGCGCCGATCATGCTTGGCTAAGATACACACTTCACAGTTGTTTATAAATTTCGTAATTTGGTCTAACATGTTCGGAAAGTAATATTTTTGTTTTATTTCTTCGAACGTTTCATTTATTCCTCTATGATTATTTTTTCTATGTTCTTGTTCTATTATCGATAAGAATTTTTCTTTGTCAGTAATATCTGTTAATTTGGTACTAGATTTTAACATTTTAAGATTTGTGTAGCTTGAAAAATTGTTTACGTAAATATTTTGAAATCTATTGAACAGATTTATATCTTCGCAATAAATACATACTAGACCTCTATTAATCAATAGTTTTTCCATTATTTTTAATAAATTACTATCTTCTTCGACAGTAACATAGTTTTTAATTTTTTTATGTACAATTTTAATAGTACATTTTTCTTTAGTACCATAATTTAAAAAAATTTGGTTTTTATAAATATTAATAGGCTTTTCTGTAATGTAAATATGATGCGTTTCATCTTCGGCAGCACTGTGAATAGTTGCTCCAGTTGACGATAGTTCGTCGTTTTCATTATTAAAAATGTTTGATAATAAATATTCTTCATTGCTCTTTACTATAAAATTATTTACTTCATTTTCTTCTGTATTAAATACATAACGGCTCAGTGCGTCAGCTACTTGATTTTCTTTACCTTTGATGTACCTTACTTCAAAATCATATTCATTTAGCTGTATTTTCCACCTTTGAATTTTCATATTAGGTTCTTTAATATTGTTCATCCACACTAGCGGCTTATGATCAGTACAAATTACGAATTTTCTTCCGAACAGGTACGTTCTAAAATATTTTACCGCCCATACTATGGCTAATAATTCTTTTTCAATGGTAGAATATTTAGACTCGTGGTTGTTCAATGTGCGAGATGCGTAGCATATAGGGTGGCTGTTTTGTGACAAAACGGCGCCTATAGCATGATCTGATGCATCCGTCGTTAGTGTAAATAGTTTAGAAAAGTCCGGCGATGTTAAAACTGGATCGCTCATAAGTAGCAATTTTAATTTATTAAATGAGTTTATATAATCAGGATCATTCTTATTGATTTTCATTCCCTTTTTCAAATATTTAATCATTGGATAAGCTGCTTTCGAATAATCCTTTATAAATTTGCGATAAAACCCTGTTATTCCTAAAAATTGCTTTATCTCTTTTATTGTGCTCGGTAATATTATCTTTTGTATACTTTCAATCTTACTGTTGTCTGGTTTAATACCTCCATTTATGATTTCGTGGCCCAAATATTTTGTTGAAGTAGCTGCGAAGTTACATTTATCGATCTGTATTTTTAAATTTGCCTCTCTTAATTTATTTAGAATTTTCCTAATTGATGTTAAATATTCTTCGAAGCTTGTTGAAAATATTAATATGTCATCCATGTAAACTTTACAAATCTTATTAATATACTCTTTTAATACGTTGTTCATAAGCCGTTGGAAACTAGATGGGGCGTTTTTCAGTCCGAATGGCATTCTCGTAAATTCATAATGGCCATTGGATGTTGAAAAAGCTGTCTTTTCTTGATCTTCTGGTGATATCTCGATTTGATGGAAGCCTTTTGCGAGGTCCAATGTTGTAAAATAGTTGCACTTACCCAATTTGTCAAACATTTCATCCATATTGGGTATTGGAAATCTGTCATCGAGGGTTTGCTCGTTTAATTTCCGATAATCCACTACGATTCGCCACTTTTGCTTGCCTGAATTGTCCATTTTCTTAGGGACCACCCAAATCGGCGAGTTATATGGGCTGCTACTGGGTCTAATAATATTATGCGCTAGCATTTCTTTAATTTGGGTTTCAACCTCTTCTCGATGAATCTCTGGATATCGGTATAGTTTACTGTAAACTGGCCGATCAGTTTTTGTTACAATGTTGTTGGTAAAACTAAGCCTATCCCCTTCTTTATAAAATAAATCTCTATAAGAATTTAATAAATTGTTGAGTTTATTTCTATCATTTTTATTTAAATGTTGGGCAAAACTGTTTTCAGGTGTTTTATTAAAAAATTCATTACTAAAAATATTAATTGAATTATCTATATATCGATTGTTCGCGTAAAATTCCTCTTCTTCATTGAGATAAAAGGGTATAGTAGCATTTCTTGTACATAAAAGTCTTTCTTTATAATTAATTGTTGCGCATAACTCGGCTAGAATGTCGTTACCAATTAAGCCGTCGAATTTAGAATGAAATGGATATTCTATAAATTGAGCAAAATAATCGTATTTTTCGTTAAATTCTTTAAATAATGGTATTTTTACTTGTATATCTGTTTCGATATTCTGCTTAAGTGCTTTTAATTTTAATTTTATTGGCTTTAGTCATATTTCTGATTTTATTATTTACTACTATATAAGGTAGTTGTTTTCGGCTGTTACCCGAAAATTTTCATAGTTATTGGCTGCATTAGTAGATACGTACATTGGTTCAACGTCATTCCAATCAGAATTTGGTCTTTGTTGGTTATAATTACGAGTATTATTACCATTATTGAAACGATTAAAATTGTTTTGTCGAGAAACATTATTTGATCTATGCGTTTGACTTGAATTATTCCCAAAATTGTGGTTACCATTTTGATTCGAACTGTTTTGGTTTCTCTGACTACTTTGATTATAATAATTTATACTTCTAAAATTTCCACTTTGATTAGAAACATTTTGGCTTCTATTATTATTTTGGTTTGAAAAATTGTGGTTTCTATTATAATTATTTTGGTTTCTATTATAATTATTTTGGTTTGAAAAATTGTGGTTTCTATTATAATTATTTTGGTTTCTATTATAATTATTTTGGTTTCTATTATAATTATTTTGGTTTCTATTATAATTATTTTGGTTATGTTGGAATGATAAGTATCCATTTTGATGAAGTAAATTATACGCTTCGTCTATTGAAGCTCGATTTCGACAAGCTATTAAATTTTTGGCTAGTGGTGAAGATCTTCTTTAAAATATTTTAACGCAATTCGTTGTGTGTCTTCTAACTCGTCTCTAGTGAAATTTTCATTTAAAAGTTTAGCATTATTTATTCTACAAGTTAATGAATTAATTTTCTTATAAAAGTTTTCAATAGTTGTGTCACATCTGCTTAATTTCAATTGGTCAATTAATTCAATTACTGGAGTTTTTTCGCCGTGATTTTTAATTAAGACAGCTTTTAATTCTACCCAAGTTTCTATAGTACCATTTCGTATTAGGCCTTCCTTAGCCTTTCCTACAATTCTGTCCGTAATATAATCCAAAATTATTCTTTTTGTATTATTATCTACTGTTTCTATCATTGGTATTAAAGATTCGATTCTACTTATAAAACCATGGAGATTATATTTATCGCCCTCGAATGGTCGAATGTAGTTAATGTGTTTCGCGATGTAATTTAAATTTTCTCTTGTTTGAATAGGAATTATTGGTTGAATTTGTGCTATATTTTGATTAATTTGTTGATTTTGGATTATTGGCTGACCCCCTACTAAATTCTGATTTGGTTCTGGTACATTCATTTTGATTTATTTATAATTTTTTTTTTTTTTAAATTTGTTGTAAAAAAATTTATGTTTGTTGTAAATTTTTAAATTTGTTGTAAAATTTTTAAATTTGTTGTAAAATTTTTTAAATTTGTTGTAAATTTTTTAAATTTGTTGTAAAATTTTTAAATTTGTTGAATTATTAATTTATAAATTTTGTTATTAGGTTATACCTTTTTATTTAAATAATTTTCACTTATTTATTTCTGTTCTGAATTATTATCGGGAAAATAAAAATAATAAAAAGTTTCCTACCTTGATTCTTTCTTCTTAATCTGCAGTTCGATTTTTGCTTGCTTGTTATAGTGGATGTTCTTTATTAATACAATTAATACAATTAGTTTCTCGATTTGATTATATTCTTCTTCAATACAAAAAGTACAGTCACATACACATTTAAGTTAGAATAAAAAGTATCAAAATTGCACTATTTTATTTTTAATTTTTTTTTTTTGTATTTTACGTATAGCACTTATTATTTGTTATTATAGCACTTATTAATTATTTAAGTCTGATTTTTATTTATCTTCTTTGATAAAAAAAAAGGTTATAGTTTTAGTTATCTTCTTCGATAAAAAAAAAATAATTTGGTTCGTTTCCGTTGACTGCGCCAGTTTTGTATAAATTCTTAAATCTTTTCTGAACTTATACAAATTTATAAATAATGTAAAAAACCTTGATTTTATTCTTTTGTTGTGGAATAAAACACGCCGTCCCTGTATTTTTGTTATATTTGAACCCAAAATATTTGCATTACGCATTGCGAAATAATATTAAAAAATATTATTTAAATAAATTAACTATGTCATAAAGTTAATAAACTTAGCATATAATAAATAATGCTTAGTGCGCATTTATGCAATGTATGCAACTTTGGGTAACAACAAATGCAAATAATAATAATTATTACTAATTATGATGACGCAAAATAATTATGATTACGCAAAATGATTAATTGTATTATTATTGGAACAAAGTCTATTTACATTTTTAATGTAAACAAAAAGCTGAGAAGTAAAAAAGTGTGTATAAATAATGCGGTTTTTATGGTAATTCGGAGAGTCGAAGTTTATTCAGCTTGAGTTAAACAGCTTTCAGAACAGAAAGTTCTGTACGAAGCTAATTACTAACTTATAAGTTTTGAATAAATAAAGTTTGATATATAAAAGTCAAATATAAAAGCTGAATTTTTATTTGAACAATATATTATTTAACTGGCAAAAGCCAAAATAATATAAAATTACATTATATCAACGCTTCCAGTTCAATAGGAACAAATATTATATAGATTGGCTATAGCCAGAATAATATAATATATCCTAAACTTTTGAACACAACATTGGCGCAGCCGGTTAACCAAGTACTACGTTTCTTGGTAGAACCACAATTTTTTTTGGACCACTTTTAGAAATTTTTGAGAAAATCAAAAAAAATCAGGATTTTGTTCACGGACAAAAAATCGAAGGAAGAGCAAAAGCAGTTTTTTTTTGGAAATCAAGTCGAGAGCAATTTTAGCAGCCTACAACGAGAACGAGTATGTTACGTCAGTAAAATACAACGAAACACAAAAAAAATACAAATAAACACCCTTGTACTTCGCGTGAAGCGAACAAGGGACAAACACGACGCAATTTTGCGTAGTTTCTGTTTAATTTGTATATTATTTTGTTGTAATTTTTTTGGTATCAAAATACAAATCATCGTAGTAGTTTTTTTTGGAATTGTTTAACTATTGTTAGTAGATTTAAATAGTTTAGTTTGTTTGCAAAAAAAAAATAAATCATTAAATTTTTTTTAAAAAAAAAAAGGTAAAAAATATATACTTTAAGTATAACCATTTTCATTTTTTCATATACCGTTTTCTTGTCGTTTTTAACCAAAGTAATGCCGGTAATATTTTATACCGTGGGGACAATACATAATACTAAGCACGGTAAAGTATGCAATAATTGTATACGCAACTGGCAAAGTATTACTTATCCCAAATTCGAGAAAAAACCATACAGTTGTATAGTTTGTAATAAAACTCTTCTTTGGTTAAAAGAATAAATAAAATACCGTTTTCTTGTAATAAATAATATACCATTGTATTTTTTTTATGTATAAATAATTTTTTTCTAATATATATATATTATTATGAGAGCATAAAATAAAAAAAAAAATGAAATGAAAATAAAATTATAGTTTTTTTTCTTATACATGATTGATATAAATCGTTTTTTATAAATAGTTTATTTTGTTTGGGATCTTTAGATCTAAATTTAAAGGAAATTAATTTTTTTTGTATTTGGCTAGTTAATAAAAAAAAAAAAATGTTAGTGAATAGGAAGATTTATTTTGTATTAAGAGTCTCGCGTTTTTTTTTGGAAATTTATCTGTATAATTTCTTTTAGTTTGGTAATATGGGTTTTTCCAAAAAATTTATGTGTTTTATGTAGCTTTCGTTTTTTATAAAAAATGTCTTTTAGCGACGGAATGCTGTCCGTCACTGAGACATTTGAAACTTTTTTAGTACATGTACCAGTATTTTCAGGGTCAGGGGAGAACCCGACTCTGGATTTACAAAATTTTCTATATCTGGCTGAAGAAGCTTATTATGTAACTGAATTTAGGGGAAGAAGTTTTGTTCTAAACAATCTTATAAGAAGTAAATTAAAAGGAAAAGCGAATGCTCTTTTCCAACATAGAAATATTATAGATTTTGAGGAATTTAAAAATGTTTTGTGTGATTACTTTGTACCTTATAAGGACCTTCCTCAATTAGCTAGGGAATTGGAGGAATGTTATCAGCGACAGGATGAAACAGTAGAAAATTTTGGAAATAGACTCTTGCAAAAGCTGGAGGCCTACACAATTATGGTAGATAACACTTACCCAGGTGAGGGTAGGATTCTAAAAGAGGAAATGACGAAAGTAGCAAAACGCAGTTTTATAAGAGGATTATGTTCGGAACAATTGAAATTTTATGTGAGATCACAAAATTGCTCAAATTTAAACATAGCAGTAAAAAAGGCGATCGAATACGGTAGGGAAAACTACACATTGAGCAACTCAACAGAAAATCTGTCAAGGGAAAATGTTATTTCCACATTGTTAAAGAAATTATTAATGAAAATTGATGATCAAAAGACAGGTTATCATAAAAATGAAAATAATAATAATTTCAATAACGAAAATTATTCTTCTGGACTACAAAATTTCCAAAGGAACTCGGAACGAAATCAAAAAATAAATTACACGAACAATATAAATAGCTACAATAGAAATTTTAGTGCAACTAATAAAAATAATAATTGTAGAACTAATAAAAATAATTTAAAATGTTATAGTTGTGGGGAACTAGGTCATACTAGCCGTTTTTGTACAACATATAGAGAAAATTTAGTGGCGCAAAATTGTGACTGGTGCGACAGCCCAGGACACAGTATATTTCACTGCCCTGCTAAGCAAAAGTATGAATCGCGTGCTTTAATAAGGGATGAATCAAAACGCCCTGATTCATCCCCCACAATTATGTTATTAAGAAGACAAAATTTACAGGAAAAAACTTATAAAGAAAATATTGAATTACCAATGAATATATCAAAAATAGATGAAGCAAAGCTTTCAAATGACAATGGAGCTCAGGTTATCATAATGAATAGAAATTCATTTAAAATTGAGGAAAAAAGGAGTCAAAATATTGCATATAATACGCCAAAAGGGCATAGTAAAACATTGAGAAATAATAATGAAGATTTTTGTAGTAATAATGATTTAGATAATGAATATGAAGTAATTAATATGGAGAAAAGAATACCCAAAGATGGTAGTTCTATTTATAATAATTTATATAAAAAATGCAATATTCAGGGTACATCAAAATTACAGGAAATTTCGAGTACCATAAATAAACAAAAGGCGATAGAAGTTCCTTTTGGTAAAACCCCAATTAGGAAACCTGAAGCAAATTTATGTTCATTTCAACCTTGCAGTAGTACCACGCTTGGGTACTACCCAAACTATTTAGTATTGATGAATTCGGCATTCAAAAAACCAGAATTAAAAGAAATGGAAAATGAATTAAATCCAGTAAATTTTTGTGGAGAAAATAAATTAAAAAATAACAATGTAATAAATAAATCCGAAGTAATAGAAGAATATAATGTAGTAGAAGAGAGTAAAAACTTGGACGTAGAAAAAATAGAATTTGGAACTGTTATAGAAATACAGCATAAAAAAACTGAAACTATAAGCAACGTAAAAAAACAATGTGGAAAAAATAAAAGTAGAAATAAAAAGATACAAATATATGAAGAAAATTCGGAAGAAGCATTAAGTCATATTAGACTTTTATATAACAATGAAGAAGTACAGGATAAAAACGAAGAAATGTTAATTTCGGAACTTAAACCGAGTATAGTTCCACAGCAGGAAAATTGTCACATAATAGAATTTAATGAAAATGCAGAAAAGTATATCGAAAAGCACGAAGAAAAAATAGAAACAGAATTGATTCAACAAAAGGATAAGAGTCAAGTATGGACCAACTTTAATACAAATTTTGTTGTAAAAATAAATAATTTAACCCAATATCCTGAAATAAAAATAGTAAAGGAAAAATTGAATAAAAATTGTTCGCTAGTAAATGCGCACAAAACTCATAAATATAGTCTTACAATAATTCCACGGAATTATAAATATTTTAGGAAACATGCATAAAATGAAGAAACTCGAAAATAATAATTTTTATAACTTTATAGATTAAATATATTAAATTCTAAAATTAGTTTAATTTTTTATTTAGATTAATAATTATTGGGGAAAACTATTTCAGTAACTTAGTTAAATAAGTACTCGGAAAATAGTTTAGCATTAATCAGAAAAAAATATATATAACCAAAGACAATATACTATACTTATATGTACAATACACTATTGTCTTTGATAGAATAATTAATCTTTTGGTGCATATTTTTAGGAGAAAAATTTAAAATCAAATTAGTTTTTTTTATATAAATTAATGTAGTTTTAATAATAAAACATAATAAATATAATTTTAAGTTTTGGGGGTATAATATTCAGTTTAAAAATTTTTTGTTAGTACTTAAAATTAAACTTTTAGTAAATTTATTATTATAAATTTTAACTTTTAGAGAATAATAATTAACTAGCCAATTACAGTTAAAAAACGAAGTAGAGTTTTATTAAAAAATAAATAATCTAAATTTAAATTCGCATACATTTATACAAGTTAAATTAAATGAATGGATGTATAAGAAAATGGATGTATTTAATGGATATATTTAAAGTAGAGGAAATAATAAAATAAATTGTTGTTTAGATAATTATATATGTACTAAAAATTAAAATGGAAATTGTAATATATAAATTAAGGTAAAAAAAAAAAAAAAATAAAAAAAAATTTTGTTTAAAAAAAAGGGAGTTATATGTAATCTGTAATAAAATTAAAATAAGAAAAAAAAAGTAAGAATTTGAAATAAAACTTTATGACAAAATAAATCGATTGTTAATATGTAAATGAAGAAAAAAAAAATAAATGTAAAAAGGAAATATTGAAATAGTTGGTATGTAATAAATTATAAAATTGATGAATAAAAAGAAAATATACTTTAGTAATAGTAAAAAATTAAAATTGAAAAATTGTAATTATCAAAAATTTATAAAAAAAAAGGATAATAGATTGTAAAATTGATTATATGAATGAAAAAATAAATAAATTATTAAAAGAAAAAATTGTGCAAAATAAAATAATACATAGCAAATGAAATAAAGATATTGAATTGGTAAAAGTTAATATTGTAACATTAATAAGTTGGAAATTGTAAAAAAAACAAATAGGGATTAAAAATAATTATGAAAGTTATAAAATTATGAAAAAGTATGAAAAGTTAAATTAGAAAAATTTAAGAAATGGTAAATATGTAATTGAGAAAAAAAAAATATTGTTTAAAAGAAAAATGAAAATTATAAAATAGTTTGAATTAATGGTGAAAAGAGAAATTTATTGAAAAGGAATTAAAAATGAAAAAAAAAATGAAATGAAAAAGTTATAAATAAATGAATTGTATTGTATAAAATTAGAGAATAATTGATATATAAAAGGTATATATAAAAATAAGAAAAAAAATTTTTTGTAATTGTGAAAAAATTGAAAATAAAAAATGTATAACAAAAATGTATAACAAAAGCTGAATAAATTAAGAACTTCTGAATTACCATATATAAAAAAAAAAATGTACCCATTTCTTTTACTTCAAAATGGGAGGTGTTGTGGAATAAAACACGCCGTCCCTGTATTTTTGTTATATTTGAACCCAAAATATTTGCATTACGCATTGCGAAATAATATTAAAAAATATTATTTAAATAAATTAACTATGTCATAAAGTTAATAAACTTAGCATATAATAAATAATGCTTAGTGCGCATTTATGCAATGTATGCAACTTTGGGTAACAACAAATGCAAATAATAATAATTATTACTAATTATGATGACGCAAAATAATTATGATTACGCAAAATGATTAATTGTATTATTATTGGAACAAAGTCTATTTACATTTTTAATGTAAACAAAAAGCTGAGAAGTAAAAAAGTGTGTATAAATAATGCGGTTTTTATGGTAATTCGGAGAGTCGAAGTTTATTCAGCTTGAGTTAAACAGCTTTCAGAACAGAAAGTTCTGTACGAAGCTAATTACTAACTTATAAGTTTTGAATAAATAAAGTTTGATATATAAAAGTCAAATATAAAAGCTGAATTTTTATTTGAACAATATATTATTTAACTGGCAAAAGCCAAAATAATATAAAATTACATTATATCAACGCTTCCAGTTCAATAGGAACAAATATTATATAGATTGGCTATAGCCAGAATAATATAATATATCCTAAACTTTTGAACACAACACTTTAAACAAAAATTAACTTTATTAAAACTTTATTTACTTTAACATTAAAAAAAAAACTTATTCTAATTAAACGAAATGAACAGTTTGACGATTTAAACTTGAGTGACAAATAATATTTCAAATTAGATAATAGGTTTTTAATTATTATTCTGGAATGCATAACTTTACATAATTTAGTTGTGCATTAGAATTTTCCCACATTATTGAAAGACGCTTATTAGGCAAAAAAGCCTGGGAATGAATTTTAGGTAAATTAAACTTAAATCACGTTGCAAATACATGTTTGAGGAAAGCGTCGTATTACTATATGACAATATATATATATATATACACTTAAAATTATGAGATTTTGCATCCAGGATAGTTTTTTTATAATTTAAATAAAAAAAAATTAATTTTTTTTATAAAACCAAATAAAAAAAAACCAATTTTGTTATTTATAAAGTAATTTATTTGTGTTCCTATTTATTTATTATAAGAAAATTTTTGGTGTCTTTCTTAGGTTTGTGGTGGACTATTTAGGTTCGTTGGGACATCGCTGGGGGGGAATGAGTCCGTGGTGTATTTGCTTTGTTTTTTTTTTGTTGACTTGGTATAGTGTTTTCATGTTGGAGTAAACCAGAACATTGAGTGATCCGGAGTATGCAGAATTTTTCCTTTCGATATTCTTCTTCAATCCATCGTTGGTTATGAAGTAACCAATGTAATGGATTGAAGAGAATGGTTGTTGATGATATGATGGTTAGTTGGATCATTGGCGAACCACGCCCCACAGACTTTGCTAAGCCGGCAATAGGAGGAAATCCCAATGATCCTGGAAGCTGAAAGAGAAAAAAATTGGTCTTGTTTTTTTTTAGTGATTGAGGCTAGGTCACTCAGACCTGGCGCCCAACGCTTTCAGCTTACGAACCCTTCTCCTCCGAACCTATCTTCAGATAACGAATCGAAATTATTTTGATTTTGTTACAAGATTTCGTAGGTAACACTATGACGCATTCAAATTAAATTAAAAAAAAAATTTATACCCGGAAAAATTTTGAGAAAACTGGCATTTTTCCAAAATCTGATTATTTTTTTTGTGGAAAAATCGTAACTTTAACGCAGACCTAGCAACGGGTGAAAATAGCCGTAACATCGAAATAAAGGCAAATTAATTGTCTATCGCGCCTAGTCTGGATATTCTAGGTTCAATACGCTAGAAGTTATAATTGAATAAGTGCTTGTACCTACTTCTCCGAAGCACTTTTATAAAACACCTGTAGCTCAGTGGGTGTTGAGAATGCACCCCCCTCTTCCGTACGATTTTCTGCTTATAATGAACCAAGGAACAACCCCTTAACGGATTAGCATCCAAAAGTGGGACACCCTGTATAATTACAAATTCGAGTACTTATTAATTACAACTTGGATATAATTTTAAATTGTACAACATTTTGGAATTTTTGTAAAAATTATAACTTTTATTTAAAGCTTAGTTTTCATGTAATCCTAGGTGGATCAAAATGGGATATGAAGCCTCTTCCAACTTGGCAGCTTTTTCATTTGTGTATATCAGTTGAGAATTTGGACTGAGTTTAACACTAAACATACCATGACCGGTCAAAAGTTACATCGACCTAGCGATATTTTTTTTTACAAAAAGTAAATTCAAAATAATTTTGCAAATGAGATGTAACCACTGAGTCCTGGTTAGTACCCAGCAAACAAAAGGGAAGTAGTTTTTATTGGTTTAAAGGTTATTAGATGAACAAACACAAATAAATATATTGCGTGCTTGAATATAACTCTGTAGGTAATACCAAAGAGTATATATTTATAAGAAGAGTTCAAAACTCATATAAGAAATTCTGTTAATTTTTCAATTTATTTTTATGGAAAACTAAATCCCACAAAATGTGTATACACATGACAACATGTACGAATGTGTGCATCGAAAAAAGCTGTTGCTTATTTATTTAAAAAATTAAAAAGAGCTTTTGCGAAATGTATGTAAATAGCTTTTAAAAATAAAAAATTAACCTACTCGGCAGGAAATATTTCGAGTTGTTGTGAAATATGTGTATTTGAAAAACCTTTAATTCTTGTGGGATTTATAGACCTATTCACAAGTTAACAACGTAACAACTGATTTGACACTTGTTAAAAATTAATAACATGTGCCATAACAAGCAAACGTAAAAATGCTATTCACAAAAATGGTGAATATGCACTTGTTAAAAATTATGAGGTGAATTTTGCTTGTTAAAATGTGAACGAAAAATAGTCAAATTGTGAATAAATTTTCTAAAAAACCGGTTTCTAAAACAGAAATTTTGTAACTTTTTTTTATTTGAATTGAAAAATTTATTTTTGTAGTTGTAGTTTGTACATACAATATATATATATATGTATATATATATTGTATGTATATATATATATATATATATATATATATATATATATATATATATATATATATATATGTATATATGACTTTTGTTATCTAGTAGTTATATAAACCATAATATATGTATATATATATATATATATATATGTATTTTTCAATTCAAATATATACATAGGTATGTATATATTAAAAATATTTATTTGTATATAATGCAAGTATATTGCAGAAACCCCTAAATGAAAATGATTATAATATGAAAAATTCTATACAGATTCAAATATATGATAATTTTTGAATATTTGTTCGAAGGATAAAATTTAAATTTTTCATTTTTGTATTCACATAGAGTCAGTATTAATTCGAAAAAATGTATATACATATATATTATTATGGCTTATATACCTACTAGATAAAAAAAATCGGTATATAAAATATATATATATATCTCACTATGTATATATATATGTATATATATATATATATCATATATATATGAAAAATTATAAAAAAAGATAAAAATTATCATATATATATTTTTTATATTTCATAATTGATAATAATATATATAAACATAGAATATATATATATATTGTATGTAAAACTACTATTTACTGTCAGTTTTTAAAAAAAATCACCAAGTTTGAAAAATCACTTTTATATGGAATTGTTAAATAACAACCAATCAAATCTGGTTGTTAAATACCAAGTGTCAATAAAGAAATTTAACAGCTTAACAATTATCTTAACAATTTCTGAATAGCAATTTTAACAAGCCGTGGTGAATTTTTATCAATATTGTGAATTTTTTCATACAAAATTTTGACATTGTGAATTTTTATAATATACCAACTTGTTAAATAACCATGACAGTTCATAATGAAGAAATTGTCATTTTCTTAACAATTATGTCAACAATTTGTGAATAGCTATTTTCGATTTTGTTTGTTAAATAACGACTTAAGAGCTTAACAAGATAACAAGTCGGTTTGTGAATAAGGCTTGTGATATATGCCACTAAACATATACGAAAATATTCGTCATATGTTTATGTTTTAATGTAAACAAAAGTATAGGTCAAACGGGCATCGACTTTCACTTTGTTTGTTTACAAAATATCACCAAATATGTTTATGTTCTGTGTGGTATATATGTTAATAACACATGTATTCTAATGCATTTATATATATGCATACAGAGAACATTATTAGTAATCATGTAAATATATATATGTATATATATATATTTATATGTGCAATACTTTAAATAATTATTGAAACTAAGAATAATTATAAAGAAATTTAAGGATTGCTGGCGTTAGCAAATATTACCAATAATTAGAAATAAGTAACTAATAAATAATAAGTATGTAACGAATAGATTTAGGGTATAAAAGAGAATATGAATAAAATAAAGATTCACTTTTAACTTGAAAGTCAAACAAATTGTTTTATTTTAACTCGGCTACTCGCTACCATTAGAATAAAATAATATACTTCCAATCCAACTGAACTAGGCTCTTTAGCTAATTTTAGTTTAACTCAGGCTCTTTAGCTAAGGTTATTGGATTGGATTTATTTATATAATAGTCCTACGACCAATCGGGGATACCCTCATATAGGTATCCAAGGGGAGTAGTTAGCGTAAGATATTACATAGCTTGGGTAAGATATTACATGGCGATCCTGCCAGGAGAAGATTTAAAAAGAGCACTAGAAGAAGATAAGAAGGCTGGCCCAAGACCAATCAGTCTGGAGGAATATAGAAGGAAACATTTCAACAACAGCAACAACAACAACGTCGTAGAGGCAGTACCAACACCAATAAAAATAAAGAAACGAGGAGGAAAGGCAGCAAAAGCCAGGAAGGAGATTGGCGAACTGAAGAGACTGCGAAGATTAGCGGTAAAACCAGAGGAGAAAGAAAGATTTAAGGCGCTGGCCAAGGAGAAGCAGGCAGCAGAAAAAGAAAGAAGAAAGAACAACGCCAACAAGTTGGACGAATTGTTTCAACGGTGTTTTGACTGTGTCCCTACAGAAATTTAAATAAATAGATAAATAAATATAAATATATATATATATATATATATTTCAAAAAAAAAAAAAAAGAAAACATATGTAATTTTAAAGAATAATAATTATGAAATAAATAATAATAAATATGAAATAAATGTAATTTTAAAGAATAATAATTATGAAATAAATAATTATGAAATAAATGTAATTTTAATAATTATGAAATAAATGTTATTTTAAAGAATAATAAATATGAAATAAATGTAATTTTAAAGAAAAATAATAAATATGATTTTAACGAAAACAATAAATATGAAATAAATACCCTATGTATATGTAATTTTAATAATAAATAAATATCCTATGTATATGAAAATTTAAAGAATAATAAATATGAACTAAATATCAAAAACAAAAAAAAAAAAAAAGTATATAGACAATACTTAGGTAATATATATGTATATCTAAGAAACAAATAATAATAAGTATATACAACATATAATTTGAAATACTTTTATAAATAAATATGCAATATGACAAAGGAAGGGTCAATTGCACTTGAAAAAGAAAAATAACGAAAAAAAAAAAATAATTTACTTTTATAAATAAATATGCAATACGACAAATGAAGGGTCAATTGCACTTGAAAAAGAAAAATAACTAAAAAAAAAAAAAAAAAAAAATATAAATAAAACTAAAATATCAAATTCCAAATACTTTGATATATACATAACACATGTTATCGGAAAATTTTCATTATTAGTAATGAACATAATATAAAGAATAATTTAGAAATCATCTTTTTTTTTTTGAAAAAAAAAACCAAATTACCATAACCCAAAATAAACTATAACCCAAAAGTAAATAAATTACTTTATACATACATCTGTATATGTATCGTGAATGATTCTTGTTTTTTCTTGAAAATTCTTTTCGATAGAGTAACATTACTTATATTTAAATATTTCTTTGCATTGTGTTGATAATAATATATTTTTTTTAACATGGGAAGCTCTTCCACCAAAGAGGAAGAAATCTTCGTTAATAACAATGCTGGTGTATCCACCAACAGTGTCGATAATAGTAAAAGAAGCTATTCGGACATTCAATTAATAATTATTATCTTAGCACTGGTTATCGTGATTTATTTCGTATTGTACAAAGCAAAGAAATATTTAGATAATAACATTAAACGGCAAGTAACACTTGCCGCAGTATAATTTAAATGTTGTAGATAAATATTTTGAAAAAAAATTTTTCTTATAACTATTAACGAATTTATTTTGATTATTGAAAATGGCAGGCCATAAAATTAAGAATATTAACGGAAAATTACATAACCCAATAAGGGCAAATATTAGCGTAAATTTTATACATAATAAATTTGTAGCCGTGCCAAACGCGATCTTAACAGAAGAAGTTCTGAAAATATTCAAAGCAATTGACAAATTATAATTGCGTAATTTAATTTTTATACATTCATGAAAAAAAAATATATATTAATGAAGATTTTACTCATTCAATCTTTTAATCATTCGAATTGGTAGTAATTTTGTTCATTTAAATTGGGTCACATAGTAAATTCGAAGTAAAACTTCTTCTATGTACCACGTAGTCGGAATTTTTCAAATCACTGAATAAATACTAAATTTATGAGTAGAATAGTAGCTAAATGTAGCACATAATATTTTAGTAGTAAAAATAGATAGTTTAAAAAAAAAAATACATTAGGTTTGGGTACCGACTAAGTTTTTCTATAAGATTAGTGTAGGCACATAATAGATACAAATATATATATAGCGACCGCCTGAGGGTAGTCTATTTAAATATATATAAAATCATTCCACTTTCGTTCCACTTTACATCACAAGAATTTATATTTATAGAATTTATATATGAAACCCCGAAGGGTATTCTATTATATATAAATTTATATATATATAAATTTTTCGGAAGTTTGTACTATAGATTTTTGCTTTGGAAAATATTTTCATTAGGATATTATAGTATAAATAGAGTATGTTAGTATAAAAATAAAAGTATATGAATAGGAGAGTTTTGAGTAAATATAAATTAGAGGGATTTGTAATATCTGGCCCAAGCTATGTAATATCTTACGCTAACTACTCCCCTTGGATACCTATATGAGGGTATCCCCGATTGGTCGTAGGACTATTATATAAATAAATCCAATCCAATAACCTTAGCTAAAGAGCCTGAGTTAAACTAAAATTAGCTAAAGAGCCTAGTTCAGTTGGATTGGAAGTATATTATTTTATTCTAATGGTAGCGAGTAGCCGAGTTAAAATAAAACAATTTGTTTGACTTTCAAGTTAAAAGTGAATCTTTATTTTATTCATATTCTCTTTTATACCCTAAATCTATTCGTTACATACTTATTATTTATTAGTTACTTATTTCTAATTATTGGTAATATTTGCTAACGCCAGCAATCCTTAAATTTCTTTATAATTATTCTTAGTTTCAATAATTATTTAAAGTATTGCACATATAAATATATATATATACATATATATATTTACATGATTACTAATAATGTTCTCTGTATGCATATATATAAATGCATTAGAATACATGTGTTATTAACATATATACCACACAGAACATAAACATATTTGGTGATATTTTGTAAACAAACAAAGTGAAAGTCGATGCCCGTTTGACCTATACTTTTGTTTACATTAAAACATAAACATATGACGAATATTTTCGTATATGTTTAGTGGCATATATCACACCACCCCTCCTGGCGGAAAAGGAGGAATCTTATCCTTAAATAAATTCCTTCTTTCTAGCGTTAACAGATATTTTCCAAAATATTTTAAATTAATATTTTTTTTTTTTCAATTACATTCTTGTTTTAACTTTCTTTATAAAACTTATATTCTTATTTACTTATTTATTTCTAGAAATTTATTTTTTTTTTTTTTCTTAGATTTAACATTTCTATTTCTATTTATTATTAATATTCTTCTTTTATTTATTTTACTTTAATAACATCTCATTTCTACTTAAATTGTTTTTTTTTTTTTTTTTTTTTTTTTTTTTTTTTTTTTTTTTTTTTTTTTTTTTTTTTAATCGTTAATTTATTTATTTTTCATCATTAATTTATAAAAAAAAACCGGTATAAACCAACCTCTCCTAAATTAAATTACTTTCTTTAAAATAATTCGTTGCTCAATCTTGTATTATGTTGACTGAATATAATTTTAAAAAATTTTCAGCATTCAATCCATAATGCCTTCGAATGTTTGATAATTTTTCAAACTAACTACTAATGTTTCATAATTATGATTAATAATCTAATTTCTATGCCTATATCTATACTCTAAATCTTATACATATATATACTCTTATATATACTCTATTTACTTACTATCTATGGGTTTCCAGGCGTCCCCTTCCCCCTAAATTGTAAAAGAAATTTTTTTTTTTTTTTTTTTTTTTTTTTTTTTTAAACCTAACTCTCAGTTATTATCATTAGATATGTGTAATATGGTTTTAACCTATTCTTATGTACTACTACTTTCTTTCTATCTGTCTTTATCTCGCAGTTTACACCTTTATTTCCTACTACTTCATATGGACCAATATATATTGGATCCAACTTCTTCCTATTTTCGTTTCTTAATAACACTAGACTCCCTGCTTCGTATATACTATCTTTTACTCTATAATCTTTATCAAATCTATTTTTTCTTTCTAATTTCTTTTTACCTAGTACTTCTCTCGCGTCTCTATGAGCTATTTGCAATTTGTTTTTTAAATCGATATTGTAGTCTTCGTAATTGTAAAGTGGTTCTACTTTATTCGTAAGATTTGATGGTAGTTTGCATTGCTTTCCGTATACTAATTCGTATGGTGTATAGTTTGTTTCAGAGTGTACTGCTGTGTTATAGCAAAATGTATAATATGGCAACCATTTATGCCAGTCTGAATGATTTTCAGTAACATATGTTCTTAAATACGCTCCTAACACCTTATGCGAATTTTCCAATGCTCCTATGCTTTCATGATGATATGCAGTAGAAAATATTTGGTCTATTTTCAGCATCTTACACATTTCTTTAAATACTTGACTCATAAATTCTGTTCCTTGATCCGAAGCTATCTTCTTTGGTACTCCATATTTTAAAATGAAATTTTCTACCAATCCTTCAGCTACGGAATTTGCTTCTTTGTTCTTCAATGGAACATTTTCTATAAACTTAGTCAATTCGTCTTGTATGGTAAGTATATATTTATACCCTTCTTCTGTGTCATCTAAAGGTCCTACGAGGTCTACAAATATTTTCTCAAAGCTTGTCTCGCTGGTTGATGTTATGACCATTGGTTGTTTTTTCACGTTTATGTGTTTGTTTCGTTGACATGTTTCACAATGCTTAACAAAAGTTGCTATATCCTCTTGCATTCCCGTCCAAAAGTATTTGCATTTAATATTTTTAATCATACGATTAATACCTGCATGTCCACTTGTTGGTAATATATGATAATCGTTTAATAGTAGTTTCTTCATACCTGGGTCAGTTATCCTTATCAAATCCTTCATAATGTGCACTTTAATATTCATATTTTTAAAAATTTCGTTCAATTTCTTTTTCATATTATTTAAATTGTTTTGTCGACGGCCGTCATTCAATTTTAATAATTCAGTTTTCGAGATATATAAATCTCCTATTTTTAATGGACCAATGATTTTCTGCACATCTTTCCACAGCAATCTGCCGAATGTTGTGTTTTGATTTTCTGTGCTATCTTTTGGTTTAACCATTAATAAACAATTCTTCTTCGGTATGTATGCTAATATTTTATTTGGACCCAAAATTATTTCTTGTTGATTTTTTAATTTTTCTATCTCCTCTTCGAAACTATCTACTATTTTTAATTCGACTAATTTCAAACCTGTTAATGGTGGTTGTAATAATTCATCTATAATTTGCTCATCCGTTTTTTCATTGTCTTCAGCCTCTTTGGTTTTTGATCTGGTCATTATTAGAATTTTTAAATCCTCAGATGATATTTGTATTCTACTTAAAGCATCTGCGGTACAATTCTCTTTACCCGGCGAATATTCTACATAGAAATTATATTCTTCTAACAAAAGTCTAAATTTTGTTAATCTCGATGATGGTTCTTTGAGTGAAAACAAATAAACTAACGGTCTATGATCTGTCAAAATTTTGAACCGTCTTCCAAATAAATATGGTCTATAGTGTTTAATAGCCCATACTATAGCTAGCAGTTCTTTTTCTATAGTGCTATAATTTTTCTCAGCACTATTTAATGTCTTACTTGCATATGCTATAGGTCTATCATCATTATTTGAAAGTACTGCTCCTAGAGCAAAACCTGAAGCGTCTGTTCTCAATATAAATTCGCCTTCAAAATTTGGGAATTGTAAAATTTTTGGACTTATCAAAAATTCCTTGATTGCTTCGAAAGCTTCGACACAATCTTTTGTAAAGTTAAATTTAACGTCTTTTTTCAGTAGTTTATTTAGTGGAATTGTTATTGATGCAAAATTTGGTATAAATTTTCTGTAATAGTTTGCAAATGCAACGAATCTCCGTACTTCGTCTGCATTTTCTGGTTGTGGAAATTTTCTAATCGCGTCAGATTTTGATGGATCTGGCCAAATGCCTTTCTCCGAAATTATATGGCCTAAATATAAAACCTCCTTCCTTAGAAAACTACATTTTCCAGGATGAATTTTCAAATTTACGTCTCTGAGCCTTTGAAAAACTTCGATAAGATTTCTGTTATGGGATTCTAAACTATTCCCGAAAATTATCAAATCATCCAAATATACAAAACATCTAGAATATGTTAAAAAATCATTTATTTAAAAGTTATGATCTACACTTAAGTTATGATCTACTAAATCCTCCACTTAAGTTATGTGAAACATAACGAGATTTATGTTCTACTTTTACGTTGGTGCAAACCGGTAAGCACAACTTAGACATTTAAGTTGAACATAAATATTTATGATGTGAATCAGCAAATGGGCCTTAATCCCACAAGAAATAAAGCTATTTCAAATTCAAATACACATACATACTTCAAAATAATTCGAAATATTTCCTGCCGACTAGGTAAATTTTTTATTTTTAAAAGCTATTAGCATACATTTCGCAAAAGCTCTTTTTAATTTTTTTTAATTTTTTTTCACCTTTTTATCTATCCATGCACACATTCGTACATTGTGTGTATACACAATTTGTGGGAATTAGTTTTGCATAAAAATAAATTAAAAAATTAACAGAATTTCTTATATGAGTTTTGAACTCTTCTTATATATACTCTTTGGTTATAGGTTATTAGATCATTTGGATTTAAATATTACTAAAAAACATTAAAAAATATTCTATTAGTTGCAAAATTTAGCTCACAAAAGTCATGGGACAAACAATTTCTTTTTTTAAATAAAATTAAAAAATTAAAAGTTAATACTTGGTATGACATCCTTTTGCTTCAATTACCGTCTTTAGTCCTCTTGGCATCGATTGTACCAAACTTGAGGTTTCTTGGGCGGTAATAGTTCTCGATTCTTCTAACATAACTAGTATTAGGCTTTTTTCTTGCAGTTAAGTATGTTATGTTTTCTTATTTTTTCTGGAGAATAACAAAAGATGGGGTTTTGGGCTAGAGATTGACGAGGTCCGATGTGTCTCCATTACTTCGTGACAGTTGTTTAATAACTACATACGAACATGATGTTGACAGGATGATAATTTTAGTCAAAAAAAAATTACCACCTGCTAGCTATAAGGTAAGTCGGAGGAGGTATCTTCGGACTTCTAGTGAAGTGGGCGCCAGGTCTAGGGTGACCAACAGCGCATCACAAATATTACGCTAGACCAAAATTTCTAGTACTAGAACTCCTTGGACCACTGGGATTTCCTCCTGATTTTTTCCAGCTGTGCTAAGTCTATGGGGCGTGAGTCGACCAGTGATCCAAACGGCAATCAATACAACAACATGGCGATACTTCCACAAAAATTTTCCAACATAGAAAATTTTTCAACCAATTCTACGAAGTATCACTATAAGGAAGAGGACAAAGAAAGGAACAGAAATCCATCGCAATCCATCCTGAAAAATTAAGTAAAATCAGCCAGCCATTTCTAAAAAAAAATCAACGGGAAGAAAAACAAATCAAACACAGCCCAGCAGCAACCTCTACAAAAATAATAACAAAAATTTAAAAAAAAAAAAATAATTAAAATTCCAAATAAATTATAATAAATAAAACACAATGAATTTTTCTTTTATAAGTAATGTACAATTTTAATTAATTTGCTTGTTGTTATGTATGTGGTGAAGAAAAAAAATTAATATATATTAATATATATATAAAATTAATGTATAGTGTAACGATTACGAATTTTCAACAAAAAAAAAACAAAAATTTATTTTTAAAATATTTTTTTTTTCTATTAAATTTTTTTGTTATTAATTAAATAGTGTGTACGCAACAATTCAACTTATCTCTCATGGCGGCGATTATTACCCCGGAATATATAAATATTAAATAAATATAATTTTTACGTTACTTAATGATAATATAAATTAAAAAACAATAATTTAATTTGATTGATTCCAACCACCACAATCGGACAAAAAAAAAATCGATTCTACAAAAAAAAACAATAATAATCGTTGCTCGTCGATATGGCACTCCTGGTGCCGCTGCTGCTGCGTTGATGATGTTTATCCTTCTTTTTTTTGTGGTAAAATGATGGTTTTTTTTTCTGACACCAAAATTAAATATTTTTTTTTTCTTCTAGAACCAGCAGATTAATTTTTTTCTCTTTTGACTTTGCCCGGATCCTTTTTTTTTCCTCCTAATATTAGGATATAGATTACAAACTATTTTTTTTTCTCTGGGGTATTTTTTTGGTTTTTTTTTTAATAAGTTATCCGCGAAATTTCTAGGAAAAACCCGCGGAGGCCGGAAAATTTTTTATTGTTATTCTATTCGCACTACTATTGGGTTTTTTTCTTTTCTTTTGCTTTTAAAATTTTATGATTGAGCCGATTTACGTTTTTGTTCTTTATTCATTTTTTTTTTGTTTTATTTTCGCCACACCAAAATAAAATATTCAAAAATTTCCGGTCAAATAATATAGATAGTATTTTTTTTTTTCAATTATCAAAATTTTCCGCCCCGCACAATTTAATCAAAAAAAATTCCACAAAAACCAAAAATTTTACCAAAAATCATAAATTTTTTCCGACCGACAAGCTTGCCAATTTTTTTCGACTCCCCGAAACCATAAAATTTTTCAAATTTTTCATTTCGAAAAACTATTGTTTCCCCGATCACGCGATCTCTTGACCTTCGGAATCAAAACCTGGCCCACAAGGGCAACAATTGATCCGAAAATCGGATCAATTGTGACCGCAGCGCTGACGGGAATTTCGAATTACTACAATATGGCTACCAACCTATAAAAACTTTAAATCAGCCGTATGCCGTATGCTGACATCTGGAATATATATAATAATATGGACGTCAAGATGGACAAGACGTAAACAAATAAATAGGTGATTTTTCTTTATTATTTTCTTTCAATAATTTTTAATTTCTTTTTAGGAAATAATTATACAAAAAAAAATATACACGGTGTCACAATGAGCCTTATGCTCCGGATTGTAATCCTGATAAAAATGAAAATTGTATTTTATCCCCATTTTTTCTGCACTTTGGTTTTAATTTATCTTCAAAATCTGCAAATATTGATGCTGATCTATTGTATTTTCTATAAAAATCAAATCCGCAACACCAGCAGGTAGGTGACATGCATCCCCAGACCATAACCCCACCAACTGCTTTACAGTTGGTACCAATTTTTTTTTCAATTCTTCATGTAGATCCCCCCTACGGTAATGCGCCCGTCACTGGCAAAAATGTTGCCAGTGAAATGTTGACTTATATATAGGCCTTATATTGCCTTATATATATATGTATATATATTGTAAATATATATTATTAATATATATATTATTTCTTAATTATTCTTATATATACATATACATATATATAATATTATTTTTATATAGATTATCTAATATATATATAATATATATACATAACTATAATATATATATATATTAAACATGTGTCGCTGTTAGATTTTAATAATTTTTTTTCCTTACAAGGTTATTGTTCCAGGAAAATATATATAAACTCATCATTTAAGTTTTCTGTAATTTTGCTTTTAATTGGAACATAATGCGATATGAAATAATATCCAATATTCTATTTATATAGCTCCTAAAAATATGCAAAATATTATTTTTTTGCAAAATATTACATGATTAAGCATTTTGATTAATTATAAGAGTGAGACAAATGATTTTAATTTATTAAGTAATGCACTTATAAGAAAAATAATTTTCGAAAGTTTTCTCAATATTTGTTTTTAAAAATATTGTGTAGTAATAAATGTACAAGACAAGTGAATTAAAAATGTAATTTTACAGCGGAAAGGGGAGGGGAGATACGGATACAATTTCTTCAGAGACTCTTAGTTATTTTTGGATATCTCTGCGGTACATAAATTTCAGCCTTTCATAAAAAGCCGTTTGTGAAATACAGAGTGTCAAAGAAACTAAAAAAAGTTGTATGAAGATAACGGTATTTTTATACAACAATAAATTAAATTTTATATAATTTGTTAACTTTGCAAAAATGATAAAAGATTTTACTATCTTTTAGTTTTTACAGATCTCAAACATTTTCATTGGTTTAAAAGTTATTACATGTTCAATATTGGTAATTTTCGAACTTGGAGCGGAGAAGGGATAGAAGACAATTTTATTCCACTTATTATCTTATTACTATCTATTTATGGTAAAAATTGTATAACTCTATCTTTATAGATGTAGAAGTTTGTGTAAACGGACGAACAGACAGAGTGAAACTAATATACACATTTCTACCAAATTGGTTGGAAATGTGCTAAAAATGATTAATACTTTGAAAACTGATTAAAAATTTTATTTTTTAAAACTTTTTAATTTTATTTGAAAAAGAATTTATTCTACAGAATAAAAAAAGAATATTTTTTTTTGAAATATGATCAATTCAAGCTATAAAACTACTACATAATTTAATCTTTAAGTGGTATATACGAAATTAAAGATTGAAATTTTAAGAATCCGTATATTTTTTTTGCTTTATTATAACTGTACAAATACTGTCGAAGTAGGTCGAAGTCAGATTTTTGAAAATTATATACAACTTTCTTGTGTTCTTGTTAGTTTGGGATAACGCATTCTGCGGGTGTTTTCGATAATCCATCCTGCGCTGCAACATTTAACCAGAGATAATTGACCTTTTTCAATTAATATGGAGAAACATAATTATTTTTATTTCAATTTCAAAAATTAAGAATATTTAATTTGAGAAAGGCGAATTAATAGGGTACCTAATTTATAAAGGAAAATATTTATTTATTTATTTATTTACGTTTAGTACAAACATATTACAACATATTGATAACTTAAAGTAAAATTATAGTTAAATTACAACATTATTATATAAAATAAAATATTGATAATTATATAATAAAAAGATTTGTAATATTAAAAATAAAATAAAAATTAAGTTTCAAAGTTAAAATGAAACTACGTCAAAAGAAATAATATTAAAAAATTAATTAAAAACTATATAGTTAGCTTAAAAAAAAACTAAGTCAATAACAAATATTATGACACGTGTATAATTAAATTTTTCTTATTTTTTTCTTTGGAAAAAGAAAGGTTTATGTGACTTTTATAGTTGTTAATAACCTTGAACATTCTATTAATTGGTTCAAATTTACCATAGTTCGTACGGTGGAATATTTCTCGAAATATATTTTCCGACCGAAACCGAGTACTATGTTCGGCCTAACAAGAGAAGTAAATAAAGATTTAAGGATATATGGATCCTCAAATTCCTTATACCATCGCTTGATGAAACCCAACATTGAATTTGCTTTACCAATTATGGTATCGAAGTGCAATTTAAAAGTTAAAAGTTTTGCTATCGAAATGCACGCCTAGATCTTTGAAGTGAGTAACTCTATTGATAATAACATTATCAAAAGTATAATTTGAAATCACTGGTGTTTTACGACGAGTGTAACTAATTATTGCACACTTATCAACATTTAATGATAAATTATTAATATTACACCAGCTTTTAAAAGAGTCTAGGTCCTTTTGTAGTGTAATAGCATCATTTAAGGAACTTATCTTTTTATGGATTTTCATATCATCGGCGTAAATTCCCAATTTACTATACTTGATTACAGAAGTAACGTCATTAATTGAGAAAATGAAAATAAATGGACCTAAATGACTTCCCTGTGGGACACCAGAGTTGGCATAATAGGGTTCTGAAATTTCAGATCTAAATTTAACACAATATTTTCTATTTATCGGATATGAATTTATCCACTTAATTAAGAAATCAGGAAAACCTAATTTTTTTAGTTTAAAGCATATTACACTATGAGGTAACAGATCGAAAGCTTTACTTAAATCAGTATAGATGACATCAGTCTGATACCCAGCCTCCATATTAGTGAGGAAAGAAGAACATGATTCAACTAAGTTGGTTACAGTGGATCTATTTTTCATGAAACCGTGTTGATTAGGTACTAATAGTCCTGAACAGTAACTATAGATGGAATCATAAATCATTAGCTCAAATAACTTAGGAATGCTAGACAGTTTAGCAATAGGTCTATAATTGGTAATATCATTTTTTGAATCCTTTTTGTGGACAGGTCTAATAAACGATGTTTTCCAAAATTCTGGAAATTGCCCACTATTTAAAGATTTATTAAATAGAATTCTCAGTGGAGATGCTAAAGAATTTGCACAGTTCTTAAGAATGGATTCAGGTACATTATCTGGACCTGGAAATGTATCATTACTCAGTTTTTCCATGTATTTTTTTACCTGTTGAACTGAGAAATTGAGTGATGATAGGGGCATCTCCGGATAACTATGCATATATTGAAAATTTGATTCATCAACTATAAAAGGAGTATCAGAATATGAACTAGAGAAGAAATCTTTAAAGTATTTTGAAATAAGTATCGGATCCTTTGTAGATTGTCCTTGAAATGTCATGAAATTTGGAAATTGATCTGACTTTCTTTTAGAATTAACAAACTTCCAAAAGGATTTAGGATTAGTTTTGATTTGAGCAGCCATATTAATTAGATAGTTATTATAATTGCTATCCAACAGAATTTTAAACGTATTATGGAAATTAACGAATTCAAGATATGCTTCACTCGTTTTTAACTTTAAGTATTTTTTCCAAGCCCTATTTTTTTTTGTTTCTAAGCTGTTTTAAGTCGTGATTATACCAAGCCGGACTTGAACTAAAGCCTTTGTCACGTACTGATGGTACATACATGTTAAAACCATGTAATAAGATTTCATAAAATTTATTTACAGCATCGTCAATATCACGACATAACAGTAAAGTATCAAAATCAATAGATACTAAGTAATTGTTTAAAGCACAAAAGTCCGTTTTTAGAAAATTATATCTATAAGATATACTAAAAGACGAATCAGTAGGGCTAAACAATAAGAAAAACTAATAGGTGGATGGAAATTGTCAATATTTACTAAAGGTGTAACATTGTTAATTTCAGTCAGATTTATCCAATCTGAAGTAAAAAAACGATCCAGCTGAACACCATAAATATTTTTTGTATATGATACTTGCTGAAGATTATTTGAATTAAGTCCATCTACAAGAGTATATACTGAAGCATTTGTTAAATAGCCAGGAGTTAGAAAACATTCTTCATCGTGTGGTGACCAGGTTAAATCTGGAAGATTAAAATCACCACATACCATGATTTCATCAGATGAATTCATAGACGAAGAAATGTAGTCAAAAGCCTGACTAAATTTAGAATATATATCTATTATAGAATTAGGAGGAATATAACAGCAAATGAAGAAAATAGATTTAAAAGCAAGATCTATTCTAATTGCTACTATCTCTAGTTCAGGAAATTGAGACAATGAAATCTCATTCACATTAAAAGTATTTTTAATGGCGATCAATACACCCCCCCCCCCCTTTAGGTACTATTCCATTATTATTAATGTTAGCTAAGGTGTTATATCTATCATTTCTATATACAGAGAAAGAGTGATCAAATAACTCTAAAGAATTAATTTTATCGTGTAACCAAGTTTCAGTGAGTGCAAAGATGTCAAAGTCTAATAATTTAGAGTTAACAAAGACTTTCGCAGTTTTAGTGCGAAGTCCTCTCACATTTTGGTAATACATAGTTAAATTTTCCAGTGAGTTATTTGAACCACAGCTAACAGGATTAATTTCAATTAAGTTATTAGGAACAAGGCCGAAAATATTTATACTCAGTTTCCCTTATTCTTTGAAGATCTTCTCTTCTTTTATTAGAAATATGATTTCTAAATGCTTTCAAATCAGCCAATACACCATCATGAGAAATACCCAGGTCTTCATGAAACTTAATATAAAGTTTAAGCAAAACTTTATGATCTATTGGAAGACCTTCAGCTTTTATCTGAGTTCTGACATTAGTATTTGTATTTCCAAGAACACATGTTGATGTAGGTTCGTCATATAAATATGCGAGAAATAGCCTAACATTATCACGCGTTCTATGTTCATGGAAACGACTCATGACATACAAATTATCTCCCTTTTCCACTGAATTCTTTGTCATTCTAATAACTGGGGGAATTAAAGGATTTACAAAATTGGGATTGAGCTGGTTTGTATTAGTATTTGAAGTAGTGTTAGTGAGGATTGAATTAGTACTAGTAAAACTACTAACTGTACTGTTAACAGGATTTAGGGAGCTAGTAGGATGATGGTTAGTTGAGGGGTTAGGAATATAACTAGTAGTGGGAGTGATTATGGAGCTAGTAGAGGAATAGTTAGTTGTGGAAGGGTTAGGATTAGGAATATAGCTAGTAGTAGGAGTGATTCTGGAGCTAGTAGAGGGATAGTTAGTTGTGGAGTTAGGATTGTTAGTTGAGGGGTTAGGAATATAACTTGTAGTGGGAGTGTTAAGGGAGCTAGTAAAGGGATAATTAGTTGAAAGGTTGGGATTGTTAACATAACTAGTACTGGGAGTGTTAATAGAGATACTAGTACTAGGCAAAGTATTACATATAACACCACAGGATGTTAAAGGTTTACCAGCCATAAAAGTCTCTCCTTGTGTAAAATTTGAATATTTTTTATTATTACAATTTAGTGTCATAATATTTGAAGAACTATCAAAATTATCAATATGGTTATCACTAATATTAATACTATTACTAATAATACTACCATTATCTTTACTATAATTGTAACTATTACTATTATTATTATTATTATTAACATAATTATAATTATTATTATTATTATTACTACTACTATTACTGCTATTGTTGGCACTAAAACTATTTATTAGTGGACTATGAAAATAAATTGGTGGCGATACAGTACGGTAGAATTCTGGTAAGAAAGATGAAGGGTACTGCTGCGGTAACAGTGGTAGAGGTTGAAGTGATTGTGGTTGCTGAAGAGTAAATTCCCCAATCACTTTTTTTCTATTAATATTATTATTATTATAACTATTATTATTATTATTAAGAATAGTTGTTTTTTTAGTTTTCCGTTTATTAATATTATTATTATTATTATTATTAATATTATTATTATTATTATTATTATTATTATTATTATTATTAGTATTATTATCAGTGCCGGAGCTAGAGATTTTTGCTCCTGGTGCACTTTCTAAAAAAACCGCCCTACAAAACCGTTTCCACATCAGCCAAGAAGTAGGTCTTTCGATGCATTTTTTTTATGAGGTGTCCCAAAGAGGTGTATTCCTCAAAAAATATAAATATTTAAAAGTAAAACAAAATAACATTAATTACAAAGAACGTACTAATACATACTATATAGACTTATAAAATGAATTAAAATTGAGTTATGCATATTATATTTCAAAATAAATATAAGTAACTATTTCTAAAAAGTATAAAATTAAATTTTTATTGCGTAAACTTTCAAAACAAAAGAAGAAGAATAAACGATATCCCGATCGCTTGTCCTGTTAAAATATAGTTACCCAGGCTGTTTTAATTAAAAAAAATGAAACTTTTCTTTGAAAATAATTATTTCAATCAATTGCAGCTTCATTAATTGTTGCGGTAACTAAGATTTACTTTGGTTTTATTAATTAATTAAATTTGGCCAATTGATAATTTGGAATTATATATTTTATAAAGCTCAATAACACAATCTTCCTTTTTATTTATGAAATATTTATAGAAATCCCTTATAACAGACTTACTTTTATTTATTTTTATTTAAACTCTTTTTATTTCTTAACTAACCAAACCGAAAAAAGCGCTTTCCTCTCTATACTATACATATACTTTGTGTATACCATAATACTATAATCTATAAATACTATATGAATGACTATATAACTTTTTTCTCTATATTTATACATATATTTCGTTTATGGAGCAGTATAAGTTTGAAACTGCACCATTTTCATATTGAAGAAAATTTTTAAGTTTGATGAAATATAGTTATTTGTATGGCTATCGAACATTTCATGGCGCGGAAGTTTGATTTTGCACCAAAAATATATAGAAATTTTTTTTTTAGTTTGATGGAATTTGGTGCGGTTTTGTTTGAATTGGGGCGGCAGTTGGATATTGCACCATTTTCATATAGAAGATTATTTTTTAGTTTGAAGAATTATAATTATTTTGTATGGATAGCAAACATTGAGTGGTGCATAGTTTTTTCATTGACCCAAGAAATATATATATTATTTATGCATACGAGATCTTTTTTTAATGAACTATTTAGCTTAATTTAATGTTTGCTGGAAATTTATATAAAAAAGAAATTCGTTATGTTATACTATTTTTTTAATACATAAAATTTAAAAAAAATTAATATTTGAAAAAAATAAAATATTTTTTTAATTTTTTTTTAATATTTTATGAAAATGTAATCTATTTATTTCGCCCTTAAATTTTGGCGCCCTGTGCACGTGTTCCTTCTGCACCTATGGTAGCTCCGGCCCTGATTATTATTATTATTAATATTATTATTATTATTATTATTATTATTATATTTTTGATTTGAGTTTTGTTTTTTGTTTTTACTCTTTTTGATCTTTTTATTTTTATTATTATTATTATTATTGTTATTTCTTTTATTATTATTATTATTATTTTTTTTTTTTACTGTGCCATAACCATTCTGTGCCATAACCATTCTTTATCCAGTATGGACACAATAGTATGTACTGGTACATCAACCTTGAAGCTGGCGTGTTTTAATTTGTTCCTTGTCAAGTGTCGCGGAGAAACATTTTTACATATTATATCAGTTATTCCCAATTTACTGATAATAAAGTTTTTTAGCCAATCCGCATCAAAATCATTAGGTGAACCCTTAATGTATATTGAGCACCATTTAACACTAATATCTTTTACATTTTTTGGCGAAGAAGGTTCCGTAACTAAACTTTTAGGAACGCTTTCTATAATTTGTTCCACAGTATTGATCTCATCAAATATGGAAACGTCATCAACATTAGGTATTATGTTAGGAATGGTTTCAGTATTTAGAGGTATATTTATGTTCTTTACCTCCTCAATAACATCATTCATCGTGAGTTTCAATGCTACGAGTTCATCGCCATATTTTGAAAATTGAGTCAGTAAGTCAATTGGGCAATTGAGATCTGACTGTAAATGTTCAATCTTAGTAGAAATATCTAAAATCTGAGACAAATTTTTATCAAGTAGTGATTGAAATTTGTCGGAGTTACTCTCTGATAAAATTTTGATTTTTTTTATTGAAGATAGTAAACTATCAAATTGAAAATTCGATTTTTCGTTCAGAGTCTCTGATTCTGATTTCTATATCTTTGAATGAGTCCAGACACATATATAGTTTATCTATTTTATTTGAAAATAAACTTGTATTTTCAGTTTGGATTTTACATTTAACATCAATTTTTAAAATATCGGTGCTTAATTCATCTACGTGTTGTAATAACAAATTGATATTTTCATCAGTTTTTGAAAATTTAGTCTCATTATTACGTAGGTACTATAACTTTCAAAGATTTCATCGAATCAGAAACTGATTTTAGTATATCGTTGTTTGTTTTAATAGCTAGCATTACATGTGACAGATTAATTGATTTGCATTCATTGCAAAAAAAGGAAAAAGCTTTATTATAATCTTTCAAGTATCTTTTAGCCGTGCGGGAAATACCGACACATTGTGAATGAAAGAATTTATTGCAAATACCGTTACAAGCTAGTAAATCAGATTTATCTGTACTAACTTCTTCAATAGTTAGATTGCAATTATCACTGTCGCATTTATACATTATATAAAATTCTTATATATTCACTATTATAAAAACAATATAGTCTTACCAAAAACAAAACAAACAAAAAAAAAACAAAGTCCTCAATTTGTAAAATTATGTGACGAAATAATTATTGTTATTTATTATGAATAAAGTTCTTTATTTTTGCAATTTGATCTAGATATCGTATTACAAAAATAATAATTAGAGTTTAATGCACAATAAAATTCAATTATGTTATTTAACTAGGTCAAGTACACTTGAAATATGATAAATAATATTTATAATTTAAAATTTATATTTTCGATTAGGTAATTAAACTAGTTTAACTTATTAATTATTTAAATAAAAGAAAATACTAAGTAATTTAAATTAAATTAAATTGAGCAGCTAATTAAAACACGTCCGAACAGTTTGAATAATTAATAATTATATATATACTCCTTTTACCTAGTAATTTCTGTGAAATGTAACGGTAACTTCTTTGTTTAAAATATTCAAAATCTGTATTTTTAATCATCTCGTCCTTAGGTTTTCCATGAAACAACTTTTAACTGATAAGACAGCTATTTATAAAAAATACACATTCAAATAAAAAATTAACATGCCCGTTATCCTCATACAACTTTTTTAAGTATGTATACGAAAAGCAGAAAAATTGAAAGTAATATTGATTTTCAAATATTACAAATAGTGTGACGCATACTCATATAATAAATATATTACACACATTTTTGTGTGTATTGAACGTTATCTTCGAAGTTAATTTCCGTTTTACAATTGCAACAATATCTATATTCAATAAATGAAAAGATGGTTTGATAAAATTGCTTATAAAACAATAAATGAAAAGATGGATTGATAAAATTGCTTATAACTTTCAAAGTAAAAGCCCTTATCTCGGACTTTTTTGAAGATTATAAAATTACCTTTCCATAAATGTATATTTATTTATCTGTGATGTTACTTTTAGAACTATAAAAACTTTTAGTGCATAACTACAAAACTGCGCAAAATATAAGATTTGCTTCTGCAGTGGAGACTTATCGAACACACTTATTTGCAGTTTTGAATTCACGAACAAACTGCTTACTAAGTTAGAATTGAATTATCGAAAACGCCCAATCATACAAATTAACATTTTTAAACCCTTATGCTTATTTTCCATGTAATCTAAACAGTGTCCCACATTCAGGCTGGTCTACTCTTACAAAAATATATAAATAATTAAAAATTTATATTTTAAGTAAATTGCAAATTTATTACTTCATTTAAAAAAAATATATATTATATCTAAATATAATGTAAATTCAAAGGTACAAAATAGTTAAGAGACAAACAAATATTATAAATATGATTTAGAATTTAATAAAACAAAAAATAAACATTTCTTCATTATAAGTTAAATAACATCAAATTATAAATAATAATTATTGTAATAATAGTGTAATGTAAATAAAAAAACATTTAATTTTCAATAAAAGGAATGAAAATTCAAAATATGCCAAATAGATAATAAAATATCGTTATCTGAATAAAAAATAATGTATTGATTCATAATGACCAGACTTCAATAATATTTTTGGTTTTTCACTTAAATAAAATGAATATCAAAATTAAATTTCAATTTGTATTAAAAAATGGTTCTTACGTTGGATTTCCATAAAATGGAATATTTTCTTCGTTTAGTGTTTCTCCAGCATGTTCAATTTTAATTGGTAACGAAAAATATGTCTGAAATATTTTTAAGATTAATTTTTTTATTTATTTCAACAGAATGAACAAATTATAGACATAACCTTTTTTCGATAATTTTTACAATTAATTTCAATAATACTTTTATTATCAAGACAATTAACTAACTCAACTATATCATTATCATCTTTAATTTCTCTTAGAAAACTTAAAATATTATTATCGGTCAAATTAAGATATAAATTTTGATCTTGGCTTGTTATTGAAGACATTAATTTCCTAATAAATAATAATTTGAATTTATTTATTGTTTTTTTTTTTTTTAATTAATATCTTTTACCCGTTCAGTTTACTACATTGATATCCTTTTGCATCTACTAATTTTATTGCTCTAGTTAAAATATATTCGTATGCCTTATTTAAAGGCAATTGATATAAATGGATATGAAATTTTGATCTTGTATCAAATATATCATAAATTTTATCAAAAATATTAAAATTATATAAAATATGTGATCTATTTGGTGAAACTATGGCTGCTAAAAATGTATAAGTTAAAATTTATTATTATTATTATATTGATATTTAAGTGAAATTTAATTTTACTCGTAAAAACTTCATCAAAATGTAAATTATATTTAATTGTTTCTGGTACACAATTACCAACATAGTGTGCATCACGTTTTAAATAATCCCATTTGTCAACATCAATTCCACATTGTTTATTGTTTATTATCTGTGAAAATATAAAAGCATTAAAATCAATAAAAGAAAAAGCTATGGTAGTAAATTTTTCTAGTGTTTGTTTTAGCTTTAGTGTCTATGGACGAAGAATAATATTCTATAGACATAGTATAGATAGATCTATTAATATAGATAGATAGATGCATAGTCATAGATGTATTAAGAGAGGGAATAACTAAATTCATCATTAACAATAATATTTTAAATTTCCAGTACAATAATATTTTTAATATATTTTCCAAATAAATTTCATATTTAAAAAAAATACTTTTTTATCTTGAAATTACAATTTTCATAAATACGTTGCTCCACATTGTTTCTAACAACATTAAAAAGATATAAGACTTAAAAAAGCTGTCAATTTGGAAGAGTGCTTCATATACCCTTTTGATCTACAGTGGAGACTTATCGAACACACTTATTTGCAGTTTTGAATTCACGAACAAACTGCTTACTAAGTTAGAATTGAATTATCGAAAACGCCCAATCATACAAATTAACCTTTTTAAACTAGGATTTAGTGAAAACGAAGAATTAAATAAAAATTATGATTTTTACAAATCTCCCAGTGTGGTACAATTTAAAATTACATTCAAGTTTTTATAAATAAGTACTCGAATTTGTAATACTATATTTATACTAAATACTCGAAATGTAATATAAGTATATGTATATGTTTTTAATCTATAAATTTGCCCCTGTAAAATGAAGAGGGTTGAAGGTACGTGTCTCAATTTTGTATACAAGGTGTAGGTGTGTATTTTTAAGAAAATGATTTCTCATTTTTTCAATCCAGTCCCCCGCCGAGGTGTAGCAGCCTGTTTAATAGATATACCCCCTCACCCATATGAAAAGGGAAACGGGTGAAAATTTTGAATGATTTCGAAAGACACCAACCTATTATACCTAACTTACAAGATATGAGACCCTATCTGAAATGCGGCTTATTTTATAGTCATTTTAAGTTCCAAATATTCAATTTTCATAAACTATATAATAAATTTGGAAATGTAACATTTCTAAGTGATGTAGCTTAGAGGGGGTTGCAGGTAGGGAAATAAATTTTTGGCACAAGTTGTAAGATAGTATTTTTAAGAAAATAATTTCTCATTTTTTCAATCCAGTCCCCCGCGCTGAGGTGCTGCAGCCTTTTTCATAAAATTACCCCCTCACCCATAATAAAAGGGAAAGGGGTAAAATTTTTGAATGGTTTCGAAAGATACCAATCTATTATACCAAACCTACAAGATATAAGACCCTATCTGAAATGCGGGTTATTTTATAGTTATTTTAAATACCAAAAATTCAATTTTAGTAGTCCCATAAAAATTCTTTCACCTGTAAAATCCAAGGGGGTAAGGGTACGAGGCTGATTTTTATGCAGCATGTGTAACATAGTATATTTAAGAACATAGTTTCTTATTTTTTCAATTCATTTCCCCGCTCAAGGTGTGTAGCTTTTTTCATACATAAGCCCCCTCACCCACTTAAGGTGGGGGATACATTTTTTATATGAAATCGAAAGGCACTTACCTGCTGCATCTATGTTAGAAGTAACAATGTTTTATATGAAATCAAACCGGTTTTATAGCCATTTCAAATTTCAAAATTTTTGTTTTAATATTACTATAAAATAGGGGGGCGAGGACCTAGGGCTCCAAATTTTTACAATCTTCATTATATGGCGTCTATACATATACCTGTAAAACAATGTAAAGATCTGACTATATTTAGGGGTATTTTTTTGAAGTGCAAAAAATTGTGCATTTTCAACGCTCCGCTAGGGGGAGTTGCAGGGAAATTATTCAAAAAAGGATACCATATACATAAATTTCCATCCTTACTTTATATATGTTGCAATTTTTGTACAAATCGCACGAGTGCTTATACTATTTCTAAGCGTTTAAAAAAGTGTATTTTTACTTTGCGTACGGCGTACGGCGGACACGGATTTTTTTTTTGCTGATTCTGATTCCCTGACATCTAAAACGTCCAGAAAAATCAAAATCTCGAAAAAAATTTTTTCGAAATTTAGACCGCACCACAAAGCTTCATATATTTACAATATATGAAGCAAAAGGATGAAGAATGAAGAAAGGGATCTTAGGGAAGACACATTTCTCCTACATTTCCTGAAAATCATTAAATTTTTTAATATTTTTCTTTACAACTTGTTTTAAATTTTGAAATTGTTATTTCAAATTGATATAAAGTAGTAAATAGTTTATTTTTTTTCTGAAATTTATTTTTTTATCATATATCTCTCTTTCTACTGCTTTCCCATTATTTTAGAATCTCTTTTTAATTTTGTTAGAAATAAAAGAAGTGGCTAAACTTACAAGAACTCATGTAGAGAGAACAACTTTTACTTATAATTATTTTTTTTTTTTTTAAATTATAATATTTATATTATGTAATTCAAAAATAGAATTATTAGATTAACAATATCACAAAAAATTGAATAGAATTGTTTATTGAAATCTTAACTCTCTCTCGCATTCATTTCATACTTTCTTCATAACATCTTTTTTTGTCAGAAAACTATTTTGTGGGTTGTGTGTGTAGCTAAAAACAGAATACTGAGTATCGATTCCAACTACTACACGCAAATTTCCTTGCGAGTTTTCCCGAAAATTTCGAATACTGCCAACTTGGCGCATCTGAACGTATCCTTTCGAAAATAGAGCTACTAAACGCATTTTTTTTTAAATTATATTTGTTTTGATGTACAGTGAGTCACAAAAGTGATGGGACAAGACTAAAAAGTTTTTATTATGTCTAATTACTCAAAATTAGTAACCAATAATTAAAAACAATAAAATATGTTTTATAGTTCTTTATTTCATTAATAAGTTAGAAAGGTTATTAGATCATTTGGATTTAAATATTACTAAAAAAAATTAAAAAATATACTATTAGTTGCGAAATTTAGCTCACAAAAGTCATGGGACAAACAATTTATTTTTTTTTTTATGAATGTAACATCAAAATGTACAAAATTAAATTAAGATAATATGAGAATTTAAAAAAAAATATTTAAGTGGATTATTGCGTTGAAAAGGCGGCTTTCTAATAGAATAGAATATTTCTATTATTATATTAAAATATTAATATACTATTGAAAAAATTGCATTTAAATTTCATTTTATATAATACTACAATAATTCAATTACATAAATAATATTAAAACAAAAATATTATTTATAATGTAATATTTGCATAATATTGATACTCGCCATACAAAAATTCATATACAATAAGTAAGAAAAAAATCTCCATCATATAAATATGAATTTTTGTATGGCTTCTAGATCTTTCTGACTATATGAAATGGGACACGAGAATTCCCGCCAATAGTGTTGCCTGATAAAAATGACAAATTTCCCATTTTCAAACATAAAGGGAAATTTGCGAGTTTTCTCGCAACCCGCAAGCATTTGGTGGAATCGCTACTCTGGGAATTTAGAGAATAAACTCGAAAAAATTAATTCAGAATCTTCAATTACAGCCAAAATCTGTTTTGAGCATTTTATAAATATTTTTTGATATTAGTTCTTAGTATAAAATCTTAGTATAAATTATAACAAATTTAGTATTAATGTATAATTACTTACATCAAATATAAATTCATAACTTTTATCAAATGGTCTTGATAATGCTGTTTTGTCTCCTCGGATTAATGCTTTAATTAATTCAATACCATAACAGTGATCTCTTGTAGAATTCGATAACGTATAATTTAAATTTTTAAAAATCTCATCGATGCAACCTTCACTATTATCTTCGTGCTAAAGTTATAAAATATTGAATACTAGATAAAATATACGAAATTCATTACGATATTTATAAATCCAATAAACAATAATATTTTAAATTTCCAGTACAATAATATTTCAGCAAATCTTTATTTTGATCCAAATTTACTTTCTCGCAGTATTTACCGTATAAATAATTTGTAATATTTAATTACTTAAATAAAATTTAACTTTAAATTTTAACTTTAAAATTTAACGGAATTACATTCCGAAACACAATTTTTACATTCCGAAAAACAAAGAATAAAATATTAAATAAATCTACAAAAATACAGCAAAATAGTAATTTCGGGATTTTACTATTTCAAGTTAAGTTTTTTCATATACATATAATGGATCATTCATTACTGGATTTTTGTTTACTCTTTTTGATGTATTACAAAACACTTACACATGTTGGATTTATATGTTCCCAAAAATGAGAAAATGGCCCATGTCCAATGTCATGTAAAAGTCCAGCAATCTATATAAATATATAAATAGCTTTTCTTTATTAAGTAAATTAAAATTTTTTATAAATTTTAGATTTTTAAACTCACTTTGACACAATCTTGATAAAATTTTGGAATAATTAAACCTGGTGTATTCGCTATTAAATGTGTTAACATCTTTTGTGCTAAATAGTAAGTTCTAGAATGAAAAATTCAATATTATTGACTGTAAATTATACATTATATTTCAGATCCGATTGAAATTACCCGATGCAATGCTCAAAACGTGTATGTGTTGCTTGAGGATATACAAAACTTAAACCACCTAATTGCTTAATTCCTTTAAGTCTTTGAAAATGATTTGACATAATTATAGCTTCAATTATGTCTGACTTTTCAATTTTTCCATGGACAACATCATGGCTCACCTAGAGAAATTAAATATTACATTATATATGTATCCTTATAATATGTTTTATTAAATATAATATATTACATATTTGAACAAAAAATGACAAAAATTTAAATACTTTTTTTACTTTCACAGCATCATATACTACATATATGCCAACTTGTTTTGCAAAAGTGAAATTGGATTAGCCATGACTAAAAGTTTGTAGGCTAAAATGCTAGATTTGGCCAATCCTACTGTGCTGTAGATTTACTGTAATCGTAGACCTTAAATAAATATGAAAGGCAAAAAATTAAAGCTTTCGAGCACTGCATCTCAGAAGAATATTGAAGGTTTCATGAAGAGATCGTATCATTAACATAGAAATCATACGAAGAATCAACACCGAGAAATATTAATAATAAACGCAAGCTATGTTATTTCGGTCACAAATTGCGTAACAATAAATACGGAATTTCTCAATTGGCGCTACAAAAAATTATTGGTAGAAGAAGCAGAGGACGTAGAACTATTGATTTACTATTTAAAATGCAGTCAAAAGATGAATGTAAAATTTTGAAGAGGCACTTGTCAACCTTGAAAAATAATTGAAATTGAATTTAAGTTTTTTTATTACCTTTAAATAATTTAATTTTAATATAATTTAAAACTGGAAATAGGAATTATCCGATAAAAAATAAATATCAATGGATGTATTTTTTAATTTCGATAATGTTGAATTATAATATAATGATCATGTTAAGTAGATCATAAACATTTATCTATTTTGTAGACACTATCATAAATTGTATTTAAATAGTTCGAATATATATTGCAAGAAGGAAACCTATTAAAAAGTGTTAAAATATATGAGTAGAATAATTTTTTGTATAGTCAAAGATAAAGATGAGATTAATCATTAATGTTACATCTAGTCACAAAAAATAATTGAAAGCTATACTAAGGAGATTATAATCATTAAGTTTTTCATTCAATTTATCTAATTGAGCTCCTAAATAACGTGGTAATCAAAATCAATGTAATAAACATTTAATAAATATATGAATAAAAAATTTAAACAAGGCTAAATATTATTATTGATAGACAGCTGTTATTTTGACGTACCATATATATGTAGAAAATGTAAACATAAATATTGTAAATTGTTCCATAAGAAAACCCTGAGTACTTACCAATTCATTAGTGTTCATTGTTGCGTACTTCTTAATATTGTAACGTACAATAAATAAAAATAACTTCAGGTTCAGTAGTATGTTCTCAATTGTTAATATCAATTTAATTTTTTAAACAATGTATGCATAAACGTCCTTTCTGAACGAAAATTAACTAAAAACTGCTTCAAATTCCACTGATACTGAGATATCACTATTATTAATTTCTATACATTTAAAATATATTTTCGTTGCCATTGATTAAACAAAAAATTACCTCTCCCACACTTCGTTAATTGACTGCATAGTACGATGGCGATCGTGTGGTGAGGTGATTTGATCTTGATGGTGATTGATCGAGTGATAACCATGACATATTACATATCACATATGAGTGACGCCCGTTCATGGAGACCCTTTAAGAAAAGCGAACCGTAAACGAACGGCTGGCGAAGTCATTTCTTTATACAAGACTTCGCCGGCGAACCGCTTTGGCGATTCGCCAGCGAACAAAAAACGTAAATGTTGGAATAAGAAAATTAGAAAAAAAAAACGAAGTGGTGTGTATGTATTAGTACGCCGCCTAGACTACGTTTAAGCGGTTCGCTGGAGAATCACCAAGGCGGTTCTCTAGCGGTTCGTTTACGTACTGATTTTATCCATATAAATAAAAAATCTGTAATTTTTTTAATTCAAAATAAAAAAAAACAAATATTTTTACTTTTTTGGTTTAAAATGTATATTATAAAAATAATTTATTATAAAATTTAGGATGTACCTAATATTCTACATATTTCTAGGACTTTTAAATTTTTTAAATACATTTAAATTAATTTTAATATTTTAAAATACATTTTTATGTAATTAAATGGAACTGTATATCACAGAAAGTTAACACATGACTTTTCTAGTTATAATTATTGATTGCAAATTTATTTTAATTCTATTTAACTATAGTAATAAAAATAATACACAGGATTTTAGTTCTACGGCAATATTACTAAGGAACTATATTACATATTAAATAAATTTTAATAAAAAGAAAAAGAAAAAGAAAAATATCAGGATTTAAAAATTCTACCTGTAAATAATACTAAAACTATTTTACATACTGATTAAACTTTCATAAAAAAAAAACAGGATTTAAATTATTTGACGGATTGAAATGATTGTAAATTGTATTATTATTGTTTCCCAGTTCTCGTGCAGATGACTGTAGCTGTAGAGATGTGTTTATTGATGTTGTTGGAATGTTCACTTTTTTATAGTAATTTTTTTTTTCATTTGTTGTTTTTTGTGTGCTAGTTAGTGGTCTTATATTTTTATCTATTTTTAAGAATTGCACATAATTTTCGCTCTCATCGTGCCCAAAAAATTGAGATGCTGGAAACTCTGATAAATTTAAATTAAATACATATTAATTATGATATATTTATTTGCAGCAATATAAATATTACCTATTTGGGTTTCGTCGTCACTTCCTAAAGCCATTTCTGAAAATAAAAATAAAAATAACATTATACATGTTGAAGTGGTATATATACACATTTTTCATTTAATATTAATTTTATAATTTTATTTCGAATTTCTTTAACGTGAATTTTTTTTAAATCTAAAGAAAGTATTTCTTCAGTAATATTTGTATGAATACAAATATTTTTAATATCACTTCACTCACTTCAATTATTCTCGTTTTTAAATATTTATAATTTTACTTACCACAAACTATTAAAAACACAAACTATTATTTTTAAAGTCTAATTGCAATGAATAACAAAAAAATTATGCGTTTGTTTTATTTTTTACAAATGGCTACTGAAAAATAGTTTTTTTTATTACCCTTCTACCTAAACATGTTTTATGTGAATGTGTTGGTGAAAAGGCGGTTCAGAAGCGGTACGTTTTGGGTTCGCCAAAAGCGAATTCGGAAATTTTTCTTAAAGGTTTATGTAGAAGAGTAAAAAAAATTTTTTTTTTTTGAGTAGTTTTTAGTTATATAGGAACAATTTTAATTTTATTCTAACAATTAGACGTGATTTTATTAATCTACGATAAGTAAAATTAAAAATATTTAATACGCCAAAAATTAATTTAATATGAAAGTGAAAAAAATGTATATTATACGAAGTAGTCCGTAAAATTAGGAATATTAGTGTTATTCATAAAAGAAAAAAGTAACATTTAAATCCTGATTTTTTGTATTAATTATTTTTATAATATACACTTTCAACCAAAAAATTAAAAATATTTGTTTTTTTTTTTATTTTTAATTAAAAAAAAATCCAGATTTCTTATTTATATGGATAAAATCAGTACATAAACGAACCGTATTAGTGATTCGCTAGAGAACCGCCTTGGCGATTCGCTAGAGAACCGCCTTGGCGATTCGCCAGCGAACCGCTTAAATGTAGTCTAGGCGGCGTACTAATACATACACAGCACTTCGTTTTTTTCTAATTTTCTTATTCCAACATTTACGTTTACGGTCCGCTGGCGAATCGCCAAAGCGGTTCGCCGGCGAAGTTTTGTATGAAGAATTGTTTTTTATGTTTTTCTACTTGGTGCAAAAAGAATAATCTGGATCTTAATGTAAATAAATACCAACTTATTATTTTCAAAGAAAAGGGTCCCAAGTACAAATTCTTTAAATGGTTTGAGCATTTAATCTAGGTGTATTCTGTGACCAGGAACTTAACTTTAAATATCACCTAAATTATATAATAAACAAAGCAGCTCGGGTTTATGAAACGATGGTCTAAGGAATTTTATGATCCTCGTGTCACCAGATCTTTATTCAGTAGTCTCGTGCGTCCGATTTTAGAATATTGTGACACCCTTCTTCTTCTTCTTCTTCTTAGTGTTCCTCCCCGCTACGGAGGTTGATGCTGCTCTAGCTTGTCTAGCTGCTCTAGCAAATGCTGCTCTAGCTTGTTCTATGCGTGCTGTTATTTCTGTTTTATTTAACGCATTATGTTCCACAACAGAGCCAAGATATTTTATTTTGTTTACTCTTTGTAAGGTTTTACCATTCAAGGTCATTTGGTGGTGACTACTTGTGTTCTTACCAATTACCATGTATTTAGTTTTGCTCGAATTCATTCTTAATCCGTATTTATCACAGCTATCATTCAGTTTATTTAGCATTTCTTGTAGTTCGTTTTCGTTGTCAGCTATCAATACAGCGTCATCCGCAAATCTAGCATTGTTTATTAGTTCGCCGTTCACTTTCACGCCCGCTTTGAAATTACCTACTGATTCACTGAAAATGCTTTCAGCATACGCATTGAATAAACTTGGTGATAATATGCAACCTTGTCTCACACCACGTTTTATTTCGATGTTATCAGTGGTTCCGTCTGCTGTTCTAACTGTAGCAATTTGTTCACAGTACAAGTTGGCTATTATTCTGACGTCCTTCTTACTATCCAGACCTTTTTTCTGAAGTACCTATTTCTATCAATTTATCATGTTGTACTCTGTCAAAGGCTTTCTCAAAATCGATAAACGCCGCATGTACTGTAACATTCATTTCGTTACATCTATGTAGAAGTGTATTTAGCATGAACAATGCGTCTCTTGTTCCTAGTCCATTTCTGAAACCGAATTGAGTGAAGATCTTTAGCGTGTGACTCATCAAGCTTAACGTTCTGTATTCACTGCAGACAGTTGCAATGTGTTTTTTCGGTATTGTGATGAAAGTTGATTTCAGCCATTCGTCTGGAATCTTGCCCGAGTTATAAATTTTGTTGAATACTTTTGTCATTATATGGATACCGTTTTCATCTAGCAACTTTAAAATTTCATTTGGTACACTGTCTGGCCCTGTTGCTAATCTGTTTTTAGATTTTTTGATTGCTGCTCTCACCTCTTCTATTAATATTTCTGGACCTTCAGCTTCTTCGAAGTTTGGTGTTAAAACTTTATTATCGTTAAATAGTTCCATTACATAATTCTTCCATATTTTTAATCTTTCCTCTGGATATAGTACTATCTGATTATTTATGTCTCTTATTATTCCATGGTTTTTCTTCCTACCTGTATTAGTTAACTTTTTGATTTTTTTATGTAATTTGAAACTATCATGTTTTCTTTCCAATTCTTCTATTTCTTCGCATTCTTTTAACAAGTAATCATTTTTAGCTTCTCTAATCTTCTTTTTAATGACTCTATTTATATCTTTATATTTATTACAGTTCGTATTCTTATATTTCACTCTTTCATTCATTAGAATTAAGATTTCACAGGTCATCCATTCTTTCTTTTTTCTTGGTATCTCATCATTCGATGTGTTGTTTGTGGCGTCTAATATTGTTTTCTTAAAATTTTTCCATGTTGCATTAACGTCTTCATTTTCGATGATTGTTGATTTGGCTATTTCCTTAGAGTATATAATATCAGGAGATGCTATAGTATAGTTTTATACCTACAAACTGTGTCAAATAATTAAAGCTCTTTTTGCTGTCATTCCATCTACAGAACAAGCTCTTTTGCTGTCAATCAATCCACAGCTAATTTGTCAAATGATTTACAAATGTCATTTATATTACAGCGAGAGCTTTTTTAAAAAGTTGAAGGAAATTGTAACATTTTTGTTAATTTATGTGTGAAAACCATAAAGATTTGTATTAAAAAGTATTAATTTAAAACAGTATTTATTATATCAATATTTTGTGATGACTTATTGTGTAATTAAGGCCCATTTGCTGATTCACATCATAAATATTTATGTTCAACTTAAATGTCTAAGTTGTGCTTACCGGTTTGAAGCAACGTAAAAATAGAACATAAATCTCGTTATGTTTCACATAACTTAAGTGGAAGATTTAGTAGATCATAAGTAATTTATGATGAGCTTATAGGTTATTTTGAAGTTGAAGTAACATAGTAATCTATAAAAATTATTATTTTTCTGGCAATTAAAATTATTATTTTTCTGGAAAAAAAAAATTAAAAGCCAAACAAAATTTTTATTATTATGGAGTAAAAAAATTAAAATTAAATAAAAAATTTTCATATTCATGACATTAACCAAATAAAAAAAAAAAAAATTTTGATTTTGTGTGACATTTCGATGATTTTAGGAATGTAGTTGGCTGTTTTATATTTTTTTTGTGTCCTTGCTAAAACTTTACTATGATAGACATAAATTTTATGGTGCAAATGGAAATAACTTAACCTAATCATAAATTGTATGTGCAACATAGCTAAGATGTAGATTTATGATGTGAATCAGCAAATGGGCCTAAAACGTGTAAATATAATTTATTTGATAAATCACACGGATGTTCGGGAGTGTCTTTTTACAGATAAATATAGGAAATATATAAAGGTATTCGTGAATGTGGTGTTATTTTTTAACTAATAACAACTTATTTCCTTGAATTCAAGTCATAATATAATATGTTTAATTCAAATAACATTATAAAATTGAATATTAAAATTGTAAAATATTGCGCTAAAATATTCAAAAGAGCTTTCAATGAACATAAATTTCTTGACAGGGTCGTACTCAAAAAATTAGTGTCCTGAAGCACTTGAGGCTTGTGCATTATTTTGATGAATTATTAAAAAATAATATTATTTTAGCTTTCTGAAAGATAATAATTTAAGATTAGAATAGTATGAGGCAGTAAATATACTACCTGAGGATTATTGTATGTATTATAAAGTGTGTTCTTTACATTTCAGATCACAATATTTTATTAATCCTGGAAAAGGATATATTAGGAAAACAGCAGTTCCTACTCAACACCTTATATATGTATATACTCTTATATATTTTATATTTAATTTCAAAAATATTATTAATTTATTTTGAAATACAATTTTATTAAACACAATTTAATATTTATAATACAGAAAAAAATAAAATATAAGATTATAAAATAAAAATTTATAAAATTTATTTCAAATCCATAAATATTCATAACTATATTTTTAAAAAGAGCTTTCTCTAAAAAAATAGCTTTTGCACACGGGCAGTCATTTCTGAAGCCTACACCAAAAAAAAATTCTCTCTTCCCCCCCAAAAAAAAATTGACGATTTTTAATCACTATACATAGCATCTCCTGATATTATATACTCTAAGGCTATTTCCAGATCATTTTTTAACTTTGTTTTTATCCTGTCAGCTATTACTTTGTTTTCTAAAAAAAGACATGTTTTGATTAATACTTGTTAGTTTTCTTTTACTCACTTTTTTCATTTTAATTTGTAATTTTATAGCAACTGGATTGTGATCTGATTCGATGTCCGCTCCTGGGTAAGTTTTAGCAACTTTTATCGCATTTTTAAATCTATTATTTATTAAAATATAATCAATCTGGTTTTTGATTAATAGCTCATTACTATTTCTTGGAGATGTCCTTGTGTATAGCCGTCGTTTCGGCATCTTGAACATTGTGTTCGCTATAGCCATGTTGTTGTCTATGCAAAATTCAACTAAACGATTTCCTCTACTATTTCTGTAACCAAGTCCAAAATTACCTACTACGGAATCAACTCTGCCTTGGCCAACTTTTGCATTAAAGTCCCCCATGATTAATGTTGTGTCTTCTTTCTTTATAGCTTTCAAAAGGTCTTCCAGCTCATTATAAAAGTCATCGCAGATTGATTCATCACTGTCAGCAGTTGGAGCATAAATTTGGATTAGGTTGATGTGGTTGTTTTTAGTTTTGAGCTGAATAAGGATAATACGGTCGGATTTTAGTATTTTACTAGTTATCAATGTTTTAAATTTTTTTGACAGTATAAACCCTACTCCTTTTCTGTGTTCATCGTTTGACCCTGAGTAAATAACCATATTCGCATTCGTGTCAAACTCTCCATTACCCTTCCAATGTGTTTCGCTTATTCCAACTATATCAAATTTTAGTCTTGCTTTTTCTAATTCTAGGTTCTTCAATTTTCCAGCTTTTTGTAGACTTCTGACATTCCAAGTTGCTATGGTTTTCGTTCACCAGATCCTTCAAGGTGCATACCTATCGCCCTACATTCTAAGTAAGCTTAGAATGAAGGTAAATACGAGATCGCTTAGAAATGCAGATACTTTCTTCACGGTGTTATGAGGCCACGAAAAATCCTCATAACCACGCATGTGGCATAAACATATATCCCAATGATAATAAAGAAACGAGATATATCTTTATTACACATCTCCTAAACCTATTTATGTTTCTAAATCATAAATAACCTTAAGTTATTTATGACAAAATAAACATGAAATATTGCATCATCTTTTTAGTTAACCATATACTCATCAATTGAATATTTGACCGATAGTTCAATATCACCAAATGTGAGAGAGAAAGTAATTTGCGCGTGTTAATGCGTTATTTCAATTTGCCGATAATTTTCGAAAAAGGCGTTTCTAAATTTTAAAATTCGAAAAGTTTTCCCATATAAGGAACGGAGAAAAGCCAGAAGACTATAGACATAAAAATTAAAAAAGTAATAATTAAAAATAACAATTAATTTTTAATAAAATAAATACAATTCTTATTTTAAAATAAATAAATAAAAGTTTTGTTAAGAAAATAATTAAATATAAGTTTTGTAATAAATAAATAAATACATTCAAGAATGCTAGCATATAATTAATATGGCTTTCAGATCTCCCGTTTGTATTAGAATGCTTTCTTTTTTATTCCTATTTTCTCTTTCTAAACTGAACTAAATAATTTTATTTTATTACTACACTCATAAAAATATTTATTCGTCTGAATTGAAAATCGAGTTTCTCAACAATGAAAAACGCACCGAGCGCAATTCTCGCATATGGATAATTACCGAGGGTAGTTGTGTACTATAACCAACGAACTATATAATATAGATGGCTTACGAGGTTAGAATTCGTGTTCCAACATCTGACAGTGAAGCTGGGGTAAAATTACAGTTGGCGAGATAAATTTAATAATTAAGCCATGTACTATTTGGTGTAATAATGAAAGTCGTGACGTCACTCTTTATTCTCAAATTTTTTATTGTATAATTTTTCATTTTTATTGCATAATTTATTTATTTATTTATAATTTATAATTAATTATAATTTAAATAATATTTAATTTGTTTTTAGAAAGCAATAAAAAATTTGACAAGCCTGAATGACGTCACGACTTCTATTTTTACACCAAATAGTACATGGCTTAGTTATTAAATTTATATCCGCCAACTGTCAGATGTTGGGACCAATCATTTATATGAAAACAAAACCTCTTTAGGCCTCTATATTATATAGTTCGTTGACTATAACCATTTGCATTTACTATGGTAATAAAAATAATTTATAAAAAATATGAATAGCGTTAGGCCCAAACGACACTTAAATTAGTAAACAACGTAATTTAAGACAATGCAACATGTGAATGGCATTAGCCCCAAATGACACTCAAATTAGTAAACAACGTAATTAAGACAATGAAACATCTGAATAGCGTTAGGCCCAAACGATACTCATATTAATAATCAGTGTAAGTTAAACCATAATATAATAATGATATAAATAATACACACATTTGTTGAAAACTAAGTTGTTTAATACTTACATAAAATTAATTAAACATAATATAATATTAATTTATTTTATGTAAGTATTAAACAATTTAGTTTTCAACAAATGTGTGTATTTATTTATATCATTATTGTAATGGTTTAACTTACACTCATAAAAATATTCATTTTTTACAAACGAGTTGATTTTTATCACGTTGTTGGGTAGGATAATACACTGTCCATAAGTGACATACTCTTGTCATTAGTACATTACACTAACCACAATGCAAATGTTATTTGACATCAATGTAACATAACGTTATCTATAATTGTTCTCTTATAACGCTAAAATTACTTATTTCTTATTGTATTTATAATACTCTTTTGTCCATTTAAATTAGGCGACGTATAATAATTCATGTAGTCGATTACCCTGCGGTGCGTTTATTATTAATTTCATTTGGAGTAATAATAACAAAGAAACTAATTAACTATAATAGCGTTTACCATAATCGTATTCTTGCAATTCCGCAGCCCCTGTTTCAGTTATTTATTAATTGGACTTTTCACTATATATCAATAACACAAAAGCATTCTAAGAAAATTATGATTGTTAAAATCCAAAGTTATTTCATAATAATTGAATCATTTGACATGTTCGGACATATTTTTAAAAAGTTATTTTTTTTGTGTGTGTAATTTATTATAAATTATTATTCGGCCTTTTTATTAAATAAAAAGGGCGACAAATAATAAATTATAATAAATTTAAAGTGAAAATAATAATAACTAAAATAATAATATGGATCACTTAATAATAAGTGAAAATTTAAAGTGAACTTTGAATGTAATTGTTCGCATAAATTTATTTTACTTTATTTTTAGGATACATTTTAAAAATTATATACATATTATATTAATACTAATAAAATTATTTATTAATGTAATTTATTAATTAAGTTCAGTATTGTGCTCGAATGAAATGAAATTTTCATACAAATTTGACATCGTGAAATCGATTTGACATCGTGAATGACATCGTGAATTTTTATTCCTTTGATCAAAAATTTGAATAGCTGACGTTGAAAGGTCAGTATATAAGATTACAGACCTTTCAACGGTCTTGAAATGTCAAAATATTAAAATGCCAAATTAACTTGTCAAATTTTATTTACAAAATATTTTTCACAACTTTTTCACGGCTATTTCACAGGAGAGTTTGTAGAGCTTTGGATATCGCGTTAAAATTTCATTTCACTCGAGCACAATACTGAACTTTAAAATACAATTTATTAAGTTTGTAAAAATAAAATACAATTTATGTAAATATATTTGTTTTTTTTTTTTTTTAATTTTTATAGATTTTTTATAAAAATATTTGTTTTTGCGTTAGGCCCAAACGATACTCATATTAATAATCAGTGTAAGTTAAACCATAACAATAATAATATAAATAATACACACATTTGTTGAAAACTAATTTGTTTAATACTTACATAAAATAAATTAATATTTAATTATATAATCAGTGTAAGTTAAACCATAACAATAATGATATAAATAATACACACATTTGTTGAAAACTAAGTTGTTTAATACTTACATAAAATAAATTAATATTATATTATTTAGTATTTGTAATAAAACTGTATATTATTAATCACAATTTAGTTTTTTATTTAAAAAATATTTCATAAACATGAACTTTAATATCTATTTAACAATTCAATTATTTGAATACAACAATTTTTATTAAAAAAAATTCTATATTGGCTCCCAATATCTCCTTAATTTATTTCTTTACTATTTTCCCACGCATAATTTCGTTATTTTCTTTTTGGAAATGTTAAAATAAACAATAAAATTATATAAAAATTATGCTCATAATTTATAACTCACTACCTCATAAAAGAAAAACGCTTGTCACTGAAAACTGCCCCAGCCTAATTCTGATTGGTTAAAATTTTCATCACAAAAAAAAAATATATTTTTTTAAATTATTATCTTTTCTAAAATAAACTTTAACTTATGTTTCTTGAAATATATTTTTATAATTATAAATCACCTATAAAAAGATATTCCAGTAGAATGAAGATTTACTTTGTATTCACATAATTAAACACTACGCTTGATATTTTAAGATTAATAATTCTTCTCTATTAATTTAGTAATTTTTAATTATCACTCTTATTTTCTCTTCAAAAACAAATTTTTAATTAATAAATTTCAATTTTTTCATATAAATTTGAAAACAAAAATAGTAAAATAAATTGTGCTGTTATAAAATAAAATAAAATAATATGGTACTAGTTTGTTTACAAAATGTACACAAAATTAAAATTTATTAATTTTCAATTATTATAACAAGAAAATTAATGTTTTTAGTAAAGAAAAATCAATATCAACCTTTATTGTGGACAGAGAAATGCGTATTACTGTTTCATATAACAAATTAATTTATTTTTATATGAATTTATTGAAGGTAAAATTAATTATACCGTTATCATTATTATTTATATTTTGCCTGCGATAATTATAAAATATAATATTCCTAGAATAAAATATATAACTAAATTTAAAATAAATAAAATTCCCAATTTATTTGTCAATATAAGTTTTCATAATTGAACATTTTTAGGAAAATACGAAGCGGGCTTTAATAAACTAAAATAATGTCCTTAAATTCAATCTAATTTTAGCTATAGTTATAATAAAATATCAATTTAGAAATAAAATTAAATTTACCCATATAATATTTTTTTTTTACTTCAAATATTTCAACTGTACCTTTTACGCTTTTTTATATTAACTTTATATTAACGGCTACTCTTCTAGTCAACCATATTTATATTTAGGTGAGACAGACCTATCTGGGGCTTTTTCAATTGGGAAAGAGCAGAAAAAGTACTTCAATAGAAAATTCATTTTATAGTGTAAAATCACTAATATACCCAGCAAAAAAATTTACGTCAACTGCACAGTAAAATCACGTAAAAGCGTATGGTCAACCTCTTCATACAGGCACGTCAACTTGTAATTAAAAGTGACCCTTAAAGAGGCCTTTGCCCAAAAAGTAAGATAAGGTTTTTCGCTGTAGCAGATAACTTGAGCTGTAATTATCGGATTGTGATCTGATTTTTTGCAAATGGTTGACAATAGACCTACCTTTTACACTAGGTAGGTTTTTTTTAAGTTTTTGGCCTAGGTTGTCTGGAAATTTAAAAAAAAAGTCATTTCCATACAAAAAAAACGTTGCGACCAAGATTTTTTCCACAATTTTCATCCAATTTGGGTGAAATTTGGAAGACAAGTAGTCTTTATAAAACGAATCTACATTAGGCAGCCCTTTTTTTCGTTTTCGACCTAGGTTGTCAGGAAATTTAAAATGTTTTTTTATTTCCATACAAAAAAAACGTTGCGACCAAATTTTTCCACAATTTTCATCCAATTTGGATGAAATTTGGAAGACAAGTAGTCCGAATAAAACGAATCTACACTAGGCAGCCCTTTTTTTCGTTTTCGACCTAGGTTGTCAGGAAATTTAAAATGTTTTTTCATTTCCATACAAAAAAAACGTTGCGACCAAATTTTTTCCACAATTTTCTTCCAATTTGGATGAAATTTGGAAGACAAGTAGTCCTAATAAAACGAATCTACAGTAGGCAGCCGGAATTTTGATTTTTTACTCTAATTTTGATTTAACAGCAATTATATTTTCAAACTTTTATATGGAATAAAAACTAAACTAAAGAAAATAAATTCATAAAATTAAATCATTTTTAAATTTACTCTTTTCCCAACATTTTCTTAGTTAAAATTTTCAAAAATAATAGAAAATAAGTTTGTAGGAGCCAAATTAAGGAAGTAACTTTTTCCAAAATTTCTAAAAAAAATACTAATTTGAAATTGTTATACAGAAAATAGTTCCACTAATTCCTAATAGGATCGTCGGTTGTAAATTGTTATATTCGCTATTATTTTTTGTAACTATATCTCTATCGTTGTTCTCTATATCCTTTCTTATTTTGGGTATATACATAATTTTTTTTTGCATTTTCTTAAACAGGTTTTAGTTATATGCAAATATTTTCATTTAAATTTTAAATTTCAATATTTTAGAATTTTTTCGTTTTCTATATTCAGAATATTTATAATTTTTTAGGGGTTTAATAGTTTTTTTTGTTGAATATGCTAAAAGTCTGTCGAGTAGGTTTAAAAAGTATAAATAGGAAAACTCAATAGCATAATAAGCGGGAATATTATTAATATTATAATAATGAATAATGAATACTAATAAATAACAAAGAGGATATTTGTAAGCCATGTTATTTTAAAAATACCAATACTATGTATATTACTTTTTAATGAACTTGCTCAATTTAATATTTACCAATTTTTTTTTTCATTTTTCATTAAATGTATGTTTGTGTTATACAAAATGTATGTCATATTTAAATAATAACGGAATTTTACAGAAGTAAACCTTAGATAATAAAATATGGATGCGCTGTATTATAAATTTAGTGAAGTACTTTTGCATACATAAATTTGACTGCTTATGTAGTGGTTTGCGCATTGAAGCAGAATAATTGCAAAAAGGGGAGTTTTAAAGGGGGACAAGTGGCTGGAATATATTTTAAAAAATATTAGTATTAGTATTTGTAATAAAACTGTATATTATTAATCACAATTTAGTTTTTTATTTAAAAAATATTTCATAAACATGAACTTTAATATCTATTTAACAATTCAATTATTTGAATACAACAATTTTTATTAAAAAAAATTCTATATTGGCTCCCAATATCTCCTTAATTTATTTCTTTACTATTTTCCCACGCATAATTTCGTTATTTTCTTTTTGGAAATGTTAAAATAAACAATAAAATTATATAAAAATTATGCTCATAATTTATAACTCACTACCTCATAAAAGAAAAACGCTTGTCACTGAAAACTGCCCCAGCCTAATTCTGATTGGTTAAAATTTTCATCACAAAAAAAAAATATATTTTTTTAAATTATTATCTTTTCTAAAATAAACTTTAACTTATGTTTCTTGAAATATATTTTTATAATTATAAATCACCTATAAAAAGATATTCCAGTAGAATGAAGATTTACTTTGTATTCACATAATTAAACACTACGCTTGATATTTTAAGATTAATAATTCTTCTCTATTAATTTAGTAATTTTTAATTATCACTCTTATTTTCTCTTCAAAAACAAATTTTTAATTAATAAATTTCAATTTTTTCATATAAATTTGAAAACAAAAATAGTAAAATAAATTGTGCTGTTATAAAATAAAATAAAATAATATGGTACTAGTTTGTTTACAAAATGTACACAAAATTAAAATTTATTAATTTTCAATTATTATAACAAGAAAATTAATGTTTTTAGTAAAGAAAAATCAATATCAACCTTTATTGTGGACAGAGAAATGCGTATTACTGTTTCATATAACAAATTAATTTATTTTTATATGAATTTATTGAAGGTAAAATTAATTATACCGTTATCATTATTATTTATATTTTGCCTGCGATAATTATAAAATATAATATTCCTAGAATAAAATATATAACTAAATTTAAAATAAATAAAATTCCCAATTTATTTGTCAATATAAGTTTTCATAATTGAACATTTTTAGGAAAATACGAAGCGGGCTTTAATAAACTAAAATAATGTCCTTAAATTCAATCTAATTTTAGCTATAGTTATAATAAAATATCAATTTAGAAATAAAATTAAATTTACCCATATAATATTTTTTTTTTACTTCAAATATTTCAACTGTACCTTTTACGCTTTTTTATATTAACTTTATATTAACGGCTACTCTTCTAGTCAACCATATTTATATTTAGGTGAGACAGACCTATCTGGGGCTTTTTCAATTGGGAAAGAGCAGAAAAAGTACTTCAATAGAAAATTCATTTTATAGTGTAAAATCACTAATATACCCAGCAAAAAAATTTACGTCAACTGCACAGTAAAATCACGTAAAAGCGTATGGTCAACCTCTTCATACAGGCACGTCAACTTGTAATTAAAAGTGACCCTTAAAGAACCCTTTGCCCAAAAAGTAAGATAAGGTTTTTCGCTGTAGCAGATAACTTGAGCTGTAATTATCGGATTGTGATCTGATTTTTTGCAAATGGTTGACAATAGACCTACCTTTTACACTAGGTAGGTTTTTTTTAAGTTTTTGGCCTAGGTTGTCTGGAAATTAAAAAAAAAAGTCATTTCCATACAAAAAAAAACGTTGCGACCAAGATTTTTTCCACAATTTTCATCCAATTTGGGTGAAATTTGGAAGACAAGTAGTCTTTATAAAACGAATCTACATTAGGCAGCCCTTTTTTTCGTTTTCGACCTAGGTTGTCAGGAAATTTAAAATGTTTTTTTATTTCCATACAAAAAAAACGTTGCGACCAAATTTTTTCCACAATTTTCATCCAATTTGGATGAAATTTGGAAGACAAGTAGTCCGAATAAAACGAATCTACACTAGGCAGCCCTTTTTTTCGTTTTCGACCTAGGTTGTCAGGAAATTTAAAATGTTTTTTCATTTCCATACAAAAAAAACGTTGCGACCAAATTTTTTCCACAATTTTCTTCCAATTTGGATGAAATTTGGAAGACAAGTAGTCCTAATAAAACGAATCTACAGTAGGCAGCCGGAATTTTGATTTTTTACTCTAATTTTGATTTAACAGCAATTATATTTTCAAACTTTTATATGGAATAAAAACTAAACTAAAGAAAATAAATTCATAAAATTTAATAAATTCATAAAACTTTTCCCAACATTTTCTTAGTTAAAATTTTCAAAAATAATAGAAAATAAGTTTGTAGGAGCTAAATTAAGGAAGTAACTTTTTCCAAAATTTCTAAAAAAAATACTAATTTGAAATTGTTATACAGAAAATAGTTCCACTAATTCCTAATAGGATCGTCGGTTGTAAATTGTTATATTCGCTATTATTTTTTGTAACTATATCTCTATCGTTGTTCTCTATATCCTTTCTTATTTTGGGTATATACATAATTTTTTTTTGCATTTTCTTAAACAGGTTTTAGTTATATGCAAATATTTTCATTTAAATTTTAAATTTCAATATTTTAGAATTTTTTCGTTTTCTATATTCAGAATATTTATAATTTTTTAGGGGTTTAATAGTTTTTTTTGTTGAATATGCTAAAAGTCTGTCGAGTAGGTTTAAAAAGTATAAATAGGAAAACTCAATAGCATAATAAGCGGGAATATTATTAATATTATAATAATGAATAATGAATACTAATAAATAACAAAGAGGATATTTGTAAGCCATGTTATTTTAAAAATACCAATACTATGTATATTACTTTTTAATGAACTTGCTCAATTTAATATTTACCAATTTTTTTTTTCATTTTTCATTATTAGTAATATACATACTATGTATAATTTCTAAAAATATATATATGAGTATGTACGTAGATTAAAATTAATGCATTCATTCAGTATAAATTAAACTACGATCGCATATTTGATTTTTTTCCCAAAAATAAGAAAAATAGAAAAATATTTAAATTTGAAATTTGAAATTTAAATATAAAAACTTATATCCTTTTGAATGGATATAAGAAAAAACTCATTGCAGGTAACAAATATAAAAAAGGGTCAATAAATATCCACAGCAATAAACCATCGTAAAATAAAAACAACAACAAAGGCACATAGGAATAATATTCTCAACTTAGTAGAAAACAATTTAAAATTATGTTCATTTACTCAAAATAAAAATTTTGTGTTATACAAAATGTATGTTGCCGATCATTTTATGTGTGCATATTTTTAAATTGTTATACACACCATGTATAGTATAACAAAACGAAGTATGCCAGATATAATTTTACTTTTTCCTCTTAAGCAAGCGAACCGTAAACGAACCGCCGGCGAAGTCTTTTCTTCATATATGAGTTCGTTTACGAACCCTTGGCAGTTCGTAAGCGTACCGGAAACGCAAATGATAGAATAAGAACAGTAGAAAAAAAAACGTAACGCCAAGAGTTCGCTAAAATCGGTTCGTTTACGAAACGCCGTAAGGATTCGTTTTGGATCTGCCAAAATCGGCACGTTTACGAAACGCCGCAACGATTCGTTTGGGAACCGCCAAATTCGGTACGTTTACGATCTGATTTTATTTCTAGAAATAAGAAATACGAAATTTTTTTTTTTTATTTTTTTGGCATTTATTGCATATAAAAAATATAATTTTTAGCAATAAATAACAACTTATATAATACATAATTTTGAAACATAATAAATTATTGAATTAGAAATTAATAACTTTTACATTAATCATAAAAAATAATCATTTTCTTAATTTTGTTACTTGCATACAAGTAAATCCTATTTAATTTAACTTTATATAATTAAGTTAAATTAAATAGGATTTACTTATTACTACATTAATTAAAGTAATAAAATTTCTTTATCACATTATAATAATAAAAGTAATTTGGTAACTAAATTTTATTCTACAAAAAAAATCAGCATTTTAATTCTACCTGCTACTAAATTTATATTAATAAAAAAAAAAATAAATTTGTAATTTTCCTGCCTTTTATTGGATTTCCATAGGCGGTCTTTTGAATATTGTAACCATTTCATATTAATTTCTGGCACATTCTAAAACTAAAATAAAATTATAATTCAAATGCAAGTGAATCCTCTATATTAAACTTCGTATTTAAATTTACCTTTAATTATGTATATTCATTACAGTGAATGAATGCACTGGAAAATTTCGATGATGACTAAACTTTTGTCCATTTTTATAACACAAAATTACTCACTATTTTTTTATTATATTAAAACACACTAAAAGTAAACAACACTTCGCTCGGCGTTTACTTTGTTATAAAATTATTTATATGTATAACGTATAATATGAAATGTCAAAAAAAAATATTTCCTTTTCACACTATCAGTTCGCTATGAACGAAACAGAAGTGGAACGGTGCCGAACCGCTTTTCTCGTGGTTGAAAAATATGAAAGTTTAATAAAAAGGCGTTACATTTCCGGTTCGTAAACAGTTCGCCAAAAGCGAATTCGCTTGGGAATGTTAATAAGTTACCGATGTCATACATAGGATAGCGATATATAGGTATGTTAACGTTAAGTAATAATGTTAACATAACGTTAATACAAACCTGTTAAATTAACGTAATATTTTAACGTGAAATTAACGTATTATTTTAACGTGAAATGGGGATATCAATAAAATGTTAATTTATATTTTTATATTAAAATTTTTATTTTATTAATTTTATTTTATTAATTTTAATTATAATTATAAAAATTATTTTATTGGGGTGATATTAAAATTTACAAAACTTTTAATATTTATTTGACTCTTGATATACCAAATGAATACGGGCAGCCTTTATTGGTAGGCTTATAAGCTTCCATAACTTTAACCTTTAAAAAAAATATTGTTATTTAAATTTTTATTCACTATCTTGTCCTATTTTTAGATTTACTGCTTCTAAATCGCTATTAATAGGAATAGCAAAAAAATATTTTGCTCTTTGAAGAACACATTTTTTAATAATTTTAATGTTTTCTGACATTGAAAAATTTATAAATTGTTTTGTTGCGTAAATAAAAGTGAAATAACATTTTTTTTTCTGCAAAACAAAAAAAAAACAATAAATAAATACAACAAATAATTTAATTATTTTATAAGAATTTCAGTTTAATAATTTTAAAACTTACATTTTTTAATTATAAAATAAATTGATTTCAACGAAATTAAAAATACTCTATAATATCACTACTAAAAACGTACGCAGCACAAATATTTATAAAAATTTTTTTTAGTGAAAATACAAAAGTTAATTTGACGTTTAGTGGTTTAGTTATTTACAAATTCTTGACTCTCTATCTAATTAATATTGCTATCTCTTACTAACACATTAGCAACATATATTCGTTTAGATTAAGTTAAGAAATTAACGTTAACTTTTTTTTTGATGGGATAGCTTATCCTTATATTCTATTATCTAAGAAGTAAACAACAAAAACATGAAGAAACTTTTTTTTTCAGTGCAACATTTCAGAATTACCCATTTTTTAATTACGTTTTTTCTAAATAAATTTTAATAGCGGCAGCTGAAATATGTAATAATCGAATATTAGGCATGACAAACCCTTAAAAATTGTGTGTTAAATTATTCTAACCTATTCTAAACTCCGCCGGAATCGAATTTTTCCCTCGGACAGTTCAAAAGCTATTCTATACTCCCTTGGAATTTCGAAAGTAATGCCCTCGGAATTTTCTTAAACAATGAACTGATCGGTACAGAACTGATCGAACTGATCGGTACAGAACTGATCGGCACATTGTAGGAAATTACTGAACTGATCGGTACAGAACTGATCGGCACATTGTAGCCCAAGCTTTATTTTAAACTCCGAATGAATAGAAAAATTTCTCCGAAGCAAATAGGGTGTAGGAATTTTTTTAAATATAGAAAAGAATATATGAAACTAGTATCAGATTAGTAGTCTGGATGTAATTATAAAATGGCTATATTTTCATCTGGGATTTTCTCTGGTACCTCTGGATGGATTGGGCTGATATTTGGTAAACAAATTCATTATAGTGTTTTATAGTTAACTATGCCAGTGCTCCACCATTATTTCCCATAAAATATCAGAAATCACATTTTCATCATATAACCATCTTCCAAGTAGATCTAATGGAGGAGCACTAGCATAATTGTAAAAAGGAGCACTGGCATAATTGCAGTTGTAAAATAAAAACTGCGAAATTGGGTTAAAACTTCAAGCGCAGTTGATTTTCGAATTTTTTATTAATATGGAAACCCTTGAACAAATTCCCTCGTAGTATAGAATAGGTAAAAAAATTCCGTCGGACGAGTTTTCCGCAGGAGTTTAGAATAGAGGGGTTTATGTTAAATTTCGAGTTAAATTTTGTATGAAAAAACTATAAAGAAACGTAATAAATTAATTTAACATATTAAATGGGCTATAGTCTGAAGAAGCTATAATATGGGGAAGTTCGTTTTTAATAAGTCTTTATGTTTCAAAAACGAAATATTTTTGTTTCATGTGGCGTATTATGGAAATTGAAATAAGTTGCAGAAACGTAAAATTCGTTACGTTTTCGCATCACAAATGTAGAAACACCTGCGTATATATTAATTTATTTTAAATTTTCCTTACAAATTTAAAATTAAAAACAATAGAAACTAGTAATTTTTTTGGTAATTTGAATTTCTACTTTATGTATTTTTGTTGTATACTCTTTCATATAATAACAATTTCACAAGTTTTGATGATTGCTAATATAGCCAAACCCAAACTTGATTAAAATACAATCCATAGATTAGATTAGATTTAGATCCAGGGACGACACATAAGCGCCTTAACACTGCAGCCAATAGGCTTATTGGTTATTGTGACAACCCTCTTGATTATTCGTCTGCCAGACCTATGCTGTGGATAAAGCCGTATAAGTTCGACAGAGGAAGATTCCATGTTTCCGATGGATCGATGACGTAGCTATGGAGATGTGTAAGCCTCTTGTTGATAAGGACCATACATTCGCATAGTAGATGTTCCGCCGTTTCGTCTTCGCCTTGGAAAAATCTGCATACCCTCTCGCTGGATAAGCCAATGGTATGCAGATGCTTCCTCAGCCTAAAGTGACATATGAGGAAGCCAGTGATTATTCTGCCCTTTCTCCTGCTACATTGCAGCAATTCTCTTGTTCTACTTCTGGATGGTCCTTTGATGAATTGTTTGGAGTGACGCATCCCTATTTTGTTATTCCATGCGGTGAGTTGAGCTCTTGAGGTTTTTCCTTTATCTCCAAGGAAATGTTCTGGTCCCGAGTATTGTGTATTGTCGCCCGTGTTAGCGAGTTTGTCTGCCCGAGTATTGTGTATTGACGCCCGTCTTAGCGAGTTTGTCCCGTCTTAGCGAGTTTGTCCATCTGAGGGCTCACTATATCGAACCTTATATGTCTATGGTCCGAAAATGATGGCTCATCCGATACATGCCAATTCCTTATATAGTTGGTCAGAAATGAGGTCGAGATTGTTAGATCAAGGACATCATTTCTGATTTTGTTACTGAAAGTAGGTTTATTACCTGAGTTAGCCACAAAGAGATTGTTGCCAGTGATAAATTCCTGTAATGATTCCCCTCTGCTATTGATATCCGTACTGTTCCAGTTTGTATGATGGGCGTTTGCATCACAACCAACCACAATTTGCATCTTTTTCTTTCTCGCAAATTCCAGTAGACCAATCAGCTGAAGGGCTGGGCATTGTTCGTCTCCGGGTAAATAGGCTGAACATACAATGATATCAGCTAGTCCACTTTTTGATGTAACAATTGCCGCTACTACGTCTTTTTGACAGTATTCTGTAATAGGAACGTAATTAATATTTTTGTTGAATAAAATACAGGCCCTTGATCTGGAATCCTTGTAATCATAAAGAAGCTTACCTTTAGAATCGTCCAACCCGCAAGTTTTACCTTTTGCTAGCCAGGGTTCCTGTATTAAGGCGAAGCTTATTTGTTCTTTCGCAAACCTGCAACTTAGAACTGCAGATGCGGCTCTGGCATGTTGCAGGTTTGCTTGCAACGCCTCCATTCCAATAATGCTTCCACTGGAGGTGGGGCCACGAGCTTCTCTACTATTCCTCCTGGGATGATGACCTCTTGAAGCTTCTCTACTTTTTCTAGGCTGATCCTTCACCTCCTTCCTACCTCGGTTGTCTGGGCTGCGGGATAGCTCTCCCCGTCTCTCCCTACCAGAAATCCTGCCATGTTCCACCCTGTGCCAACCACGTTTACCTTCTGTGGAGGTAGATCTACGTCTAGGAGGTGATCTACTGTATGCTCTTCTTTGATGTCTGCGGGGGTATCTTGATTTTTCCCTCCTCTTGCCCGTATCTGTATTCTCATCTCTTTTACTCCGGCTCTGATTTAACGGAGAACGGAAGTCCGATGATATTTTTGCCACCACAGGCCTTGAGTAGCCGCTGGTCGATGGTTGTGGCTCTGACGCCAACTTAACCACCTCTGATAACGTTAGTGCTGGTGTTGATGTTGCAATCGTTATTCTATGTTCAGATCCCGCTGCCTATGTTGTCGTTGCTGCTGGAGATGTCAATACTGTTGGAGGTGCCGGTGCATCCTCCTGCGTAGACGTAGCTATATCTGTACTCCTGGCTTGATCCAAGGACTGAAGAGTTTTAGCAGACGCGTCATCAATGGATAGGACCATATGGTGGCCTCTGCCCATTGATGCCTTCTTCACCACCCACCAGTCCTGGGTATGCAAACCATTGTTCTGCCTGCCCAACCTGTTCAGGATCCTCTCCTCATGAAGATTATCTTCATCAGGAAAGAATCCCGAACAAGTCGCGTATTTCGGCAAGTTTTTACCCTCGACCATAATGAGCCTAGCATCCGGATATGGCTTTATTTCTTTGATGAACTGACCTAGCCATGTCTTGCTTGTCTGGTCGTTACAATTCACCGAAACCCACCCTGTTTTCCTGGTAAATCCATTGAACCTAACATTGGCCCATCTTGGAAGTACCGAGTATGGCCTTTTGTACCTTCTTAGCCTCAGCCTCACTCAGTGTCTTAATGGAAAATTATTAAGTTTTAATATGGCAACTACAAATTTGACAAGAAGATACTTCACTTCGTATATTTGAATATTGAAAATTTGATTTTTAAAAAATATCAACAAAGTGGGCAAATTTTTTTCAATCAATTCTAAATTATATTTTCCCCTTGCACTACATCGTTTTTTTATTCCTTTTATATCGAGTAGTACAGAGTAGGAATAAAAAACACAGCTATTATAATTTTCAGATAAAGCTATGTACAGACAGAAAGTGAAATGATGATTTCCCATATAAATTTTCAGGTTGTGAAAAAGTCGGGAAATTTTTTTGAAATTTTTTTCAAAAAGTAGTACATACTCGACGTGAAATGAAAATTATTTATCAGAGACATGAACCTTAAAATAATCAAATTTTTCACAACTATATTAATGATCTGTACATTTATTGAACGTGAAAAATTAATATTTTGACGTTTTTATTTTCAAATATTTTAAATTTTATGAATTACTGAATTATCAATTTCAATATGATTAAAAACGATTATGTTGCTAGACGAATATGAGTTTGAAGAAAAAACATTATATGTATTTGACTTTTTACAATAAATAAATTTGACTTAAATTTGGCTTTTAATTTTTATTTTGTCAATTTCAAATTGCAGTCAAAATTTTAAATGTACAAATTTTAAATAATTTTTTCACGACCTTTTCACTTTCTGTCTGTACATAGCCTTAAGTTTAATTTTTTTTTCTCTGGGCACTGTGACTGCCACTTTAAAGGCTCAACCATAATGGGCATATGCTGGCTTATACGAATATGCATGGTACGTTTAATTGTATCTTCAAACCATAATGTGCATATGGCTCCGCAATCGTTAAGTTCTGTCATCCATTTCGCTATACTTCTAATTGTCAAATTACACCATCAGTGGTGGGATGTTATGCTAGAGTTACTCTCCCCGTTGACGCGTATGCCGCATGACGCGCTCGAATGTCAAATGACTCTAGTGACGCTCCTGACGCTTTTAGTAGATACTCTCACCTATTCTAAACTCCGCCGGAATCGAATTTTTCCCTCGGACAGTTCAAAAGCTATTCTATACTCCCTTGGAATTTCGAAAGTAACGCCCTCGGAATTTTATTATTCTAAACTCCGAATTAATAGAAAAATTTCTCCGAAGCAAATAGTGTGTAAGAATTTTTTTAAATATAGAAAAGAATATATGAAACTAGTATATTTTTTCAAATTTCTTTAATAATAATGTAAACTAAAATTTGGTAAATACATTCAAATTAGTAGTCTGGATGTAATTATAAATGGCTATATTTTCATCTGGGATATTCTCTGGTACCTCTGGATGGATTGGGCTGATATTTGGTAAACAAATTCATTATAGTGTTTTATAGTTAACTATGCCAGTGCTTCACCATTATTTCCACAAAATATCAGAAATCACGTTTTCATCATATAACCATCTTCCAAGTGATTTTCGAATTTTTTATTAATATGGAAACCCTTGAACAAAATCCGTCGTAGTATAGAATAGGTAAAAAAATTCCGTCGGAAAAAATTGGTCCGTCGGACAAATTTTCCGCAGGAGTTTAGAATAGAGGGGACTCTTAAAGCGCGTCAACGCGGCATGAATTTGTTTTAAATTAATTTCATTTGGTAATTTTTATAACCTAAAAATATTTTATAATAAATCTTTTAAGAAAAATTTAATATATTATATCTGCTCGACCAGAGAATTTTAAATCTCAATATAAAATACAAAATACATCTTTTACATTGGCATTTGAACGCGGGAACGCGTCAAAAGTTGAAATCGGTTCAACTTTTCTGTGGCAAGAGCGTAAAGCGCGTCACGAAAACGGCGAGTCTAACAGATTCTATACATTTCCATACATTTGAACTTTTTTTTGACATTTCAGAACTTCTGCGTCATACGCGTCAGCGACCCGAGTTTATCGACAACAAACGGACATTTTTACATAGAAAACAATGGTGGGAGGGGGGTGTTATTCTACAAAACGGCGTATTTGAAATACGGACGTAGGTATTTCAATTTTTTTAATGAAATATATATGTACATTATCCTGTATGAAAATATATATTCCCATATTTTCATCTGGGATTTTCTTTGGTACCTCTGGATGGATTGTGCTGATATTTGGTAAACACAATCATTATAGTGGTCCGGATGAAATGATGAATGGCCATATTTTCATCTGATTTTTCTCTGGCACCCCTGGATGGAGTGGGCTGATATTTGGTGAACACAATCATTATAGTGATCTACAGTTAACTATGCCATTGCTCCTCCATTATTTCCCACAAAATATCAGAAATCACGTTTTCATCATATAACCATCTTCAAAGTAGAGCTAATGGAGGAGCACTAGCATAATTAACTATAGAGCACTATAATGAATTTGTTTACCAAATGTCAGGTCAATCCATCCAGAGAAAATATGGCCATTCATTATTTCATCCAGACCACTATAATGATTGTGTTTACCAAATATAAGCCAAATCCATGCAGGGGTACCAGAGAAAATCCCAGATGAAAATATGACCAATCATCATTTCATCCGGACCACTAATTTGAATGTGTTTACCAAATATCAGCCCAATCCATCCAGAGTCAAGAAAAAAAATCAAGAAAAAAATAAGAAAATCCACCGTTGTGACAACAAATTACATATCACGCGAAAACTATCACAAAAGTGTGATTATCACTGTGACAATCACGTTACGCGATGCTAGATTGTGATATGTGATAGTTGATAGTCACAATCACAAATCACTTTAAGGAATACCCACCCTGAATTGCACAAAACTTAATAAAAAAAAAAAATATCATTCAATACTTATAAATTTCACGCATACTTATAAATTTCGGCGCTGAAAACCACTGCACAACAAGCTTTCTCGCATTGCGCTTTGAAATCAGCTTTGCTCTCGGCTTCTACTATGCCGCAATCATGCGAGTTTATATGAAAATGTATGTGCAGACTTTTTCAGCGCTGACTCTCGCATTCATAAGCTTTCAGCTCGGCTCGGCTTCTTGCGCTTACTATGCCAGCAACCTAACTCAGGGGTTAGTGTTTCGAAAACGGTACGTAGCGGAAATTGTGTTTTGTAAATTTTCGCTGCTTAGGGTGTGTGCCAAAGGGTTTAAATTTGTACATTAAAATTAAATTATGACTGATGAAATTAAATTATGACACTAGCGTGGTGAATATAGAAAGTCAAAATTTAACGACCTTCCAGACCTATCCCATATGTATTGATACATTCCAATATTTTGTGTTTTTTTTTAATGTTTTATACTAAATTATTAATAAAAATAAATTTATTTTTTTACAAGAAATTAAAGAAATATTAATAATAATAAAAAAGAGTTAAAAAAAATGTTATATCAATTATAAACTATTGTAATGGATCAATACATGTGAGATAGGACTCGTACATATTTATAATTTTATTTTTAAAAAAATTTAAAAATAAATTTGAAATTTTTTTTAAAAAATTAGAAAGCAAAAAAAAAGAAAACTTTCATCCATCTTTTTTTTTTAAATTAAACCAATTGGCACAGCAAACTTGAGAGTAAATATTAAAAAAACTCACCAGCAAAAAAATTAATTTTTTGTGTCAAATTTAAAATTTAAACTCTTTGGCACACACCCTTAGGGCCTTTCTAATTTGGTTAAAAAGTTAAAAAAGGTGAAATAATTTTTACCGAGGTGAAAGATATTTAATCGTGGTAAATATTTTTTACACTGTATAAATTGGTTATAATTTTGACAATACAAATTAAAAATTAAATTCAAGATGTGTACAATCGTAAAAAATTATATCCCAATATAACCATTTTATTGGAATATTTTAAAAACAATCATTGTAGATTTAGATATTTCCGCATTCCCTTTAATATACAAAGTATGTTAATTGAAATATTGTTATTACAACTAACTTTTACGCGTGTATTAAAATATTTTTTAGCTTAGTATGAAATTTACCTTGTTTGTCAAAATTTAAAGCTGGGCAGACCGTCATAATAGTTAAATTTTCGGCGCATGGAAAAGATGAATTTGAATGTAAAAAATTTTGAACTTGCTTGTCAGAATTTGGAATTTTAACCAATTTAGACAGCCCCTTAGGCCTAATTTGCGATACTTATGGATTGTAATAATCTAATATTATAATAGCTGAGTTTTTTTATTCCTACTCTGTACTACTCGATATAAAAGGAATAAAAAAAACGATGTAGTGCAAGGGGAAAATATGATTTAGAATTGATTGAAAAAAATTAGCCCACTTTGTTGATATTTTTTAAAAATCAAATTTTCAATATTCAAATATACGAAATGAAGTATCTTTTTGTCAAATTTATAGTTGCCATATTAAAATTTAGTCCACCGTTATCGACTGGAGTCCACCGTTATCGACTGAGAACACCCTCAGCCCCGCAGCTCTAGGCACGGTACGAATAACACCCTCAGCTTGGTTTAGCGCTTGCAAATTTGGTCTGTATCTATATTTAAGACAGATACAGTTCAGATACAGGTAATGCAAGTACTTGTTCAGAAACCCCGACAGTTACATCACGTATGCCGAAACACACAATGCCTACCCTGTCGACTTCCAAACCCGACCCCCAATACAATATATTAGCTGTGTTTTTTTATTCCTACTCTGTACTATACGAGTAGAGTATCTGTATGGTTGTTGTTGTAGCTACTCTACATAATTATCCAGTACAACATGTAGAGTAAAAGGGAAATTAATGGGAAATTATTAAATTTTAATATGG
>OX457085.1:30115802-30162443 GCA_949752835.1 Empis stercorea | reverse complement strand
GCCCAGCTTTAAATTTTGACAAACAAGGTAAATTTCATACTAAGCTAAAAAATATTTTAATACACGCGTAAAAGTTAGTTGTAATAACAATATTTCAATTAACATACTTTGTATATTAAAGGGAATGCGGAAATATCTAAATCTACAATGATTGTTTTTAAAATATTCCAATAAAATGGTTATATTGGGATATAATTTTTTACGATTGTACACATCTTGAATTTAATTTTTAATTTGTATTGTCAAAATTATAACCAATTTATAGAGTGTAAAAAATATTTACCACGATTAAATATCTTTCACCTCGGTAAAAATTATTTCACCTTTTTTAACTTTTTAACCAAATTAGAAAGGCCCTAAGGGTGTGTGCCAAAGAGTTTAAATTTTAAATTTGACACAAAAAATTAATTTTTTTGCTGGTGAGTTTTTTTAATATTTACTATCAAGTTTGCTGTGCCAATTGGTTTAATTTAAAAAAAAAAGATGGATGAAATTTTTCTTTTTTTTTGCTCTCTAATTTTTTAAAAAAAATTTCAAATTTTTTTTTAATTTTTTTTTAAAATAAAATTATAAATATGTACGAGTCCTATCTCACATGTATTGATCCATTACAATAGTTTATAATTGAGATAACATTTTTTTTAACTCTTTTTTATTATTATTAATATTTCTTTAATTTCTTGTAAAAAAAATAAATTTATTTTTATTAATAATTTAGTATAAAACATAAAATATTGGAATGTATCAATACATATGAGATAGGGCTCGTAAATAAAAAATCTGATATATGAACATGAAAATAAATCAAAATTTAATCTGAAGTGTCAAATTTAACGAGGTCTGGAAGGTCGTTAAATTTTGACTTTCTATGGCCCTTATTGTGAATGTCGAGGCGAGAGTCGATTCTGTACTAAAATCGTCTCATGTGATTATGTATGGCGATTTTAATAGACAATTGTCGATAAAATTGATATTTTATGGCGATTACATTTTTGTTCGCGACAGACAACGAAATGTGTGCTTTATTTTCAATTAAGCAGTTAACTTGGGCTGATATTTGGTAAACACATTCGTTATAGCGGTCTGGACGAAATGATGAATGGCCATATTTTCATCTGGGATTTTCTCTAGCACCCCTGGATGGATTGGGCTGATATTTGGTAAACACATTCAAATTAGTAGTCTGGATGAAATGACGAATAGTCATATTTTCATCTGGGATTTACTCTGGTACCTCTGGATGGATTGGACTGATATTTGGTAACTACACTCATGATAGTGCTCTATAGTTAATTATGCCGGTGCTCCTCCATTAGCTCTACTTGGAAGATGGTTATATGATGAAAACATGATTTCTCAGACATTGTGGGAAATAATGGAGGAGCACTGGCATAGTTAACAATAGAGCACTATAATGATTGTTTTTACCAAATATCAGCCCAATCCATCCACGGGTGCTAGAGTAAATCCCAGATGAAAATACGACTATTCGTCATTTCATCCAGACTACTAATTTGAATGTGTTTACCAAATATCAGCCCAAGTTAACAGCTTAATTGAAAATAAAGCACCCAATTCGTTATCTGTCGCGAATAAAAATGTAATCGCCATCAAATATCAATTTTATCGACAATTGTCTATTAAAAACGCCATTCATAATCACATGAGACGATTTTAGTACAGAATCGACTCTCGCCTCGACATTCACAATAAAGGCCTATATTCACCACGCTAGTGTCATAATTTAATTTCATCAGTCATAATTTAATTTTAATATACAAATTTAAACCCTTTGGCACACACCCTAAGGCTGTGTGCCAAAGAGTTTAAATTTTAAATTTTGACACAAAAAATTAAATTTTTTTTGCTGGTGAGTTTTTTAATATTTACTATCAAGTTTGCTGTGCCAATTGGTTTAATTTTTAAAAAAAGATGGATGAAATTTTTCTTTTTTTTGGCTCTTTAATTTTTTTAAAAAAATTAAAAAATTTTTTTTAATTTTTTTAAAAATAAAATTATAAATATGTACGAGCGCTATCGCATATGTATTGATCCATTACAATACTTTATAATTGATATAACTTATTTTTAATCCTTTTTTATTATTATCAATATTTCTTTAATTTCTTGTAAAAAAATAAATTTATTTTTATCAATAATTCTAGTATAAAACATTAAAAAAAATCATAAAATATTGGAGTGTATCAATACATATGAGATAGGGCTCGTAAATAAAAAATCTTATATATGAATATTAAATAAATTAAAATTTAATCTGAATTGTCAAAATTTAACGAGGTCTGGAAGGTCGTTAAATTTTGACTTTCTATATTCACCACGCTAGTGTCATAATTTAATTTCATCAGTCATAATTTAATTTTAAACTACAAATTTAAACCCTTTGGCACACGGCCTAAGCAGCTAAAAGTTACAAAACACCAATTTCCGCTACGTACCGTTTTCGAAACACTAACCCCTGAGTTAGGTTGCTGGCATAGTAAGCGCAAGAAGGCGAGCCGAGCTGAAAGCTTATGAATGCGAGAGTCAGCGCTGAAAAAGTCTGCACATACATTTTCATATAAACTCGCATGATTGCGGCATAGTAGAAGCCGAGCGGAGCCGAGAGCAAAGCTGATTTCAAAGCGCAATGCGAGAAAGCTTGTTGTGCAGTGGTTTTCAGCGCCGAAATTTATATGTATGCGTGAAATTTATAAGTATTGAATGATATTTTTGTGCAATTCAGGGTGGGTATTCCGTAAAGTGATTTGTGATTGTGACTATCAACTATCACATATCACAATCTAGCATCGCATAACGTGATTGTCACAGTGATAATCACACTTTTGTGATAGTTTTCGCGTGATATGTAATTTGTTGTCACAACGGTGGATTTTCAGTGGTCCTGATGAAATGATGATTGGTCATATTTTCATCTGGGATTTTCTCTGGTACCCCTGCATGGATTGGGCTTATATTTGGTAAACACAATCATTATAGTGGTCTGGATGAAATGATGAATGGCCATATTTTCTCTGGATGGATTGACCTGACATTTGGTAAACAAATTCATTATAGTGCTCTATAGTTAATTATGCTAGTGCTCCTCCATTAGCTCTACTTTGAAGATGGTTATATGATGAAAACGTGATTTCTGATATTTTGTGGGAAATAATGGAGGAGCAATGGCATAGTTAACTGTAGATCACTATAATGATTGTGTTCACCAAATATCAGCCCACTCCATCCAGGGGTGCCAGAGAAAATCCCAGATGAAAATATGGCCATTCATCATTTCATCCGGACCACTATAATGATTGTGTTTACCAAATATCAGTACAATCCATCCAGAGGTACCAAAGAAAATCCCAGATGAAAATATGGGAATATATATTTTCATACAGGATAATGTACATATATATTTCATTAAAAAAAATTGAAATACCTACGTCCGTATTTCAAATACGCCGTTTTGTAGAATAACACCCCCCTCCCACCATTGTTTTCTATGTAAAAATTTCCGTTTGTTGTCGATAAATTTATATATGGGTCTACAAAAAAAACACGGCTTTTGACATAAATTACAAGTGTTACCAATTTTTTGCTTACAAATTACAAGTGCTGCCAATTTTTGGTATAAATATATTTCACGGTTTGCCAGATTCTAGTTAGTCATTTTGTGATCACAATACATAGTACCGAAAATAATTGTGATCACTTTGGAATATTACAAAGTGACTGTCACACCATCACAATACGCGATACCACCCCAGTTTAAAGTTTTTAAGTGGATTTATGGAAAATCTTTATATAGGTGATGAAATTCTCCAAATTTCTTTCTTTTTAATTGTAATAGATGGACTCCATATTGCCTTTCATTAAAAAACAAATTATTTAAAACAAAAGTTGAGCAAAAAAATTCCTCATCGGATGAGCCCATGTTTTATAATCAACTATCAACACCAAACTAGATTATCGGCGCTGAAAACTCGCATTCACTGGTGCATGTTCTCGCATTGCTTCTCGCGTCTATCAGCTCCGCTTTCAGCTCGGCTCGGCTTCTCGCGCGTTCAAATGCCAATGTAAAAGATATATTTTGTATTTTATATTGAGATTTAAAATTCTCTGGTCGAGCAGATATAATATATTAAATTTTTCTTAAAAGATTTATTATAATATATTTTTAGGTTATAAAAATTACCAAATGAAATTAATTTAAAACAAATTCATGCCGCGTTGACGCGCTTTAAGAGTCCCCTCTATTCTAAACTCCTGCGGAAAATTTGTCCGACGGACCAATTTTTTCCGACGGAATTTTTTTACCTATTCTATACTACGACGGAATTTGTTCAAGGGTTTCCATATTAATAAAAAATTCGAAAATCACTTGGAAGATGGTTATATGATGAAAACGTGATTTCTGATATTTTGTGGAAAATAATGGTGAAGCACTGGTATAGTTAACTATAAAACACTATAATGAATTTGTTTATACAAATTCATTATATTTGTTAATATCAGCCCAATCCATCCAGAGGTACCAGAGAATATCCCAGATGAAAATATAGCCATTTATAATTACATCCAGACTACTAATTTGAATGTATTTACCAAATTTTAGTTTACATTATTATTAAAGAAATTTGAAAAAATATACTAGTTTCATATATTCTTTTCTATATTTAAAAAAATTCTTACACACTATTTGCTTCGGAGAAATTTTTCTATGAATTCGGAGTCCAGAATAATAAAATTCCGAGGGCGTTACTTTCGAAATTCCAAGGGAGTATAGAATAGCTTTTGAACTGTCCGAGGGAAAAATTCGATTCCGGCGGAGTTTAGAATAGGTGAGAGTATCTACTAAAAGCGTCAGGAGCGTCACTAGAGTCATTTGACATTCGAGCGCGTCATGCGGCATACGCGTCAACGGGGAGAGTAACTCTAGCATAACATCCCAACACTGATGGTGTAATTTGACAATTAGAAGTATAGCGAAATGGATGACAGAACTTAACGATTGCGGAGCCATATGCACATTATGGTTTGAAGATACAATTAAACGTACCACGCATATTCGCATAAGCCAGCATATGCCCATTATGGTTGAGCCTTTAAAGTGGCAGTCACAGTGCCCAGAGAAAAAAAAATTAAACTTAAGGCTATGTACAGACAGAAAGTGAAAAGGTCGTGAAAAAATTATTTAAAATTTGTACATTTAAAATTTTGACTGCAATTTGAAATTGACAAAATAAAAATGAAAAGCCAAATTTAAGTCAAATTTATTTATTGTAAAAAGTCAAATACATATAATGTTTTTTCTTCAAACTCATATTCGTCTAGCAACATAATCGTTTTTAATCATATTGAAATTGATAATTCAGTAATTCATAAAATTTAAAATATTTGAAAATAAAAACGTCAAAATATTAATTTTTCACGTTCAATAAATGTACGGATCTTTAATATAGTTGTGAAAAATTTGATTATTTTAAGGTTCATGTCTCTGATAAATAATTTTCATTTCACGTCGAGTATGTACTACTTTTTGAAAAAAATTTAAAAAAAATCTCCCGACTTTTTCACAACCTGAAAATTTATATGGGAAATCATCATTTCACTTTCTGTCTGTACATAGCTTTATCTGAAAATTATAATAGCTGTGTTTTTTTATTCCTACTCTGTACTACTCGATATAAAAGGAATAAAAAAACGATGTAGTGCAAGGGGAAAATATAATTTAGAATTGATTGAAAAAAATTTGCCCACTTTGTTGGTATTTTTTAAAAATCAAATTTTCAATATTCAAATATACGAAGTGAAGTATCTTCTTGTCAAATTTATAGTTGCCATATTAAAACTTAATAATTTTGCATTAATTTCCCTTTTACTCTACATGTTGTACTGGATAATTATGTCGGTCGGCAAACTACGGCCCGTGGTCCGCATCCGGCCCTTTTTGAAATTTTATGCGGCCCGCACAATTATTAATTAAAAATAAATCAATCCCGCAAGATTTTTTTTTGTTAAAAGTTATAGTTATACGAAATTATGGCAAATATTATCTTTCATTATTGAAACTGTGTAGTATCGCGATAAAATCGAATGGGTACAACGAATTTATTACTCGATATCATTTGTTTGAAGATCAATGATTTCCATTTGCAACTGTTTTTATATATTTTTTATATATATATAAGAAAACACAGTCTTCACCACTTGTATGGTTCCTTAGTTTTGTTTTTATTATAGTTTTTTTTTGTTTTTATAAAAGAAAAATTATAATTTTGTTAATTTTGTTTTACTTTTTTTGTAATTCTTTGTAATGAATTTTGACTTAAAAGAAAAATTTGGTACATAACAATATAAAGCCAAACAAACATTTAATTTTGAAAAAAGTGTTTTAAGTTTATTTAAAAATCCATATTATCTTCTGACCCGTTCAATATTTATGAAATTTTATTTTGGCCCACCCAAAAAAAAGTTTGCCGACCGATGCAAGTAGCTACAACAACAACCATACAGATACTCTACTCGTATAGTACAGAGTAGGAATAAAAAAACACAGCTAATATAATAAAAGCAGAAAAAACATTCATTGAAATTCTAATATATCTCAAATTTATTCATTATTTTTAGAAATTTTTTTTAAAATACATGTACCAACGTAATAAAACCTAGAAAAAACTGGACTGGAAAAATGGATAATGGACGAGCTCATCGGCAAATTAATATTTTTATTATAACTAAAATTAATGTAAAGAATCAATTTAATTTAATACGCAACTATTTAAGTTGCAAAATTGTAATCAAATTAAAAACAAAACTATTGAATGTATACTAATTAAAATAACTAACTACATATGTATATATATAATGAAAAATTGTGGTCAATATAATGTTATAAAATTATGTATATAGTAATACTAGTTAAATATAAATTTGTATTTATACGAAATAATATGTATATCATAAATTTGAAAAGACTTAAGCTAAAAAAATCTAAATATTATAATTTTATATTAATTATCTAATATGTAAACGCAAGTAAAATAATATTGCAATGTCATTAATAAAAAAAATTAAAAATATTTTCCATTTTTTTATTTTGAATAAAAAAAAAGCAAATATTACAATATAAAAATTCTTGGAGCCACCTACCGTAAAATAAATAAACTACAATACCCAACACGATACCTACGCGTCAGTACCAACGTCAGCGGAAGTGGCCTGTGTGTTTGCCATGGGAGAGTATGTATCGTGTCAGGCATACGCGTTGGTATATAAGTCGGGCCGACGTTCGTATAACATTCTCACTGGGTGGTTTCGATTCGAATGGCACCCCCAGCAGCCAGAAACTGTGACCACATTTTGTTATGGAATTTTTGTGACATTTTTGCGCACAATTTTGTGAATATTTTTTGTCACAACGAAATGTGACAAAGAATTCACAAATATTTTTGTGTGGAGTTACTCTGCCCGTTGACGTATATAAGTCGGGCCGACGTTCGTAAATAGTATAGATATGTATGTTCTGGCACAGTTTTTTCCATACAAAACTACAAAATAATCAAGTTTTTTGAAAATTTAAAATTGTCTCAGTTGAGCCAGAAAATCCATATACTTTTCAATATAAAATCTTCACAACACAACTTTTTTTCATTTCACGCACATATACTTTTTCGAATTCTCTTCGACGGTATATAATCCGGATATAAGTTTCACTTTCAATTTTAATAAAAATTTTTTTTTTTTAAAAGGGTTTGGTGAAAATCTCGAAAGACACTATTATGGAAAATAGTAGTGTGGGACTTTAACCCACTAAAAACACCTCCCTTTATCACAACCAATCAGTGAATGATCGACCAGTGATTTGTTTTTCAAGTCATAAATCACGTGTGTAGGAAGATTATTATATTAGTAATAAAATTCCAAATAAGTTATGCCATAAGGTCATGCGGTTTGGTTCTTCTAAGTCGACGGATGTTGTTGTCGACATTCAATACAATTTCCATCTCTGTATTTGTATGTGTTTGCAGTCGTCGATTGTGCTTCACTGCATTTTTCTTGATTTCATCCGTAACAAATTCAATTTGCAAGTCACGGTGTAAATCATTGTTTCGTACATACCATGGAGCATTTACTATTCCACGTAGAACTTTATTCTGAAAAGTTTGTATCATTTGGCTATTTGTTTTCTTTGTACATCCTCATATTTGTATGCCGTAAGTCCAGACTGGTTTTAATATCTGTTTATATATCAAGATTTTGTTCTGTAAAGACAGTTAAGATCTTCTTCTTAGCAGCCAGTATAATTTTCTATGTTTTATATTTAGCTCTTCTTTCTTCTTTTTTATGTGCTCTTTCCATTTTAATTTAGCATCTAACGTACCCAAGTACTTAGCCGTATTCGAGTAAGGAACAGCTAGATTATTAATATAAATAGGAGGAGTAGTGATTTTTTTATAGGTAAAGTTAATGTGTGTAGATTTAGTTTCATTTAATTTAATGCGCCACCGTTTTGTCCACTTTTCAAAATTGTCAACCGTTCTTTGAAGTTTTGCTGTAGCGTCCTCCGTCGTATTGTCAACTGACAGGATTGCAGTGTCATCCGCAAATGTAGCCATGCATGTGCTGTCATCTAATGGTATGTCTCTCGTATATAGAAGATATAGTATTGGACCAAGAACACTTCCTTGTGGGACTCCCGCCAGAATTTCCTTCAGTTCCGAATACTCTTTTCCGTATCGTACTCTAAAGTGTCTATCTGTTATGTACGATTTAAGTATTTCAAAGTATTGTCTAGGTAAGTCTCTGTGAAGTTTGTACTGTAATCCTTCATGCCAAACTTTATCAAATGCTTGCGCAACATCTAAGAAGATTGCCGAACAGACCTTTTTCTCTTCAAAAGCTTTCTCGATTATATTCGTAATTCGATGTACTTGATCAATCGTGGCATGTTTATGTCTAAATCCAAATTGGTGGTTTGGGATTAAACATCTATTTTCAATGATACGAATTAATCTTTTCAAAAGTAGTTTTTCGAAAATTTTTGACATCACAGGTAAGAGTAATATAGGCCGGTACGATGTTACTTCTGTTGGTGGTTTTCCTGCCTTCGGAATAACAATGACTTCAGCAATCTTCCAATGTCGTGGAACATATTTCAGTTTAAAACAAGCATTTATTATATGTTGAAATTTCAGAAAAGCTAGTTCTGGTAACTCTTTCATAATCTGTCCAGTGATGAGGTCATAACCTGGTGATTTTTTATTACTGAGATTGTGTTTACACAGATTTTTTAGTTCTCTCAAAGTAATAGATGGTATTTCGTCTTCGTCCACTTTTTCAATTAAGGTGACATTGTCAACTTGTGTGTTTTGAGGAAAAGCTTGGAAAACATTGGACAGATGCTCAGCGAAAACATATGCTTTCTGCTTTGGATTTCCAATCCATTTACCATCATTTGTTTTTAATGCCGACTCATGTATTTGTGGCCTTTTTAATTTCTTGGCTGCTTTCCAAAGTGAATAGTCGGTAGTTTTGTCTGCTGTTAGCTTGTCTAGAAATCTAGCGAGTGATTCATTTTTTATTTCTTTAATACGTTTTTTTAACTGATTGCTCAGTCGATTAAATATTGTTTTATCCCCCGGGTATCTTGACAGCTGCCATTTTTTTCGTGCTCTTCGCTTGTTAATCATTATTTCTCTAATATCTCTCGGATACTGCATTGCAGCTTGCGTACTTCTGTGTTGCGCTGGTGTGCTAAATTCTGCTGCCTGTTGCACATCAGCGATAAATTGTTCTGTTTCCGCGTCAATTTGATTTCTTGTTTCCAGTGGAGATCTTAGATCAATAAATAGCTCGAGCTTTCCTCTAAATACCTCCCAATTTGTCTTTTTGTTAGTTAGTCTTGGGGGACATTCTTTTATAATAACCGTTTCGCTCAGCGTCATTATCACAGGAGTGTGATCTGATGATAGGTCATCACTACTTTCAATACCTATGTTGTTTCCATTTAATCCTTTGGTAACGAAGAAGTCAATCAAGTCCGGTATTTTCGTAGTATCAGTTGGCCAATATGTTGGTAGTCCAGATGAGTAGAAGTCACATTTGTGATTTCGTCCTGCATGATACAGTTCCTTACCAGGGCTGCCATAATTTTGAGTTAAAAAAATTGTACATCTAATGAAAAATTATGGTACCAAAGAAAAAAAAACCGTACATTTTTTTGTACAACAATCTTTGGTATTTTTACTAATCAATCATCAAAATTCAAAATGGCTGTTTTTCTGCTAGTTTTTTTTTTATTTGGCTTTAATTTTAAAATTTCATGCTTCCAGCATTTTATAACTTTAACTTTTTCAAATAGCTTTAAAAAATTATTAACATGCAAAAAACCACTCGCATTTTCCAACTTTTAACTTTTTAAAGTAATTTTATTTAACTTTTAAGTTTGAAAAAAGTTACTTTAAAAAGTTAAAAGTTGCAAAATACTAGTAGTTTTTTTGCAATTGCAAAAACTACGTGCTTTTTGGACATTTTAAATTTGTAAAGTAACTTTTTTAAACATTCTGGAGATGACAAATTCTCCTGGTTGTGAAAAAATCTTGTATAAGCTTTTCATTTACCAGGGTTTTTATACCTACGATTTTTTTGATTTTTTTAATACTTTTAATATTTTTGAATCCGAATTACCAAAGAATCGGCTTCAAAAACGTTTTAATTATTAAAAACTCAAAAAAACCGTACATTTAGCGTACAATGATAAGTCTTCATTGTACATTGTACAAATGGCTTCAAAAACGTTTTAATTATTAAAAACTCAAAAAAAAACGTACATTTAGCGTACAATGATAAGTCTTCATTGTACATTGTAGAAATGTAAAGAAAACCGTACAAGTACCATGAAAATTGTACGAATGGCAGCCCTGTTCCTTACCTTTTTTTGTCGTTAGTCTCGAACCCCAGTATGTATGTTTTGCATTGAAATCCCCACCAAGTATGAAATTGTTACCTAATATCTTGAATATATCTGCGTACTCTTCCCTAGTCGGAGTCTTTCTAGGTGGGCAGTAAATCGCAGATACTTTGCATACTTTAATTTTTAGCTGAATACTAATTGTTGTTACTTGCATAGTTTCCTTTATTGTTTTAGGTTCCTCATTATGTTGTATATTAGTTTTTATTAGTACTGCTGAGCCTCCTCTTACTCTTGTTGTGGAATAAAACACGCCGTCCCTGTATTTTTGTTATATTTGAACCCAAAATATTTGCATTACGCATTGCGAAATAATATTAAAAAATATTATTTAAAAAAATTAACTATGTCATAAAGTTAATAAACTTAGCATATAATAAATAATGCTTAGTGCGCATTTATGCAATGTATGCAACTTTGGGTAACAACAAATACAAATAATAATAATTATTACTAATTATGATGACGCAAAATAATTATGATTACGCAAAATGATTAATTGTATTATTATTGGAACAAAGTCTATTTACATTTTTAATGTAAACAAAAAGCTGAGAAGTAAAAAAGTGTGTATAAATAATGCGGTTTTTATGGTAATTCGGGGAGTCGAAATTTATTCAGCTTACAGTTAACAGCTTTCAGAATTAAAGGTTCTGTACAAGGCTAATTTGTTAACATAAGTTTTGAATAAATAAATAGTTAATTTAGACTTTAAATATTTGAAGTTTTATTTAAATTATTACGCTCCCAGTTCAATAGGAAACTATATTATATAGATTGGCTATAGCCAGAATATAATAATATATCCTAAACTTTTGAACATAACATTGGCGCAGCCGGTTAACCAAGTACTACGTTTCTTGGTAGAACCACCACTTTTTTGGACAAATTTTTAAATTTTTTTTGGGAAAATCAAAAAATCAGGATTTTGGTTCACGGACAAAACATCGAAAGAAGAACAAAAAGGCAGTTTTTGGAAATCAAGCAGAGAACAATTTTATAAAGCAGCCTACAACGAGTACGTCAGTATCAAATACAACGAAACACAAAAAATATACAAATAAACAACCTTGCACTTCGCGTGAAGCGAACAAGGGATAAGCACGACGCATTTTTTGCGTAGCTTCTGTTTTAAATTGTATAATTATTATTATTTTTGTATAAAAATTGTAGATTTTTTGTTGTTCTTTTTCCCGGATTATCATTGTAAATTTTTTTTAACAAATAGATGTATAATTAATTTTGAAAAAAAAATTGTCTTAAATTTTTTTTAATATACAAATAAATGTATAATTAGTTTTTTTTAAAATAAAAATCATTTTTTAATATGTATAGTTAGTAATATATAGGTAGTTATCTTTTTCTGGTAAAATATATTCATTTTCGAAAAAATTTTTTACATAAAAAAAAAAAAAATGAAGTTAAATTAAAAATTGTCATACACTATTAGTTATGTTTTTTTATGTGTAATTTTTTTTGGGTTGTTGCATTGTCATTTTTTTTCGGTATTTGAGAAAACATTTTTTTTTTTAATAAAAATATGTTTTTTGTCTAGTTAATCAGAAAAAAAAATTGTCAAAAATGTTAGTTAATAGGAATATTTATTTTATCTTAAGAGTCTCGCGTTTTTTTAAGGAAATTTCTCTGTATAATTTCTTTTAGTTTGGTAATATGGGTTTTTCCAAAAATTTTATGTGTTTTATGTAGCTTTCGTTTTTTATAAAAAATGTCTTTTAGCGACGGAATGCTGTCCGTCACTGAGACATTTGAAACTTTTTTAGTACAAGTACCAGTATTTTCCGGGTCAGGAGAGAATCCGACTCTGGATTTACAAAATTTTCTATATCTGGCTGAAGAAGCTTATTATGTAACTGAATTTAGGGGAAGAAGTTTTGTCCTAAACAATCTTATAAGAAGTAAATTAAAAGGAAAAGCGAATGCTCTTTTCCAACATAGAAATATTATAGATTTTGAGGAATTTAAAAATGTTTTGTGTGATTACTTTGTACCTTATAAGGACCTTCCTCAATTAGCTAGGGAATTGGAGGAATGTTATCAGCGACAGGATGAAACAGTAGAAAATTTTGGAAATAGACTCTTGCAAAAGCTGGAGGCCTACACAATTATGGTAGATAACACTTACCCAGGTGAGGGTAGGATTCTAAAAGAGGAAATGACGAAAGTAGCAAAACGCAGTTTTATAAGAGGATTATGTTCGGAACAATTGAAATTTTATGTGAGATCACAAAATTGCTCAAATTTAAACATAGCAGTAAAAAAGGCGATCGAATACGGTAGGGAAAACTACACATTGAGCAACTCAACAGAAAATCTGTCAAGGGAAAATATTATTTCTACATTATTAAAGAAATTATTAATGAAAATGGATGATCAAAAGACAGGTTATCATAAAAATGAAAATAATAATAATTTCAATTACGAAAATTCTTCTTCTGGACAACAAAATTTCCAAAGGCACTCAGTACCAAACCAAATAAATAATATAAATAGCTACAATAGCTATAATAGAAATTTTAGTGCAACAAATAATAAAAATAATTATAGAACAAATAAAAATAATTTAAAATGTTATAGTTGTGGAGAACTAGGCCATACTAGCCGTTTTTGTATAGCATATAGAGAAAATTTAGTGGCGCCAAATTGTGAATGGTGTGACCGCCCAGGACACAGTATATTTCACTGCCCTGCTAAGCAAAAGTATGAATCGCGTGCTTTAATAAGGGATGAATCAAAACGCCCTGATTCATCCCCCACAAATATGTTATTAAGAAGACAAAATTTACAGGAAAAAACTTATAAAGAAAATATTGAATTACCAACGAATATATCAAAAATAGATGAAGCAAAGCTTTCAAAGGACAATGGAGCTCAGGTTATCATAATGAATAGAAATTCATTAAAAATTGAGGAAAAAAGGAGTCAAAATATTGCATATAATACGCCACAAGGGCATAGTAAAACATTGAGAAATAGTAATGAAGATTTTTGTAATAATAATGAAGTAATTAATATGGAGAAAAGAATACCCAAAGATGGTAGTTCTATTTATAATAATTTATATAAAAAATGCAATATTCAGGGTACGTCAAAATTACAGGAAATTTCGAGTACCATAAATGAGCAAAAGGCGATAGAAGTTCCTTTTGTTAAAACCCCAATTAGGAAACCTGAAGCAAAATTATGTTCATTCCAACCTTGTAGTAGTACCACGCTTGGGTACTACCCAAACTATTTAGTATTGATGAATTCGGCATTCAAAAAACCAGAATTAAAAGAAATGGAAAATGAATTAAATCCAGTAAATTTTTGTGGAGAAAATAAATTAAAAAATAACAATGTAATAAATAAATCCGAAGTAATAGAAGAATATAATGTAGTAGAAGAGAGTAAAAACTTGGACGTAGAAAAAATAGAATTTGGAACTGTTATAGAAATACAGCATAAAAAAACTGAAACTATAAGCAACGTAAAAAAACAATGTGGAAAAAATAAAAGTAGAAATAAAAAGATACAAATATATGAAGAAAATTCGGAAGAAGCATTAAGTCATATTAGACTTTTATATAACAATGAAGAAGTACAGGATAAAAACGAAGAAATGTTAATTTCGGAACTTAAACCGAGTATAGTTCCACAGCAGGAAAATTGTCACATTATAGAATTTAATGAAAATGCAGAAAATTATATCGAAAAGCACGAAGAAAAAATAGAAACAGAATTGATTCAACAAAAGGATAAGAGTCAAGTATGGACCAACTTTAATACAAATTTTGTTGTAAAAATAAATAATTTAACCCAATATCCTGAAATAAAAATAGTAAAGGAAAAATTGAATAAAAATTGTTCGCTAGTAAATGCGCACAAAACTCATAAATATAGTCTTACAATAATTCCACGGAATTATAAATATTTTAGGAAACATGCATAAAATGAAGAAACTCGAAAATAATAATTTTTATAACTTTATAGATTAAATATATTAAATTCTAAAATTAGTTTAATTTTTTATTTAGATTAATAATTATTTGGGAAAACTATTTCAGTAACTTAGTTAAATAAGTACTCGGAAAATAGTTTAGCATTAATCAGAAAAAAATATATATAACCAAAGACAATATACTATACTTATATGTACAATACACTATTGTCTTTGATAGAATAATTAATCTTTTGGTGCATATTTTTAGGAGAAAAATTTAAAATCAAATTAGTTTTTTTTATATAAATTAATGTAGTTTTAGTAATATAACATAATAAATATAATTTTAAGTTTTGGGGGTATAATATTCAGTTTAAAAATTTTTTGTTAGTACTTAAAATTAAACTTTTAGTAAATTTATTATTATAAATTTTAACTTTTAGAGAATAATAATTAACTAGCCAATTACAGTTAAAAAACGAAGTAGAGTTTTATTAAAAAATAAATAATCTAAATTTAAATTCGCATACATTTATACAAGTTAAATTAAATGAATGGATGTATAAGAAAATGGATGTATTTAATGGATATATTTAAAGTAGAGGAAATAATAAAATAAATTGTTGTTTAGATAATTATATATGTACTAAAAATTAAAATGGAAATTGTAATATATAAATTAAGGTAAAAAAAAAAAAAAAATAAAAAAAATTTTGTTAAAAAAAAAGGGAGTTATATGTAATCTATAATAAAATTAAAATAAGAAAAAAAAAAGTAAGAATTTGAAATAAAACTTTATGACAAAATAAATCGATTGTTAATATGTAAATGAAGAAAAAAAAAATGTAAAAAGGAAATATTGAAATAGTTGGTATGTAATAAATTATAAAATTGATGAATAAAAAGAAAATATACTTTAGTAAAAGTAAAAAATTAAAATTGAAAAATTGTAATTATCAAAAATTTATAAAAAAAAGGATAATAGATTGTAAAATTGATTATATGAATGAAAAAATAAATAAATTATTAAAAGAAAAAATTGTGCAAAATAAAATAATACATAGCAAATGAAATAAAGATATTGAATTGGTAAAAGTTAATATTGTAACATTAATAAGTAGGAAATTGTAAAAAAAAACAAATAGGGATTAAAAATAATTATGAAAGTTATAAAATTATGAAAAAGTATGAAAAGTGAAATTAGAAAAATTTAAGAAATGGTAAATATGTAATTGAGAAAAAAAAAATATTGTTTAAAAGAAAAATGAAAATTATAAAATAGTTTGAATTAATGGTGAAAAGAGAAATTTATTGAAAAGGAATTAAAAATGAAAAAAAAAAATGAAATGAAAAAGTTATAAATAAATGAATTGTATTGTATAAAATTAGAGAATAATTGATATATAAAAGGTATATATAAAAATAAAAAAAAAAATTTTTTGTAATTGTGAAAAAATTGAAAATAAAAAATGTATAACAAAAATGTATAACAAAAGCTGAATAAATTAAGAACTTCTGAATTACCATATATAAAAAAAAAAATGTACCCATTTCTTTTACTTCAAAATGGGAGGTGTTGTGGAATAAAACACGCCGTCCCTGTATTTTTGTTATATTTTAACCCAAAATATTTGCATTACGCATTGCGAAATAATATTAAAAAATATTATTTAAAAAAATTAACTATGTCATAAAGTTAATAAACTTAGCATATAATAAATAATGCTTAGTGCGCATTTATGCAATGTATGCAACTTTGGGTAACAACAAATACAAATAATAATAATTATTACTAATTATGATGACGCAAAATAATTATGATTACGCAAAATGATTAATTGTATTATTATTGGAACAAAGTCTATTTACATTTTTAATGTAAACAAAAAGCTGAGAAGTAAAAAAGTGTGTATAAATAATGCGGTTTTTATGGTAATTCGGGGAGTCGAAATTTATTCAGCTTACAGTTAACAGCTTTCAGAATTAAAGGTTCGGTACAAGGCTAATTTGTTAACATAAGTTTTGAATAAATAAATAGTTAATTTAGACTTTAAATATTTGAAGTTTTATTTAAATTATTACGCTCCCAGTTCAATAGGAAAATATATTATATAGATTGGCTATAGCCAGAATATAATATTTCCATAAACATTTGAACATAACACTCTATTTGTTGGATGCGGCGTGTGATAGCATGTAAAATTATTTATTTTTACGAATGATTCTCTAATGTGTTTCTGAAACATACATCGATCTTTTCGTTTTTTAGGAATAGTTCAAGCTCAGAGATGTGTTGTAGAAGACCGTTAGCATTCCATATGGCAACTTTAAATGTGTTATCCATGTTTATTAAATACACTGTTTTTAAAGTTTTTCTTAACTCCACTAATTTCGTTGCTAAGAGTTTTGATTGTTTTATCTTGATCATTCACTCTTTGCAGGATGAGCGATAGCAATTCTTTTACTGATGTTTCCACCTCTTGGCGCCTATTTCTCACAATTTGCGCGTATGATTTTGGGTTTTCAGTTTTTTTATTTTCGGCAACTGGATTCAGAATAGTGGTTTTCTGCATTTTATCCTTATTGTTTTTATTCTGTTTTCGTTGGTTTCTGGCTATATCAGTTTTTCTAGCTTGTTGTGCGTTTGCTATCGGACATCCTCTGTAGCTTGCTGGATGATCACCTCGACAGTTAACACACTTGACTTTTTGCTCTTTCGCTATGGTACAATTTGTTGTAAAATGTTTGCCTGCGCATTTTACACAAGCAATTTCTCGGTTACAATAAGCTTGTGTGTGTCCATATGCTTGACATCTCTTGCACTGAGGAATCTGTTTTGAAAGTTTCCGCATTGGTTCAATTTTTACAACAATTCTCATTATTGCTTTAATACTGAATATTTTCTCTGCACTTTCCTCGTTGTGGAATGTCAACATGAACAGTGGTAGCCCTCTTTTTTGTGTTATATAGTCGCCATTTTTGTCTTCTATTTTTTCGCTTTTGATTATATTTTTGGCTTCCAATATATTGAAACCCTTATCACGTAAGTCTAAAACTATTTCATTTTCGTCGCATGAAGAGTGTAATCCCCTTACCATTACTCTTGTTGGCCTTATGGCTTTATCTTCATATGAATGCCATTGTATTTTTCTTTTTGATAGTTCGCTTGTAATAATTGTGTATGTATCACTATCGTTCACGTTAATCTTCCAAACATTGTTGTTGTATGAAGTGTATTTGCATTCTTTTTGAGTAATTTCAAGAATGTTTTTTTGAAGTTCACCAAACGTTGCTACTCCATGTACCATAATTGGTGGTGGCCTGAATTCTTTTTTATTGCTTTCAGATTTGTTTTTAGATTCTACAATCTGACTCTTTGTTATTTGTGGTGAACGTTCTTTCCTGTCAGTCTTATTGTTAACTGTGTTTTTCACTTCCGTTTTATTTTTAGTGTGTACGGCCTTAGTTTTTGGCGTTATTACACTCTCATATTGCATTGTTAGGTCCGGGCTACTAGCAGCTTTGCGTTTTTTAGTTGCTCTTTTATTTGTCTTTAGTAACCAATCAGTTTCCCTTGCAAGTGCTTCATCGTCTGTACAATATTCTTCAACCATTGGTGTACTTTCGACTTGTGTGGTTGATTTATCCAGCAAAGCTACTTTACTTTCTAATTTTTTAATATGCTCTTGCAGGTTGTTTACAACTTTTTCAAGATCCTTTCTTGCTTTAATTTCACTTTGCCATTCAGTGTAAAATTTTTGTCCTCCAAAACCTATCTGTTGCTTTGTTGAGTTATCAGTTCGATGTGTTGTTGGAGTAGTTTGTTCACTATTTACTTTTGTTACCTTATGCTGTTCGTTATTTAGGCATGTAGATATATTTTGCTTAGTTGAAGCTCCTGATGTTTTTGGTGGAGTTCTTGCTATGATTGAACTTCTCTTAAAGTTTCCAAGATTTAACAATAGTTGGTCCCCCCAGAATCCGTGGGACCGACCTCCGAAGAGTGTGGATTTTCCAGTGTAACTGGTCTGCCACCTGGGGTAATAATATCTTTCGTTTTTTCCATTGCATTCGTCTTTTATTTTCCTAACTGTTAGCCTTAGTTATTGCGCTAAGTATTCGCATTCACCCTCTCTTGTTGGTAGTTCTATAGATGTTAGTTTAGAATGTTTTACCTAGTTTTTAACCAGAGTAAACGTTAGGGATCTACTCTGTCTAGGACCGATACCAACCTTTACGTTGACTAAATTCTAAATAAATTTTTAGTATTTATTTATTTATCTCTTTGCCTAAATTTAGGCTTAAGTATAAATTATATTAGTTTTGGTTTTGGTTTGAGCCTCTGTTATTTATTTTCGCTTGTATTTATTTCGCTTATATTTATTTTCCCTTAAATAATAAATTCCACAATATGCTAATTTCACGTTGGTTGAATTAGTTTATCAAATGTCACACAACATATACATTATATTATTATTATTATTATTTCGATGACGTGGCATATATATTATATTATTATTGTTATTTTAAATAGATATAGTGTGTACATAGGTATATATTTAATATTTTAATCTAAAAGAAAATAATATTTAGTTTATATTCTAAAAGTAAAACACTTATCTTATTTTTCATTTGTATGATGATCTATGTTCTATGTTACAAGTGAAGTTTTCCAGTCCAATCTTTAATCGTGTAGAACACACAATTTCTAATGATCCGATGTACAACTTCAATTGCAGATGCTCAGCACACTTTCTATTTCCTGATCTTGGTAAATCCTCTAGATTTCAACTAGTTTTTCTATTTTTATTTTTATTTATTTCAGAGAGCTCTTATTTACTTGTTGACAGTTTGACAGTTTATATGATAATAAAATAAAATTTAAAATTTTTTTTAATAAAATAAAATTTACTACACCATAATAAATTCACGCAAAGTAACTTTTTTGCATGTTCTTTTGTGATCTTCCATATAAAAAATATTTGACTTTTTTACATTTTCTGTTTTGACCTTAGTATTTAACTTCTTTACATTTGGTGTTTTGATCTTAAACCTACATATTTTTATACAAAATAAAATTAGTTTTTGTGATCTATAGTCTGAATATAAGTTTCACTTTCAATTTTAATAAAATAAAATTACCACAATAATTTATACATACACTACAATAAATTCCCGCATAGTAAATTTTTTTGTATTCTCTTTTGTGGTCTTCCATATAAAACTTTTACACATTTGGTTTATTAAAAATTATTTCATTTCAATTTTATACAATGAAAAACTTGTTTTAATTTGCATTAACAAAAATTGTATTCATGATTTTTAATTAATATTTATATTTATGTTTTTTTAAAATCGATATTGAACTTGAATTTAAAAATAATGAAATTGTATATAAACAAAAAATAATAACAATATTTTCATTTGTAATTTTAATTTTATTTATTTGTACTAATATATTAAAATATATATTTTACAAGTATTATTATATATTTGAAAAAATTTCAATTTATTGATTAATAATTCAGAAAATATTTATAAAATAAACGTGAAAAGAAAATATATAATTGATTCAATATTATCTTATTAATATTGAACTTTATCTGAAAATTAATATATATATTATATATTTCAAATAAATAAAAAGCATTTGCTAGTAATTTTTTAAAAATTTGTATTTATGTACAATTATTTTATAAAGAAAAAATTTACATTTATTTTTAATTTTCATTTAGTTGCTCCTTTTTTTTAAATAAAAATTTGTTTTATCTTCTGGTGAACAATATCACTTCATCATCATCTTCTACATAATATTCACCATCTTCTTCACCTTTTCTTCACTTCACTATTCTTCACTATCTTCAGCTTCTGCACTATCCTCGCTTCTTCACTATCCTCAGCTTTTTCATGTTCTGAATCTTCCTGAATCATTATCTTCATCTCTCGATGATTCTATTATCGCAGGACAATAAACTGGTGACGACTCCTCTTCTGATGTAAGATCTATAATATAGTCAAATGTATTACAGGTGGAACAATGATTAATATTTTTGTGCTTTCTTTAGTTGGTTGAAACATGGCAATTTGAAACTGACATACTGATATTATAATTTTTGCATAGTTTTTATACCCAAAATGCAGACTTTTAAAAAAAACCTTCTCAATTTTTCGAAGTGAAAAACTATTAATGATATAAATAAAATTGATAAACATATCAGCCAAAGAATGCAAGTTCAAAACTATTTAAATTACAATATGCAAATGCAAATTTTTTTGCGTAAAGTGAATTTAACCTATAATAATATAAATTTCTTATTATTATCAGTCAGATAATTTTAATTTGTATTATTTTAAATTTTTTAAAATATAATTTTCAATTTTATAAATAAAAGGATGCATTAACTTAAAATCCTAAGTATCTACTTTTATTATTTTAATAAATTCTACAGTATTTTATGAATTTTTAACCACTCCATGATTTTCGTACGTAGAGTTTTGTTGCATATTTGAAAAACAGATTTTTATATTTAGTTCTAGATTTTTTTTTAATTGCGCATTTTTTTACAAAATTGTCAAATTAAAACATCTTTTTATATAACAAAATAAAAGAGTTTCATACACCTGAAATATTATTTTAACCCTTTTTTTTTAAATTTTACATACCGTGCGTAGACTTTTGTGAGTAAGTGTATCTTCTTCTTTTATAACTGTTAATAAAATTTTCAATATCAGCTTGAAACATAATCTGTGGATTTATTTGCTTGCTTTTTTGACTTGCTATAATATCCGGGTCATGAACTTCAGAAACGAAAGCTTCTTCACATATATAACAGCGGTCTTCGAAAGTTTTTATCAACCTTTCGAGTTTCAAAACATCTTCTTCATCACAATTGTGGTACACTTTAGTACAATAATAACAGTATAAAATTTAAGGAATTATTATCACTTGCATTACATGGATGAAAATTATTACAATAATATATTAATAATTTGAAATAATTTTGTTATCAAATATAAAATTTAAGGAATTATTATCACTTTTATTTTATTTTTAAATGAAAACTAAAAATACTCAGATATACATGGACGAAAATTATTAAATTAATATATTAATAATTTGAAATAATTTTGTTATCAAATATAAAATTTAACACAATTATTATCATTTTAATTTTGTTTTAAAATGGAAACTAAAAACGATCAGATATACATCCTCGAAAATTAATAAATTAATATATTCATAATTTGAAATAATTTTGTTATCAAATATAAAATTTAACGGAACTATTATCATTCATTTTGTTTTGAAATGGAAACTAAAAATACTGAGATATACATGGACCAAAATTATTAAATTAATATATTAATAATTTGAAATAATTTTGTTATCAAATATAAAATTTAACACAATTATTATCATTTTAATTTTGTTTTAAAATGGAAACTAAAAATGATCAGATATACATGGACGAAAATTATTAAATTAATGCCGTTTTTATTTGGGCAGGAACTAGGTTAAAGGGCGAAACTAGATTCACATTTTCCCCTTTTTTATGTCAAAATGTGACATAAACTAACCCAAGCATGTATTATTGGCAATTTGACATTTCAAAAAATATTAACCCAGATCCAAATTCCGCCATCTTTTTAACCTTATTTTTTTTCAGGTTCAAATTTTTCGCCTTCAGTTTATTCCACTCAACGATATAGAAGATATATGGATAGAGCATAAATATAAAAATTTGAAGCCACGCCGGGTATAGTTGTCTCTTTTTTTGCTAGCCGAATTGTCAAAATATAAAAATGAGAAATTAGGTGCGGATTAGGTTTTTTTTAATTCGGGCATCAATTTTTAAGGAGATAATTTTTTTTTTTTTTTGAAAAATACAAGTAAAGATCATCCTAAGGAATATTTTAGGTCGCGCAACGATAATTATACAAATGGAAAGTAAAATAGAGTAATTTGTTTAGCTAGTTAATATTGTTAATTTATATTGAGACTCTTAAACTTAAAAAAATAAGCCAGCCCTGTAAATCTAAAATCAGCTGTTATAATATTTTTCATATTATTAATTTGACACTTCGGCGAGCAAAAGGAAAGAGAACTACCAAAATCGTGGCTTCATAAACAATTTTTCAATATATTAAAATTTTAATGTGTTAAAAAGAGAGGGAACATTTATGCCCTATCCATATATCTTCTATATCGTTGATTCCACTACATAAGCAATTTTATTTATGTCGCTTGTTGATAATGTAAACAAATACAAAAAAATTGAAAAAATTTCTCAAAATAAAAACTATTGGCCATTTTGAAAATTGGTACTGAATAACTGAATTTATAAAAATATTAAATTTTTGTGTGCAATAATTGTTTTTTGAAAAAAAATAACTAGGAACATAATTGTATAATTATAATTTATGTCGTATATTATTGTAAAATAATTATTTGTAATTATTTAACAGATTTATACATTTTGTTGGATACAAATATTTCAACAGTTTTTTAAATCTAAGAATTGTTATGATATATTATTTGTGGCTATTTATAATGTAATATTAAACATGATATAAAAAAAAATACGAATGAAAATATATATTCCTTAAATTTAAAAACAATTATTTATTGCAATAAAATTTATATTAAAAAAAAAAATTCATTGGCTTTTAAACAAAAATTATTGTTTATAAAAAAAAATATTTTTTGTTTACAAAACTGATTACATAACCAAAAATTTATTGTTTACAAACAAAAATTTTGACAATTAATATGTGTATCGCACCAATACATAAGAAACATGTTTCATTGGGACTGAGTCAGGTTTTTGGATCTGACGTTAGGTTTTTGGATCTGACGTTAGGGTCAAGTAACCTAACAGCGGGTTTAAATAACCTAGATTTCCCAAATAAAAACGATATAATATATTAATAATTTGAAATAATTTTGTTATCAAATATAAAATTTAATGGAATTTTTATCATTTTCATTTTGTTTTAAAATGGAAACTAAAAGTGGTCAAAAATACATCCTCGAAAATTAATAAATTAATATATTCATAATTTGAAATAATTTTGTTATCAAATATAAAATTTAACGGAATTATTATCATTTTCATTTTGTTTTGAAATGGAAACTATAAATACTCAGGTATACATGGACGAAAATTATTAAATTAATATATTAATAATTTGCAATAATTTTGTTATCAAATATAAAATTTAACGGAACTATTATCATTTTCATTTTGTTTTAAAATAAAGTCCTATTGAAATCAGTTTATAGCAGGCCAAAAGTTTTTAAAAAGGGGAAATTTAAAGTTGGTGATTTCGTTAGAATATCAAAACACCAAAGTACATTTGATAAAGGATATTTACCAAATTGTTCAACTGAAATTTTCAAAATTTATAAAATTCAATTAACCAATCCTGTAAGCTACGTGTTAAGATTACAAAAAGCAAATAATAAAATACGATAAACAAACCCCGGGTTTGTCAAAAGCACATTTCCTCAAAATCGCCTCATGTAGAACTATAAGCTATTCTAAACCAATGGGAATTCCTACACGTGTATAGTATTTTTTAGTAGTATTATCAATGTACTATACATAGGAAAGATAAAAAATGATATGGTATATATAGGTGAAAAATGTCCAAGTTTATTATTCCAGGAAAATATATATAAACTTATCATTTAAGATTTCTGTAATTTTGCTTTTAATTGAACATAATGTGATATGAAATATGAAATATCCAATATTCCATTTATTAGCTCCTAAAAATATGCGAAATATTCGTTTTTTGCAAAATTTTACATGATTAAACATTTTGATTAATTATAAGTGTGAGGCACATGATTATAATATATTAATTAATTCACTTTAAAGAAATATGATTTTCGAAAGTTTTCTCAATATTTGTTTTTAAAAATATTGTGCAGTTATCATTTACAAGTAAATTAAAAATGTGGGTGGTCAAGGGGGAAGGGTTGTCGATATCGTGTAGCTATGCGTCGGTTCTCCATGTTAGGGGCGGCTTAGTGTAGCGGTATAAACGATCTTTCTTCAATTCCTACTCTCACCTCCACGTGGTGCCCCCTGGAGCCTGATACTCCTAGTGGACCGGTTGGTTTACCAAACGGGAAGCTTGGTCAGGTAACTAACGAGAGAGGGAGAAAAATCCTGTCTCCTAAACTGGTAGCCAGTCAGCATACAGGTAGGCGTCTGTTCGCAGGTTAGGGGCGGCATTTTTAACTTACATGGCGGCAGGTATAAAACGCGGTTTTTTATGAATGATGAAACAACATCTGAATGAAACTCGGACTGGGATATCAGTCCAAACGATGGCAGTGCAAGCGGAAAAAATTATAACTAATTTTGGCAATGTTACAGGTACACGATTAGACAACACTCAGAAGAATGCAGGCGATGGTACGAAAAAACGTATGCATCTTCATGGCGTGGATAAAAAGTCGCTTACGAGGTGGATGAAAGCTGGTAAGACCAAAGAAGAAGCGTACAATCTTCTGGGAAAAAGACGTGAAGAAGTGAAGGCCTCCAACTCGACCACTGAGCACGCTAATGCTCGGATTGGAAATCCGAATAAAAAGCGTATACGCTCAGAGGAAGAGGAAGAGCCTAAACCTAAGCGTTTGATGGATCAAAGTAGATTAACAGTGCCAGTAGGTAAGGTTAACGTAAGTGATATTGATGACGATTTAAAGATTGCCATAATCGACGGTACACATCCTGAAGGTAAAATCCAATCTGACAACCAAAAGATACTGAAGAATAACTTCGAATCGTGGCAAATCGAAACGATATTATCCAACCCGGAGGGATTCATTCCACACTTTGAGTGGAGTAGGTTCTCTGGGGATATTTTCAGAATCACTTGTCAGAATCAGGATACCGTCGATTATGTCAAGAAGATGATTACAGAAAGGGGCGAGCTTTGGCAAGGCGCTGATCTACGCGTAGTAGGGATGAATGATGTGCCAAAGCTTAATAGAATAACTCTATGGCTGCTCGGCGAAGCAAGGGAACCCAGCGTGATTCTTAAATTCATTGAGATTCTGAACAAATACTTGAATCTGAATACGAATTCCTGGGTTCTTAGCATAGGGAAATTAAGGATAATGGCCAATATCTGGTTCTGGGAATCTCAAACGAGTCTTTGATGGCTCTCCAAAGTGCGGTGGATTTATTATCTATCCCGGAAAGTGCAGGCAATTCTCCCAAAACCAGAGGAAAAAAGGTAAAAGAAACGGATGCAAGTTCCGCAGCTTCAGATAAGGCAGATGAAGATCTGGACTCCTTACTTGGAGCTGTTCATGAACTTGGAATGGGTAGTTCAGAGGTTTGTACAGACGTCGACATTTTATCTGAAGACGATACAATTACCGAAGAATTTAATAATAACGTTATTGTTTCAGATGAATTAATGGTTGAGCCAATTGAAGGCACCTCCAATAAGAAGGATAATGCTCGTCGTGACGAACCACTATGAAAGTAATACAAGCTAACCTTCATCGTAGCTCAGTCGCAACGAGCAAATTGAAAGAACACCTACTTAGGGGTGAAGCTGATTTAGCACTCATACAGGAACCTTGATATTAACGATACAGATATTAACGATAGAGGTAAGTCAACTTTGAATTATTTAATTGATAGTGACCTATATATTCTAAATAAAGGCAATAATCCAACTTTTAGAAACACGAATAGGAAACAGGTTTTAGACATAACACTAGGCACTAGACATATCCAAGGAATAGTCCTAAACTGGCGCGTCTCTGACGTTTCCTGGATTTGTTTCGAGTTAGGTACAATTGATAGATTAGATAGCAACTTCAGAAATCCACTTAAAACCAACTGGCAACGGTATAAAGAGGAACTGAACACCAACCTGCTGATACGGACAGCTCCAAGTGAGCTGAATGACGTAGATTCGATTGAATTGGAGGTGACGCATATCACCAATTCAATGATACGAGCATTTGAGAATTCCTGCCCTCTCAGGAAATCCAATGCAAAGGGTAACGAACCATGGATGACAGGGGAGATTTTAAATAAAAGAAAAGCGGTACGTAGATTTTTCAATAGGGCAAAAAATCACGATTTAGAGACAGACTGGAGTAAATACAGAGACTCCCTTCGGGAATTTAAAAAGGTCTGTAGAGTTGCCAAAAGGGAATCTTGGCAAACTTTCACTGAACAAATCAATAGTGTAAGCGAAATAGCTAGGCTTAAAAAATTCCTTTCCAAAACACATACACAACCGGAACTGATAGAGAATGAAGATGGGAAATTCAGCTAAAGAATCTTTGGATATCCTGCTAGAGTCTAGCTTTCCAGGGTGTCTTAAGAATGACACAACCCCAGTAACCACAGTCCTTTTACACAGTGGTGTGAATTCCTATATTGACTTTAATTCCGTGGTCACCAGGGAAAAGGTTTTATGGGCTATAAACTCCTTCAAACCCTTTAAATCCCCTGGTAATGACGGTATATACCCAGCCTTCCTACAGCACGCGGACACTGCACTGGTGGACAGACTATGTAAAACTTATGTAGCCTGTCTCGAATTGAGCTATGTCCCTCTATCATGGCAGGAATCTAAGGTTATTTTTATCCCCAAGCCGGGGAAAAATAACTATGCTTCGGTTAAGGCATACAGAGCAATAAGCTTAACTTCATTCCTTTTAAAAACAATGGAAAGATTAATTGAAACCGAGCTCAGAATCTTAATACCTAACTCCATACTCCCTCCGAATCGGCTTTGCACGGGGTGACGTATGTAATAGAAAAGGCATTCGCTGCTAAGAATGCAACTTTGGGTGTTTTTATAGATATAGAAGGCGCTTTCAATAACGTCAGCACGAACTCGATTGTAGATTGTTTAGCTAGAAAGGGTGTACACGGCAAACTGGTGCACTGGATAGATTTTATGCTAAGAAACAGAAAAGTCATAGCAAGCTTGGGTGATTTCTCACAGGTCGGGCAAGCGAGAAATGGTACCTCGCAAGGTGGTATTTATCCCCATTCCTCTGGATACTTGTCATGGATGACCTGTTGCAGGAGCTAGCGTCAGCTGGATATCACGTGGTCTGCTATGCTGACGACTTGGCTATTTTTGTCACCGGGAAATTTGAAACTACTCTCACCGAGCTCATGCAACGTGGGATAAGTATTGTCTGCGGCTGGGCGACAAGAAACGGTCTCAAAGTAAACCCGGAGAAAACGGAACTTTGTCTTTTCTCGAAGAAAAGGAGGCCCCCTAGTTTAATCCTCCCTATGATTGGTAATAATACGCTAACCGTAACTGACAAGGTTAAATTCCTTTGCGTTATTTTTGATAGAAAATTAAATTAGAAAAATCATATACAACAGAAGGCCGATAAGGCAATATCGGCTTTCTGGGCTTGTAGATGTGCGGTCGAAAAAAGTACTCCAACCACAGCGATGGAAGTCATTCTAAACATCACACCGATAGATATCCATGTTAAAAAAGTGGCAGCCAGTACTGCCCTACGTCTAAGTCTGGGTAAAATCTTACTCAATAATACCGCATTATTACCGCATGGAGAAATTTTTAATTTTATCCAATCAGCGGATGTGGACCTTAATGAGGAAGTAAATATTTCATGTGTTAGAGATAATAGATTTTGATGATAGATTTAGGATTAGATTCCCAACTGGAGGGGAATGGGAAAATGGAACACCCATCCCATCGAACGGACTTGTGATTTATACGGACGGGTCAAAAATGACAGAGGGTTGTGGTGCAGGCATTTTCTCGGAAAGCCTGGATCTTTCTGCAAGCATGAAATTAGAGAATGATAATACTATTTTCCAAGCGGAAGTAGCAGCGATTTCAAAATCAGCCGTATTATTGAATGAGGGTAACTTAACGGGTAAACGCATTTATATCTGCTCGGATAGTCAAGCCGCTCTAATGGCACTTAAAAGTAGATCTGTTAAATCCAAATTTGTGCACAAATGTAAATTTGGTTTAAACACACTTGCGAGGAATAATGATCTACATTTTATCTGGTCACCGGGCCACTGTGGTATTGAAGGGAATGAAAGGGCGGACAAACAGGCAAGAGATGGAGCCTTAAATAACTCTCCAATTTCTTACAAAATCGGCATTCCCCTGGTTAAATCAAAAAGATCTCTAACGGAATGGGCAGAAAGAGAAAATAGACTTAGATGGTATAATCATGAGGGTTGTAACAACACGAAACTCTTCTGGGGCGAGCTAAACGCTCGTAAGTCTAAGTATATAATCTCGTTAACCAAACCTAAGACCCGATTATACACTGGCATCGCTACGAGCCATATTTTACTGAGAAAATACGCCTCGAGACTAAGTTTGACAAATATTTCGACCTGTAGAGGTTGCGGGGAAGAGGAGGAAACCCTAGAACACCTCCTCTGTAAATGCCCTGCGGTACGTTACAGAAGACTTAAACACCTGGAGAGTCACTTCTTGACAAACCTAGTGGGGCGGGCGAATTAAGCCCGGCTAGACTGATTGTTTTTATAAAAGAGGTGGGGTGGAGCGATGAGCTCCACCCCACCTCATAGGCAAATTGAGCCATCGCGTGGGGTGTACAACGGACCCAAGTGGTCTTGGTGCGCGGAGGGTTAACCTATCCCCCCTTTCGAACCAACCAAATTAGAAATGTAATTTTTTGATTTTTGAAGGGCCACAACGGACACAATTTCTTCAGAGACTCTAGTTATATTTTTAAATATTTCTTTGGTACATTAATTTTAGTCTTCTATAATAAAAAGACCGAATTATTATTGAACTGAGGTATTATAAAATAAATATTTTATTTTTTTTTTAAACTTATTTAGTTATTTTGTTGATTTTGAAATGAATGCAGTTAACAATAACAAGGAACGAGTAAATTTACTATTGGCTTTTCATCATTTCCACAGGAATCAATTTACTATTGGCTTATCATTATTTCAACAGCAAAGATATCAACAGGAATCAATCCTTCTACATTTCAGTCGACCATCATTTTAGACAAAGCTGAAAGTTCACCAATGATGTTTATGTACAATTTTTGGAACTTTTTCACACAAAACATCTCAACTGAAGCGGATATAGATCTTCCAACTTGGGAATATCCAATAGATCTATTACAATTGATCCTGCAGATTTCGATGGTAAATACTTTAAGAAAATATCCTTCTTTATATACGAAAATTTACTCTTAATACTCTTAATTCCTTATGCGGCATGCGGCAAATCACGGGGCCCCACGAACTCATCATCAAAGCTTTTATGAACTAGATGAACTAGCTGTAAGACAGTGACCTATGAACAATTATATAAAACCTGAAATTTCAAATGATCCTTTTGTACTTTTGGAAATAAAACGATCAATTTTATAATAATTTAAGTTTATAATAAGTTAATTATAATAAGTTAAGCAATGATTTGTTTTTTTTACCTAGTTACACAGCATTATTTAACAATGTATACATTGATATAGTTTATTTGCTATAATTATTAGGTATATTATTTTTACAAAATAATGGAATTTCAGCAAATAGCTTGGAAAATTTAAATAATGCAGTGTAACTAGGTAAAAAAAAACAAATCATTGCTTAACTTATTATAATTTAATTGATTACATTTATTAAAATATTCCGATACATAAGCTTTTATGTACGGCTCACTAATATAATTCGAATAGGCATACGAACTAATAAAATCTTTTATTTCATAAAATTTTTTCCACTCATCAATACTTAACAAAAAGTCTATATTTTCATTGTCCGCTTCAGTTGAGATGTTTTGTGTGAAAAAGTTCCAAAAATTGTACATAAACATCATTGGTGAACTTTCAGCTTTGTCTATAATGACGGTCGACTGAAATGTAGAAGGATTGATTCCTGTTGATATCTTTGCTGTTGAAATAATGATAAGCCAATAGTAAATTGATTCCTGTTGAAATAATGATAAGCCAATAGTAAATTTACTCGTTCCTTGTTATTATTAACTGCATTCATTTCAAAATCAACAAAATAACTAAATAAGTTTAAAAAAAAATTAAAATATTTATTTTATAATACCTCAGTTCAATAATAATTCGGTCTTTTTATTATAGAAGACTGAAATTGTACCAAAGAAATATTTAAAAATATAACTAGAGTCTCTGAAGAAATTGTATCCGTTGTGGCCCTTCAAAAATCAAAAAATTACATTTTTAATTTACTTGTAAATTATAACTGCACAATATTTTTAAAAACGAATATTGAGAAAACTTTCGAAAATCATATTTCTTCAAAAGTTGAATTAATTAATATATTATAATCATGTGCCCCACACTTATAATTAATCAAAATGTTTAATCATGTAAAATTTTGCAAAAATCGAACATTTCGCATATTTTTAGGAGCTAATAAATGGAATATTGGATATTTCATATTTCATATCACATTATGTTCAATTAAAAGCAAAATTACAGAAATCTTAAATGAAAAGTTTATATATATTTTCCTGGAATAATAAACTTGGAAGGAAAAAATTTAATAAAATCGAACAAGGACACATTTTTCACCTATATATACCATATCATTATTTATCTTTCCTATGTATAGTACATTGATAATACTACTAAAAAATACTATACACGTGTAGGAATTCCCATTGGTTTAGAATAGCTTATAGTTCTACATGAGGCGATTTTGAGGAAATGTGCTTTTGACAAACCCGGGGTTTGTTTATCGTATTTTATTATTTGCTTTTTGTAATCTTAACACGTAGCTTACAGGATTGGTTAATTGAATTTTATAAATTTTGAAAATTTCAGTTGAACAATTTGGTAAATATCCTTTATCAAATGTACTTTGGTGTTTTGATATTCTAACGAAATCACCAACTTTAAATTTCCCCTTTTTAAAAACTTTTGGCCTGCTATAAACTGATGTCAATAGGAGTTTATTTTAAAACAAAATGAAAATGATAATAATTCCGTTAAATTTTATATTTGATAACAAAATTATTGCAAATTACTAATATATTAATTTAATAATTTTCGTCCATTTATACCTGAGTATTTATAGTTTCCATTTCAAAACAAAATGAAAATGATAATAATTCCGTTAAATTTTATATTTGATAACAAAAATATTTCAAATTATGAATATATTAATTTATTAATTTTCGAGGATGTATTTTTGACCACTTTTAGTTTCCATTTTAAAACAAAATTAAAATGATAATAATTCCATTAAATTTTATATTTGATAACAAAATTATTTCAAATTATTAATATACATATTAATTTAATAATTTTCGTCCATGTATACCTGAGTATTTATAGTTTCCATTTCAAAACAAAATGAAAATGATAATAATTCCGTTAAATTTTATATTTGATAACAAAATTATTTCAAATTATGAATATATTAATTTATTAATTTTCGAGGATGTATATCTGATCATTTTTAGTTTCCATTTTAAAACAAAATTAAAATGATAATAATTGTGTTAAATTTTATATTTGATAACAAAATTATTTCAAATTATTAATATATTAATTTAATAATTTTCGTCCATGTATATCTGAGTATTTTTAGTTTTCATTTAAAAATAAAATAAAAGTGATAATAATTCCTTAAATTTTATATTTGATAACAAAATTATTTCAAATTATTAATATATTATTGTAATAATTTTCATCCATGTAATGCAAGTGATAATAATTCCTTAAATTTTATACTGTTATTATTGTACTAAAGTGTACCACAATTGTGATGAAGAAGATGTTTTGAAACTCGAAAGGTTGATAAAAACTTTCGAAGACCGCTGTTATATATGTGAAGAAGCTTTCGTTTCTGAAGTTCATGACCAGGATATTATAGCAAGTCAAAAAAGCAAGCAAATAAATCCACAGATTATGTTTCAAGCTGATATTGAAAATTTTATTAACAGTATAAAAAAAGAAGATACACTTACTCACAAAAGTCTACGCACGGTATGTAAAATTTAAAAACAAAGGGTTAAAATAATATTTCAGGTGTATTAAACTCTTTTATTTTGTTATATAAAAAGATGTTATAATTTGACAATTTTGTAAAAAAATGCGCAATTAAAAAAAAATCTAGAACTAAATATAAAAATCTGTTTTTCAAATATGCAACAAAAGTCTACGTTCGAAAATCATGGAGTGGTTAAAAATTCATTAGTTTAGTTATTGCAATATTAATATTTTTTTTATTTTAAAATATAAGTTAGCGTATTTTTAATCGCTAGAGAAATATTGCATTTAAAAAAATGTGTTTACATTTATTTAAGTAAAAAATGAGTGGTATAAGAAAATATATTTCAGTAGAAGTTAGAACATTAATAATAAAGCTAAAAAAATGAAAAAAAAACCACTACAAAAAATTGCAAATATTTTTGGATTAAGCAAATCAAGTGTTGAAAGTTGTAAAAAACTTTAATACCACCTGTATGTAAATATGAAAATAAACCAAGATCCTTCAATAGTAACTAATAGAAACTCTCAAGTAATTTTAAGAGAAATTAATGAAAATCCTAGAGTAAGCGATGTTAAAATTGCTAATAATCTCACTAGTGAATTGGGAATAAGTGTTCATCCGGATACTGTCCGGCGCCACATTCGAAATTTTATCGATATTTTAAATTGTAAAATACTGTAGAATTTATTAAAATAATAAAAGTAGATACTTAGGATTTTAAGTTAATGCATCCTTTTATTTATAAAATTGAAAATTATATTTAAAAAAATTTAAAATAATACAAATTAAAATTATCTGACTGATAATAATAAGAAATTTATATTATTATAGGTTAAATTCACTTTACGCAAAAAAATTAGCATATTGTAATTTAAATATTTTTGAACTTGCATTCTTTGGCTGATATGTTTATCAATTTTATTTATATCATTAATAGTTTTTCATTTCGAAAAATTGAGAAGGTTTTTTTTTTAAAAGTCTGCGATAATAGAATCATCGAGAGATGAAGATAATGATTCAGGAAGATTCAGAACATGAAAAAGCTGAGGATAGTGAAGAATCTGAAGATAGTGAAGAATAGTGAAGTGAAGAAAAGGTGAAGAAGATGGTGAATATTATGTAGAAGATGATGATGAAGTGATATTGTTCACCAGAAGATAAAACAAATTTTTATTTAAAAAAAAGAAGCAAATAAATGAAAATTAAAAATAAATGTAAATTTTTTCTTTATAAAATAATTGTACATAAATACAAATTTTTAAAAATTACTAGCAAATGCTTTTTATTTATTTGAAATATATAATATATATACCGTATTAATTTTCAGATAAAGTTCAATATTAATAAGATAATATTGAATCAATTATATATTTTCTTTTCACGTTTATTTTATAAATATTTTCTGAATTATAAATCAATAAATTTAAATTTTTTCAAATATATAATAATACTTGTAAAATATATATTTTAATATATTAGTACAAATAAATAAAATTAAAATTACAAATGAAAATATTGTTATTATTTTTTGTTTATATACAATTTCATTATTTTTAAATTCAAGTTCAATATCGATTTTAAAAAAACATAAATATAAATATTAATTAAAAATCATGAATACAATTTTTGTTAATGCAAATTAAAACAAGTTTTTTATTTTATAAAATTGAAATGAAATAATTTTTAATAAACCAAATGTGTAAAAGTTTTATATGGAAGACCACAAAAGAGAATACAAAAATAATTACTATGCGGGAATTTATTGTAGTGTATAAATTATTGTGGTAATTTTATTTTATTAAAATTGAAAGTGAAACTTATATTCGGACTATAGATCACAAAAACTAATTTAATTTTGTATAAAAATATGTAGGTTTAAGATCAAAACACCAAATGTAAAAAGTTAAATACTTTTTATATGGAAGGTCAAAACAGAAAATGTAAAAAAGTCAAGTATTTTTTATATGGAAGATCACAAAAGAACATGCAAAAAAGTTACTTTGCGTGAATTTATTATGGTGTAGTAAATTTTATTTTATTAAAATTGAAAGTGAAACTTATATTCGGATTATATACCGTCGAAGAGAATTCGAAAAAGTATATGTGCGTAAATTGTGCAAAAAATATATGTGGATATTGGGACAAAGCAAAATGAAAAAAAGTTGTGTTGTGAAGATTTTATATTGAAAAGTATATGGATTTTCTGGCTCAACTGAGAGAATTTTAAATTTTCAAAAAACTTGATTATTTTGTAGTTTTGTATGGAAAAAACTGTGCCAGAACATACATATCTATACTACTTTCGTATAAACTTCTCACTGGGTGGTTTCGATTCGAATGACAACCCCAGCAGCCAGAAACTGTGACCACATTTTGTTATGGAATTTTTGTGACATTTTTGTGCACAATTTTGTGAATATTTTTTGTCACAACGAAATGTGCATTTACAAAACATTTTTTGTGGAATTATTTTGAGTCTTTTGTCACATAAATTTTTTAAAATTTTTTATGATTGTGATACGATTGTGATAGATACGCATAAAATTTTCTAGAATAAAATCAATGTTATTCCTTTGTGATAATAAAAAAAAAGATTTGTGCTGAAACTTTTAAAGGTATTTTTAAGATTTAATTATTTTTATTGATACATATCCAAGTGCATTTACAAAATTTGAATTTTTTTTACTTTGTTTTTAGACACAGTAAAAGTTATTAGACAGAAAGATTTTTCTGAGGACGAGGCCTTAAAACATATAAAATTTTATATACAAAGATATATTAAATGCAAGTCATCAAATCAAAGAAGACTTTTTTAATAATATGTATTTAAAGTTTTGTTTTAACTTTGTTATTTAAAAAAAAAAGACTTATATTTATTATAATTATTGAAAATAATAATAAACAAATCCTTACAAACGTTTTTTAATTATTTAATTGACCATAATAATTTAAAAATTTGTACACAAAACAATCACAAATTCTTCCAAATAAATGTGACAAATTTGTTCACAAAACTGTGACAAATTGGTTCATAAAAATGTCAAAAATTTGTTCACAAAACTGCGACAAATTGGTTCACACAAATGTCAAAAATTTGTTCACAAAACTGCCAATTTCTCCCACAAAAATGTCACACTTTTTCCGACCAAAATGTCATAAAAATGTCGCAATTCGGAAATAAACACGAGTGACTGCCAACCTGTGTGGACGTGATAATTATTCTTAAAAAGTAGTGCGAGAATAATTTTGTGTTACAAAACCAATTGAGAAAAACAATTATTAATTATTAATAGTGTTAATTAAAATTATGTTTAAGAAAAAAAAAAGATATGAGTGATAATAATAAGAATGAAGTAATTAGTGATAAAAATGTAATTAGTGAAACAGACAAAATTAATAATTTTAGTTATTCAGTTGAAAACAATAACAATGAAAAAATGAGATTAAAAATCAAAATTAAACCAATAATTAAAAATAAAATGAATACTAAAAATAATAAACTAAAAAAAAACTGTGAGTGAAATTAATGATGAATTAAGAAAAGAAGTGATACATTTAAAAAAAATCATTAAAAATTTGAATAAAAATGTAATCATTAATAAAAATAATGATAAAATATGTGAAGAAATGAAAAATGATAACAGATTTGCAGAATTATCTAATACATTAAGTGACGTAGAAGAAATGGATGATGACGACAACCAATCGGAAGAATCAGAAAAATCGGAAGATAATATAATAGAAATTGCGAAGAAAAAAAATTTATTCAGAAAAGGTGAAACACAATTAGCGTACGATAAGGTCAAAGTACAAAACACACCCAATAATTCAAATGATAAGAAAGTAACATCAGATCAACAGAACAATAGAAATAAAAGTGTAAATGATAACAACAATAATGAAACAAAAAAATATAAAATACCACCAATAATTATTTATGATCAAGATATAAATGATCTTAAAAAAATATTTAAAGAAAAATTGAAAATAATTGAATTTTCGTTTAAAAAAATTAACAATACGAAACATTTAATATTCTTAACCCATAAGAATGATTATAATAAGGCTAAGGAAGTTTTACAACAAATAAATACAAACTACTTTACATATACACCAAAAGAACAAAAATATAAATCCTTAATACTAAAAGGATTAAATTTAGAAGATGAACCAGAAGAAATAAAAGATGAATTACAAGCATTAAATATAAATAATGTTGAGATTGAAAAAGTTATTAGATTGTCAACGAAAAAAGCAACAAAAGAAAAGAATAAACTACCAATATTTATAGTACAAATTACAGCACAAAGTGATGCATTAAGCCTAACAAAAATTAGGAAATTAAATTATCAATTTATTGCGTGGGAAAAATTAAGAAAAACGGAAATACCACAATGTAAAAGGTGTCAACGACTAGGACATGTAGCAAGCAATTGTAATATGGGTTACAGATGTGTTAAATGTAACCAAAATCATTAAATTGGAAGATGTAACGTAAAACCAGGAGATAAAAATTTGCTTTACTGTGCACTTTGTAATGGTAATGGTCACCCAGCAACATACAGAGGATGTCCAGAATATTTAAAACAAGTAAATAATATAGAATTAAGGAAAAAATTAAACAATAGGAAATCTGAAGCCAAAATAAAAATGATTAATAACTATGTACAACCACAAATATCTTATGTTAATATAGCTAAAAATAATAATAATAATAAAATTGCAAATAATAGTAATTTAACAAACATAATTCAAAATTATGAAAATAAAAATATATTATTAGATCTAAAGAAATCTCTAGACATGATTAGCTTACAAATAAATAAAGTAGAAAATAAATTAAACCAACATGAAAAAAAATTAGATTATCTCTATGAAGTTTCACCTATTGAGACTTACTATGAATAGCATCATAAATAAATTGAAAATAATATCAATAAATGTTAATTCGATTATTTCAAATAATAAAAGAGCGTATCTAATACATTTCCTCGAAAACTATAATCCTGATATAGTAATGTTGTCAGAAACAAAATTAAATACCAAACATAAATTAGAATTTAAAAATTATAACTTTATTAGAAATGACAGACCAAATTCTACACAAGGAGGAGGTACTGCAATTTTAATTAAAAAAAAATACAAATATTTAGTAATTAACAATCATATAATAGACGGTTTTAAATGTATAGAAACGAGTATTATAGAACTAAAGTTAAATCAAAATAAAAAACTAAAAATAATATCATTATATGCAGGTAATAGAAGTAATGAAAAATTCGAATACGAAATTAATAAAATGTTTGAAATATTAAAATTAAATAGAATAGACAATCACTTTCTAATATCAGGAGACTTTAATGCTAAACATATAGACTGGTCAAATAAAACAAATAACACAAGAGGTAATATTTTAAAAAAATGGTTAAATAACAATGCAATGTTATACAAAACAAGACTTTACGGCACAAAAGAACCTACATACCCAAGAACTGACTCATATCTCGATATTAGTTTAATAGATACTAGATTGAAATTAAATATAAACAGTGACAATAAATTAGAGACAATACCGTATGATAGTGACCATAATGCGGTAATAATAAAATTAGAATTAGAAAACAGTGAGGAATTTTTAAGAGATACAAATATTAATGAAGACAAATTAAATTTTAAATTAACAAATTGGATTTTATTTAAAAAAGTATTAGAAGATAAAATAAAAGATGAAAACATAGTAATACCAAATGACAAGAATTTAGAAAACCATGAAATAGATAGATATTTAAATGATTTAGATTTAGCAATAAAATATGCAATAAATAAAACCGTACCAAAAATAAAAGAACATAACACTATTGACAAGTATATAAACTTTAGGGTTAAAAAACTTCAAAAACACAAAAGTACAATTCTGACAGCAATTAAAAATACATACAGAGCAAATCACCATCAAAGAAACAATAAGATTATCAGACTAAAATCATTATTAAATAATATTAACTCACTTATTACACAGAACTTAAAAATAGAAAAAAATATACAATGGGAAAGGACACTAAAAAATATTCACCCATCAAATTCGAAAAATATGTTCCCAATAATAAATAAACTGTTTAGAAAAAAAAATAATAACAAAAATATAGTAGAACTAAAAATATATGATGTTGATAAGAGAATTATTGAACATTCAGACATTAATATTAATCATTTACAAATAGACGACCAAGATAGATATATAATTAGAAAACACGAGGACATATTAAATATTATTGGGAATTGCGTTGAAGAAACACATAATCAAATAAACGAAATAAACAACGATGAAAATTCAATTAGGGTAGAAGAAGAAATTTTAGTATTTAACAGAAAAATACAGACAGATAAGGAAAATAATGTAAAGGTAAAATCTTTTAATGAAAACTGTAAATCGAACGAATTAAAAAAAAATCAAACACAAAATAACTATTTTATAACACTTAAAAAATTAAAAATTATTTTTAATAATTTAAATAATAAAATTTCGTCAGGTATAGACGGCATTCCTAATATTATATTAAAAAATTTGCCAGATATTGTAATTTCTTATTACTGTTCAATTTTCAATAATTCACTAAACAATTGCTATTTTCCACAAAGCTGGAAAATGGCTAAGGTTATACCAATAGCAAAACCGGGGAAAGAACATAATGATCCCAGAAATTACAGACCAATCAACCTGTTACCTAATATAAGTAAAGTATTTGAAACCGTAATTAATAGATCTATTTTAAAAATTGTAAAAAATAAAAAGGTCATAACAGAAAATCAATTTGGTTTTAGGGCAAAACATTCAGCAATACACGCTGTAAATAAATTAACATCAGACATATGTTGGACAATAAATAAAAAAGAATGTGTGGGTGCGTGTCTTATAGACTTACACGCTGTAAATAAATTAACATCAGACATATGTTGGACAATAAATAAAAAAGAATGTGTGGGTGCGTGTCTTATAGACTTAAAGCTTTTAATTAAATTTGGATCAACGGGTTACTTTACAAACTATTAAAATATGAGTTTCCAAATCATATAGTTAAAATAATAAAAGATATGATAACAGAGAAAAAATTTATAGTGGTAAATGGACAAACACAAACAAATAAAGTATTTAAAGTAACAAATGGTTTACAACAGGGGACGGTTAATGCACCAATTTTATTTAATATATTTATTAGTGAATTATTAGAAAAATTCAATAAAAAAAAAGATAGTGACACTATGTTAGCATTTGCAGATGATCTGGTTATTTATAATGTAAATAAGAACGCATCAACTGCCCAGAAAAAACTTCAAAAAAAATTTAACGAAGTACAAAGCTATGTTGATTCTTGGAAGTTGAGAATTAATTATAGTAAATGTGAAGTGATATTATTTAGAAATAGTCTTGATAAAGTAAATAAAGATGTTAGGAAAAATTGGAGACAATTCCATATAAAGCCAAAAAATAATATTAAAATTAGTAATGTCAAATCAGTAAAATACTTAGGTGTAAACTTAACCAATAATTTAAATTATGCTCACCACATTAAAATACAAATAGAAAAAGCACGTAAAGCCTTTATGGCTTCAAAAAAGCTTTTCTATTCCAAAGATATCACTACTAGAGTAAAAGTCATAGGAAAGGATACCAGGCATTAATAAGACCAATTCTTACATATGCCTGTCCAATATGGTACAATATAAGTCCATCATGTATGGAACTGTTAAGAAAATTCGAGAGAAAATGCATTAGATACTGCACGGGGAAATTCAGAAAACCAGAAAGTGAATATAAACATTATATTTCAAACAAGAATATTTATGAAGCTAGTAAAAAGCAAAATTGATTATTTTATAATAGAATTAGTAAGAAAACATTTTTCTAGGGTAAATTTAGTAACAGAAAATAGTCTAATAGCACATGCTATATATCCAGATGAAAATTATATTAGGGACACAATGGTAACAGGATTTATACCACCAGAAGGCTTCATTTATCTAGATAAAAAAAAATTACATTCAAAATGAAGATAACTTATTAATATTATATCATGTGTTTAGAAGAGCAACAAATAAAAAAATAGAATATCAAGCTAATATAAGATATGAAAATAACATAGAGATATTTAGATACGACAGATATATAACATCTAGAAATTTACAAAACAATAATAACTTTTGGTGGAATGACAATGTAAATATGTAATATATAGTGAGTAAATAGTATAGAATAAAAAAAATTCTGAATTAGTTGTAGTTTTAGCATGTAACTTTTTATTAATTATAAGTTTCAATAAAATAAAAAAATAAAATATAATGTTTATATAGAATAATTTTCATAGAATAATTTTCCAATGTGGTTTTATAGAATAATTTTCCAATGTGAATAAATAATTATATAAGTAAACAAATGAATATGTATAAAGATAATAATAACATTAACAAAAAGTAAAAGTAAACAAAAAATTTCAATTTAAAAAAGTAAGAAACTTAGAGTATTCCATGTTGAATCAATAAGCTACATAATAAATGTATATATTAATTTTGTTTTAAGTGTTTTGTACAAAAAAAAGAAATAATGATATGAATTAAAAATAAAACACAGTAAAAAAAAAAAAAAAAATTGTCGCAATTCGGGTAAACCACAGTCACAATGTTTCCACCGTATTGTGACAATTTTTTTGTCGACAATTCACATTTTTTTGTGACATTTTTGTCACAATTATTTCTCATTTGATTGCTGGGGACGTTTCGAATCGAAAATTTCGACAGCCCCATACAATTTATTTGGTATGCCGGATTTGTAGTCACAATGATTGTGTCGAAACGAATTCTTTCGAAGAGTTAAAAATATTTTAACTTTGGCAGATGGGTCGAAAGATATATAACCTACAAATTGTTCATTTGAAGTTTTTGAATTATTATATGGAAGTTTATTAAAAATGTTCAGAAACATCCAGAATTGAATAATAAATGCAATAAACTTTTATTCATTCCGCGGAAGGAATAGAATATTGGTGACGTCACGCCAGAATATTCCAAACGCACTCGATTAAAAGAACGAAAAAGGAATAAATGAAATATTTTTTGTCATATCCCTATAAGACAAATAAGCGAATTCGCTTTTGGCGAACCGTATACGAACTGGATTAGTAACGCCTTTTTAATAAACTATAATTTATGTATCTTATAATAATATTGTAAATTGTATTTTATAATAATATTGTGTTTAATATAATAAAATAAATATTAATAAGTAATTTTGTATTCTATATAATAAATTAAATAATAAAATTAATAAAAAATCTTATTAATAAGTAAGTGGTGAAATAATTATTTATAGTTGAATGTTAATGTTATTATTTATTGTTAAAAATTACATTTTTTATATGAAATAAATGCTAAAAAAATAAAAATATTACTTTTCCGTATTTTTTATATTTAGAAATAAAATCAGTTCGTAAACGGTCCGAATTTGGCGGTTCCAAAACGAATCGCTGCAGCTTGGCGTTACGTTTTTTTTCTGCTGTTCTTATTCTAACATTTACGTTTCCGGTTCGCTTACGAACAGCCAAGGCGGTTCGTAAATGAACTCATATATGAACAAAAGACTTCGCCGGCGGTTCGTTTACGGTTCGCTTTTCTTAAAGGGTTGTAAGGCTGCCAGAGAAAAAGTATCTACCAAATATCAGCCCAATCCATTCAGATGAAAATATGACCATTCATTACTTCATCCAGACCTCTAATTTGAACGTGTTTGCCAAATTTTAGCACAATCCATCCAGGGTTGCCAGAGAAAATCCCAAATGATGGGCAAACATAATTGTAGAATATAAGCTGAGTTTTTTTATTCCTACTCTGTACTACTCGATATAAAAGGAATAAAAAAACGATGTAGTGCAAGGTGCAAGGGGAAAATATGATTTAGAATTGATTGAAAAAAATCTTCCCACTTTGTTGATATTTTTTAAAAATCAAATTTTCAGTATTTAATGTGGATTTCGATTGGTACAGATCAAAATTTAAAAAAAAATCAATTTTTTTTATGTCCAATCGAACGTAAAAACAGATAAATTTTTTTTTATCTATGAAATCCATTTTTTTTATCTATGGAAATATGTCACTGTCATACAAATGTTATGGTATTAGTGAAAGGAGGGGTAAATCTTTTATGTCACTGTCATACAAATGTTATGGTATTAGTGAATGGAGGGGTAAATCTTTAAAAAAATCCAGATTTTTGAAAATTGATCTAGTCTAGATAAAAAAAAAATTGATTTTTTTAAAAAAAAAATTGATTTTTTTGTCCAATCGAAATCCACATAAATATACGAAATGAAGTATCTTCTTGTCAAATTTATAGTTGCCATATTAAAATTTAATAATTTCCCTTTTATGGTGGATTTTAATAATAAAAATTTGCCGCTTGTGCATGAAAAACGGACCGACCGAAAGGTTTTATTTCTTATGGAAATTTAATGTGCGAAGAGAACAACAAATTCTCATTTGCAAGGGATATTTTTCATTTACCAGGGATAATTTTTATTTGCAAGGTAAATTTTACCAGGGATAATTTTTTTGCAAGGGCCCTGAGAATGTTATACGAACGTCGGCCCGACTTATATACCAACGCGTATGCCTGACACGATACATACTCTCCCATGGCAAACACACAGGCCACTTCCGCTGACGTTGGTACTGACGCGTAGGTATCGTGTTGGGTATTGTAGTTTATTTATTTTACGGTAGGTGGCTCCAAGAATTTTTATATTGTAATATTTGCTTTTTTTTATTCAAAATAAAAAAATGGAAAATATTTTTAATTTTTTTTATTAATGACATTGCAATATTATTTTACATGCGTTTACATATTAGATAATTAATATAAAATTATAATATTTAGATTTTTTTAGCTTAAGGCTTTTCAAATTTATGATATACATATTATTTCGCATAAATACAAATTTATATTTAACTACTATTAATAGATTGCGCCAACGAAAATGTTCCCGGTAGGGGCAGATACTATACTTTCAGTATAAATTTTGACAGCTTAAGCTATTTTAATACTTTTTATTAGCTTATCACCATGGACGATGACGAAAATAATAATATTATTGGTAAATTAAATGTTTTGAGTACGAACAGAAGTTTTTATTAAAACTTCTCCTAATTTTGTAAAAGAAATATGATTTATTAAGCAAGAATTTAGCTTTTTAGGGTTACTGTTGCCTGTTTTTTTTACAGTATTACCTGACCCTTAGCAATCGCAATCTTTGAAATGTATATTACAAACTACGGAAGCTAGACTTGGTTGTTTTCCAGTCCTAATAGCTGTAATTCACTGTTTTTTTATCACGAGGAAATCTGTGAAATTTAATTTTCGTATTAGCTGCGTATAAACTTATACATTGCGGAGCACAACAGTAACTAGGCATTTTTCAAACTAATACACTTTATTGTTTTAACTTTTTTTTTAAATATGTATGTATTAAGCACGTTAAGTATTTTTAATTCATTATTTTTACTACGACTTTTATATGAAAATATAATCAATTTCAGACTTTATCCTGAAAGTATAGTATTCGCCATCTGATGGAAAAAAACTTGGCGCGATCTATACATAATTTAATCACATCGTATTATTTACAATTTACCACAATTATTCATTATAAAGTTAATTAGTGTATACATTCAATAAATTATGTTTTTAAATTTGATTACAGTTTTGCAATAAATAGTTGCATATTAAATTAAATACTTTCATTATATTAATTTTAATTATAAATAAAAAAAAAAGAATTTGGCAATGAGCTCGTCCATGATCCATGATCAATTTTGCCAGTCCAGTATTTTCTAGGTTTTATTAAGGGTCGAGGAGCGCCGGAAAAAAGCCCGAATCGTGACGTCCCGTCATACCAATGTTTTTTTCTGAAAAAGAGCTTTTATATTATTTGTGTGTATGCGTTTGTAATACATTATTTGATGTTTTTATAGGAATGCGGCGTTGCCATATAATGTATAATTATATGTGATGATAAAATTATCCCACAAATTTTGATTTTTGGAAACGAGTTCATATTTCATAATATAATACATATATCAATACCGTATATGTAATATATCTATTATTGCTTGACCAGATATTTATGGGTAACGAAATTAATTTTACTTTCCCTTTATTGAATTTACAATTATTTTATATAATATAATATGTAAATAGTATATGTATAATATTATCTGATCAGATATTATAATATTATATATGTACTAAATATAGTTATACTTATGTATATCCATATATTTATATAATATAAAATATTATATATATTATATAAAATAATTGTAAATTCTATAAAGGGAAAGTAAAATTAATTTCGTTACCCATAAATATCTGATCAGATATATTGTATTGAGGGTTATTCTACAAAAGGGCGTATTTGAATGAAAACCGTCGTATTTAATTTTTTTTAATGAAATATCAATATATGTATGTATATTATCCTGGATGAAATTATGTATGCCCATATTTTCATCTGGGATTTTCTCTAGCACCCCTGGATGGATTGGGCTGATATTTGGTAAACACATTCATTATATTGTTCTATAATTAACTATGCCAGTGCTCCTCCATTATTTCCCACAAAATATCAGAAATAACGTTTTAATCATATAACCATCTTCCAAGTAAAGCTAATGGAGGAGTTCTGGCATACTTAACAATAGATCACTATAATGAATGTGTTTACCAAATATCAGCCCAATCCATCTAGAGGTACCAGAGAAAATCCCAGATGAAAATATGGCCACCCATTGTTTCATCCAGACCACTAATTTAAATGTGTTTACCAAATATCAGCCCGATCCATCCAGGGGTGCTAGAGAAAATCCCAGATGAAAATATGGCCATTCAGCATTTCATCCAGGATAATATATGTACTTATATTGATATTTCATTAAAAAAATGAAATAATATCCTTCCTGAATTTTTTTTAGATTTTACCTACTTGTTTTTAACTTCATTTACCTATAAAAATTGAGTATGTATATAAATTTGTAATTATTTTTACACTTTTATAAGCTTGATCCAATTTTTGAAACAAATAAAAAAACTACACCTGAATCTAAATCCACCTTTCTCATACATTTTATCTGAAAAACAAAAAATATAAAGAAAAGATGTAAACTAAAAATTATGTTATTGGTAATAAATATTTTCTATATACATCCATCCATATGTTATGTACAAACAAGCTATTATTCATAAAAAAAATCAGAATTGCAAATAAAAAATAATTTGAAACACACACAAACAAAAAAAGAGCTTTCATTGACAATAAAACTGTTTAAAATTGACTTCAGCGCTCAAAGTTCCCTAGCAGAGACTAGCTACACTAAAATTCACACATTTTCTTCCAAAAAATTTTTGAAAAAAACAGGTCTTTATATAAAAATTTAATTATTAGCAAAAAAGAAAACAAATATCAAAAATGTAAAACATACATCCGTGAAAAATATATTCAATCTTTATTCTGTAGAAAAAAAAATATCAAAATATGTAAGGGTTTACTCATAAAATGGGCAATAAAATGGTCCACTTTCAGGTGCGGGGACAGGTAAATGGGGGCGAGAATTAAAAAAGTAAAACACCTATCCGTGAAATTAATATATTCTTGATATGTTATAAAAATTTCGTG
>OX457085.1:29920737-30115602 GCA_949752835.1 Empis stercorea | reverse complement strand
ATTGTTTAATCATAGAATGTAATAAATTGTTAACAATTGCCGGCTGGGCTATTAATTTAGGAGGTGTAGAAGTATCTTTATCATCATTCTACACTGATCCGTCTTTCTTTAATATTTGTATTTTTAATTTGAAATATGTTGATGACAAATCTCTATATGTATCGCCATGACCCAAAGAAACAAATTCTATAGTCGAAGAATTATCTAAAGAAGCAATTGGGTTATAAGCAACTTCTTCTGATTTTAAGATACTTGATTGAATAGGTGGTGAACTAAATATATCTAACTCTGATTTCATACACTCCAACATCTTTAATCAAAAATGTCTAATACACGTTTTCTGTTTTTACTACTTTTTTAGCTTTACGTCTCTTCAATTTCAAACGTAAATGACGCGGTTTTGTAGAATTCTTTCTTTTTATAGCCGTCCTTTTTCCAGAACCATACATGGAATGCATTTTATTTACAGCTTCGCGCCTCAAATTTGTCAAGGCTTCTTTACTCCTATCTTTTAAGACTTCTGTGGGATTTGCTTCTGAAGCAATATTTGATAAAACACCGATTCCACTTGAAACTGCTTGTTTTTGTAAGAAATTTAGACCTGATGATAAAATAGGCTTTATATAACGAAATAAAAATACTTCAAAAGCTTTAACAATTTTTGTTCTATGTGATCTAATATTTTTAACTTGAGAAAAAATAGTTTTCATAAAGCTTTTCACTGAATATGATCTGCTAATAGGAATCTTTACATATATTTTAGGGCTAGTTACACACACTTCAATATATTTTGACTCTTTAATATCTAGAATTTTATCCGGATCCTTATAATTTTCATCATCTGTGATAAAGGTGTAAATCTCCGAAATCAAATATCGTTCACATTCTTTTTTGTTTAAGCCTGGTCCCCCAGATATATTTTCAAGAAGTATTAGTAAAATAGAGGCTTTCCAGTCACATTTTACATCATCTTTGCTATATGGAATATATGTTTTCCCTACGCCTAATTTATTTTTTTCCGTACTTCCAATTATTATAAATGCGCTTTCTTCATAATTTTCGTTATACCTATTCGGTATAAAATCGTAAATATATATTTCCGAAACACCTACTTTCCAATTATTATGTGTTAAGTTAATTTCAGTTGGAAATTTATTTGTAAAACGTGTCAACGTGTTATTGTTATAATAATTATTAGAAGCATCACTCAAGAGAGTAATGAAAAAATCATCTGTGTGATTCATTTTAATTATAAGTTGTCCACTGTGAAAGATTTTGTAACAGGATGAGTAATTTTAGTCGAAAAAAAAAATTACCACCTGCTAGCTATAAGGTAAGTCGGAGGAGGTAACTTCAGAGTTCTATTGAAGTTGGCGCCAGGTCTATGACCAACAGCACATCACAAAAAAAAACGCTAGACCAAAATTTGTATACTAGAACTCCTTGGACCACTGGGATTTCCTCCTAAGTGTGCCAGCTATGCTCAGCCTGTGGGGCGTGAGTCGACCAGTGATCCAACCGGCAATCAATACAACAATACGATGATGCTTTCACTAATAAAAATTTTCACAAAAAAAATCTTTAGAGTGAAGCACCATCGCTTAAGGAATTAGGAGAGAAAGGACAAGAATCCAAGGCGATCCATCCTGGGGAATTAGTAAGTAAATCAGCCAGTCATTCTAAAAAAATTCAACAAAAAAAAATCAACAAAAAACAACCCAGCACCAGCAATCCAGCGGTGCCAACACACTCCAATAAAATAATAAAAAAATTTGGAATTTTCAAAAAAAAATAAATAAAATTCCAATGAAATTATAAAAAAATAAAAATACGATTAAATTCCTTTGTTTTTTTTTTTATAACAATCGGTTGTTTTTGGTTTTTTATTAACAAATTAAAAAAATTAAGGAAATTTATTTATATATAAATGAAAAAATATATATTTGTGGTGTACGTAATACATGTACTATATTTAATATACAAAAATTTCTCTCTATCTAATTCTATTAAATAAATTATTAATAAATAACACAAAAAAAAAATATTTTACGAATTTACTTTACACAAAAAAAAAATTTACTTTATTTTAAAACAAAAAAAAATTTTACTTTACTCCAAAAAATTTAATAAATGAACACAAAAAAATAAAGCAAAAGCAACTAATAAAAATTAATCAAATCGTACACCACCAAAATAAATAAATAATTAAATAACAATTATTACAGTACCTGGTAATACCTGCTTCCTGCTCCGGCATGCCAGGACGGTAAACAGCAACCTGTACCTACAATTTTTCAAAAATTTACACATAAAAAAAACCAAAAAAAAAAAAACAACCAGAACAAAAAGAAAAATCATTAAAATGCTGATGGACGCTGCCGCCGCTACTCTGCCTCAACTTTAATGTTGCTGAAATAATTTAGTTTTTCCTTTCTGGATCGGTGCGATGCGGGTTTTTTTGTTTTTTTTTTTAAATAAGCCACAATTTTCGGCATTACACCACCAAGGTACTATTTTCAAATTTTAATAGGACATCTATTAATTTCATTAGTTTATTTATTTTTATGTTTTTTTTTTTTTTTTTTACCGTGCCGGATGCGGAAATTTTATTATTATAAATAATTAATTTTGATTTTCTTATTTATTTTATTTCTTCAAGTAAAGTTTTTTTCTCCTTCACCACACAATTGTCTTTATTTTTCTTTTAAGTGGTTTTGTTTTTTTTTTTCAGCCAACCAAAAATTTTTATTTTTTCTTAAATTTATGATAAAATAAAAAAAAATCCAAAAATACACAAAAAAAACTTTCAAACCAAATTAATTAAAAAAAAACTCAAAAAAAATACAACCCCAAAAAAAACGTCCGACCGTCCGGCAACACAAATTTTTCCGACTCCCCGAATATCTATCAATTTTTTTTCATTCGAAAAAACTATTGTTCCCGATCGCGTGATCTCTTGACTTTCGGAACAAAACATGTCACACAAGGGCAACAAAGGTTTTTTCTTGTTTTCCGTTCCGAAAATCAAGAGACGCCAACGGAATTTCTATGACATGGCTACCAACCTAACACCATTTCCAATTCAGCCGTCTGCTGAATCTGGAATCTGGATTGTGACAAGTGACAAGCTAAATAAATAAGAAATAAATAAATATAAATTAAGATGGACGCATTATTAAGGTATTTTCTTTTCGCTTGTAATTTTTTTTATAATATTTTTATTTCTAAACAATAAAGAATAACAAAAATTTTACACGGTGTCACAAAACAGACCTATCTGGAGCTTAGCGTTTCAGATAGGCCTGCAAAACACCGACTTGTCACCTTCCAGATGTCTATAATAATACTACTATAGATAATCTAAATAATAAATAACCTATACTAATGATAAATTTACCTAATAAATAACCATGCACATAAAAAAATTTTTTAACTAATAAATAACCAATTAAATATAATCACCCTAAAAATGTTTACTAATAATATTCTAATAATTCTTCTAAATTTATTCTTATAAATTTAACTAAAAATACATACTGCTAGACCAATAAATAAATAAATACTTAATATAATACTAAAATAAATAACCAAAAAAAATTTTTTTTTAACTAATTTATTATACTAATACTAATAAATTTAACTAACCATAAATAATAATAACCAACTATAAATAACTAATGTATAATACTAATTAATCTAATTACCTAATTCATTAAGGTTGGTAGCCATGCCAATACCAATACGAAGAATTACTACTAACTAATACTGACTGAATAATAGCAAAACTAATTCTACTTAACCAATATAAACTAATAAATACCTAATACTAAAAATAATATAACTAATACTACTTACATTTAAGAGTAAATGAACTAATCACTAATAAATAATATTAACCACCAAAAATTACACTAACCGTAATAATAATATTATAAATAACAAAAAAAAATTAACTGAATAATACTAAATAAATTACACTACTTGTAAAAAAAAAAAATCTGAAAAAAAAACTACCGGTGGTAATTTTTCTATGTCAACGTCTTATTTATATTTTTTTTTTTCCTTTTCTTTACAAATACAAACTTATTTACCACCTCTAATTTTTTTAGCTCTGCAGCGAATTCAACCGAAGTAATCGAAATTCTCGATAACACGGCTGAATGCGTTAAGCACATTTCCAGATGCTTACCAATTCCAAAAACGGGAGATACATTTGTTTCATTCCTAAGCACCGCTGGTTCTTTTCTTAATGTAATTGAATGAAAATTATTACCTGATTCGTATAAATTAGGATTCAACTCACTCACCCATTGAGAGCATTCGTAAATACTAAGGGTTGGCAATTTCTCCAATACTATAGATTGGAAATTGGAGCATTTGGATCTAAATTGACAGCATTTAAATTTAAAATACCAGGCTGAAATTTTAGTAAATTATCAAGTGCTGCTGAACTCCCTTCTGAAATCATTCGATGTTCTGAGTGAATTAAAGAGCGTAAAATTGGTATAGCTCCATTATCACAAAGGAATTTTTGATCTTCTGGAAAACTTCCCGATAAATTCCATAATGCCCCACATGCATTATTTACTAATGTCAAATTTTCTGATTTCAGTTGTTGTAATAATATACCTAAACAGTTACGTTGTCGTAAAATTTTACGATAATCTTCTCGAACAGCAATATGACTAGAAACATTTCTTAAAATTCCGCTAGCAAATTCCATTATTTTAAAAGTTTTACTATACGATAGCAAGTCAACTAGAAATGCTAATGCACCTTCGAACTCAACTTTATTGGTTTTGTTATGCGCTGAAAAATTCCATAAAACCGAAAATACTGCGTTTAATGTATTTTCATTATGACTCTTCATGGCAGCTTTAGCCAAGGCTGTGACAATCCCCAATCCGCTTAAGGCGGCTTTCATATTATAATCGGATTGCCACGAAAAATTATGCAACACACTTGCGGTTACTTGGACCAGATCATCGGGTGCGGAATCTAATTGCTCTACTAGAGCTACCATAAATTCCTTATTGGAGCAGAGTAATGCTTTATTATTACCATTACCAAATGTTAAATTTGTTAATGCAATTAATGCATAACGCCGTAATGAATTGCAACACTGATCTCCTGGGTTTGGACCATGAGCAACATGATCTAAACGTACTAAACTGGCAATTGCTTGGATTGCACCCAATTTACACATTGCCTGACGATGCTCTTCATTAAAACTAACGTTCATTAGACTAGAAATTGATGCTAATGGATGACTATATAAATCATGAAGAGCATGATAAGTTTGTAGCTGGTAATCCAGAAATTGATGCTAATGGATGACTATATAAATCATGAAGAGCATGATAAGTTTGTAGCTGGTAATTTAAAAGCTTTTCTACTTTGTAGAAAAGCTTTTAAAGAGCAACAATAGTCCACTATTTGTTCCATTGAACTTAATAATGTTGCCTCACGTCTACCCGCCTCCTCATCTGGATTACCAGCTACAAACTTATTTAAAGCCATTGCAGTAATTTTAACCAAAAAAAAAATTTGTAACTAAATTACAAAAAAAACTCTTCAAAACCATTCGCCATCGCAAAATTAATAAATTAAATAAATAACAAATAGTGTAAATGATCGACAAAAAAATAATTCTACACTAATGGAACTATACTACAAAAAAAAACGACTAATAATTATAAATAGGGTAAATTTAAATAACACTAATTGTAAAATGACTACTACTAAATACGACACTAACAAAAAAAAATAATTAAATAAATACCAAAAATTGAAAAAAAAAAATGACCCTACACCTAATATAACTAATATAACAAAAAAAACTAACTCTAATAAATAACGAATATTGTAAAAATGAGCAAAAACTAACAAATATTGTATAATAATAAAAAAAAGAGACAAAAAAAAATTTTTACATAAAGAAAACACTACTCGTTTTAAGTTTATTTTTCCTCAAAATTTTCTCTCCGTCAGCGCTCGTCTGACCGAGGAACCAATAGCAACAAAATTATTTTTAACAAAAAAAAAATCAAAAGAAATAACGCAACCAACAAAAAAAAGAGAACAAAAAAATTCAAAATTTCGCAAAACCAAATATTTCTTTTTTTATAATTAATTTGACAACTCCCCAGAATGGATACTCTCTCTGGATTTTTACTTAAATGGACAGGGAAGGGAAGGGGTAAGGTAGGAATAGGGTTATGGAGTAGCGATACTTCAATGAGAAATATTCCCCCAACACCACAAAAAAAAATCTTCGGCCGTCCCAATTCACACAAAAGTCCAACCTACGTTGAATACAAAAACACAAACATGCTAGGACCCCCTTTTAGACTACTAAAAGCGGGTGTCTCACTAGCGGACGGACACTTTGGGGAGGATACGACAAGGACCACCTTATCGTAGTTTCTAACCCCCAAAATAAATAAAACAAAGGACACTGGTAGGACAGGTAATGGACAACCAAAACCCTTATCTAACTACCAGACATAAAATTGAATTGGAACAACCTCCGATGTTCCTCATAGGGAAGGAAGAATACCACCCACGGAAGAGGAAGACGTTGCAGTATTGATCGCCGCTCCATCCGACTTAAGCAACCTCAGATGGAGATTTCCAAAAAAAAAATTTAAAATAAGCCACAAGTTTGGGCGCCAATTGTAACAACAATTGGTGCATCCGTAGGCCACCAATTTGTGCGCCAATTGTAAAACAATTGGTGCTTCTATAAGTCCCATAGATTTGGGCGCCAATTGTAACAGGATGAGTAATTTTAGTCGAAAAAAAAAATTACCACCTGCTAGCTATAAGGTAAGTCGGAGCAGGTAACTTCGGAGTTCTAGTGAAGTGGGCGCCAGGTCTAGGGTGACCAACAGCGCATCACAAAAAAAACGCTAGACCAAAATTTGTATACTAGAACTCCTTGGACCACTGGGATTTCCTCCTAAGTGTGCCAGCTATGCACAGCCTGTGGGGCGTGAGTCGACCAGTGATCGAACCGGCAATCAATACAACAATACGATGATGCTTTCACTAATAAAAATTTTCACAAAAAAAATCTTTAGAGTGAAGCACCATCGCTTAAGGAATTAGGAGAGAAAGGACAAGAATCCAAGGCGATCCATCCTGGGGAATTAGTAAGTAAATCAGCCAGTCATTCTAAAAAAATTCAACAAAAAAAAATCAAAAAAAACAACCCAGCACCAGCAATCCAGCGGTGCCAACACACTCCAATAAAATAATAAAAAAAATTTGGAATTTTCAAAAAAAAATAAATAAAATTCCAATGAAATTATAAAAAAATAAAAATAAGATTAAATTCCTTTGTTTTTTTTTTTTTTTATAACAATCGGTTGTTTTTGGTTTTTTATTAACAAATTAAAAAAATTAAGGAAATTTATTTATATATAAATGAAAAAATATATATTTGTGGTGTACGTAATACATGTACTATATTTAATATACAAAAATTTCTCTCTATCTAATTCTATTAAATAAATTATTAATAAATAACACAAAAAAAAAATATTTTACGAATTTACTTTACACAAAAAAAAAATTTACTTTATTTTAAAACAAAAAAAAATTTTACTTTACTCCAAAAAATTTAATAAATGAACACAAAAAAATAAAGCAAAAGCAACTAATAAAAATTAATCAAATCGTACACCACCAAAATAAATAAATAATTAAATAACAATTATTACAGTACCTGGTAATACCTGCTTCCTGCTCCGGCATGCCAGGACGGTAAACAGCAACCTGTACCTACAATTTTTCAAAAATTTACACATAAAAAAAACCAAAAAAAAAAAACAACCAGAACAAAAAGAAAAATCATTAAAATGCTGATGGACGCTGCCGCCGCTACTCTGCCTCAACTTTAATGTTGCTGAAATAATTTAGTTTTTCCTTTCTGGATCGGTGCGATGCGGGTTTTTTTGTTTTTTTTTTAAATAAGCCACAATTTTCGGCATTACACCACCAAGGTACTATTTTCAAATTTTAATAGGACATCTATTAATTTCATTAGTTTATTTATTTTTGTTTTTTTTTTTTTTTGTTTTACCGTGCCGGATGCGGAAATTTTATTATTATAAATAATTAATTTTGATTTTCTTATTTATTTTATTTCTTCAAGTAAAGTTTTTTTCTCCTTCACCACACAATTGTCTTTATTTTTCTTTTAAGTGGTTTTGTTTTTTTTTTTCAGCCAACCAAAAATTTTTATTTTTTCTTAAATTTATGATAAAATAAAAAAAAATCCAAAAATACACAAAAAAAACTTTCAAACCAAATTAATTAAAAAAAAACTCAAAAAAATACAACCCCAAAAAAAACGTCCGACCGTCCGGCAACACAAATTTTTCCGACTCCCCGAATATCTATCAATTTTTTTTCATTCGAAAAAACTATTGTTCCCCGATCGCGTGATCTCTTGACTTTCGGAACAAAACATGTCACACAAGGGCAACAAAGGTTTTTTCTTGTTTTCCGTTCCGAAAATCAAGAGACGCCAACGGAATTTCTATGACATGGCTACCAACCTAACACCATTTCCAATTCAGCCGTCTGCTGAATCTGGAATCTGGATTGTGACAAGTGACAAGCTAAATAAATAAGAAATAAATAAATATAAATTAAGATGGACGCATTATTAAGGTATTTTCTTTTCGCTTGTAATTTTTTTAATAATATTTTTATTTCTAGACAATAAAGAATACCAAAAATTTTACACGGTGTCACAATTTAATGGAGTTGCAGTTTTAGGTTTTAACTTATCTTTTTCTGATTTGGCTTGTAAATTATCCTTTTCTGATATTTTTTTAATATTTTTTTACGAACTGGAAATCTCAATAAAGTTTGAGCGGATGCTTTTTTAGTAGAAGAACGTAATTGACGATTTATACTCGTATCTTTTTTAGGTCTATCAAATATAGGCACTGAAATAAAGTCACCTTCATCTGTTTCAAACATACGTACATCTGCTGAACCAATAGATTTTCTTTCTTTTATACGTTTTCCTGTTGGTGTTGCTGAGAGTGCTAAATTTCGTATTTCGTCATCATTATCAAAAACTTCGTCATCCGTTTCAGAATTAGCATTATCTTTATCAGATGTTGCAATTAACTTAGCAGGTGTAAATGTATACATATCGTTTTCGAGGTTTTGGTGTTGCACATCAACATTTTCAGGTTTTTGGTGTTGCCCAACCACATCTTCAGGTGTACTTAAGACTCTTTGTGTTCTTTTTGCTTTGGTAACTGGTTCGGTTTGGGTGCTCATACTAGAAAATATTTTTTTTTATAAAATTACTTGCGTTTATAGAAGGTGGGTGTTCTAATTGTTGTGGCTGGGAGTTCTTATAAGCTCTTTGCTGTAATTGATGTCTTCTTTTGTTGGCAAATTTTATTAGTTTTTGACGATATGTATACCATTTTTCATTATCTGATAATTTTTTATTTAAAAGTATTTCTTTCATACTTTTGTCAAGAACAGATTTACATCAATTTCTTTTCAGAAATTTTTTTTCTACACCACACCATGGTGGGAATTGTCAAAAATCTGTGGTGTAGGAAAGTGTAAAGTGTGAAAAAAACATACTTTTATTACACCCTGACAAAATTCTTTATAATTTTAAATTGTTATACTTTTTTTCATAATTTGTGATTAAAACATTATTTAATTGACGAATAGTATATATTTCCACCTTAAAAAGTTAAAAAAAAAATTAATTACATCTCCACTTTCTACACCTTCAAATTTGAGATTTAAAAAAAGTGTAGAAAGTGTAGTCAAAAGAACGCAAAAATTTTCTACACCATGGAGGGTGTAAGAAAGTGTAGGAGAGTGTAAGAAAGTGTGTCTGAAAAGAAATTGATGTTACTTTACCCGTGATTTTTTGATAGAACAAATTTAGTTTAGCAGTGAATGTAGAATTTTTGATAGAACAAATTTTACTTTAGCCGTGTGAATGTATAATTTTTGTTATAACAAATTTACTTTAGCAGTGCATGTAGACTGTAGAATTATTGTTAGAACAAATTTACTTTAGCCGTGAATTTTTGATAGAACAAATTTAGTTTAGCAGTGAATGTAGAATTTTTGATAGAACAAATTTTACTTTAGCCGTGTGAATGTAGAATTTTTGTTAGAACAAATTTACTTTAGCAGTGAATGTAGACTGTAGAATTATTGTTAGAACAAATTTACTTTAGCCGTGAATTTTTGATAGAACAAATTTAGTTTAGCAGTGAATGTAGAATTTTTGATAGAACAAATTTTACTTTAGCCGTGTGAATGTATAATTTTTGTTAGAACAAATTTACTTTAGCAGTGCATGTAGACTGTAGAATTATTGTTAGAACAAATTTACTTTAGCCGTGAATTTTTGATAGAACAAATTTAGTTTAGCAGTGAATGTAGAATTTTTGATAGAACAAATTTTACTTTAGCCGTGTGAATGTAGAATTTTTGTTAGAACAAATTTACTTTAGCAGTGAATGTAGACTGTAGAATTATTGTTAGAACAAATTTACTTTAGCCGTGAATTTTTGATAGAACAAATTTAGTTTAGCAGTGAATGTAGAATTTTTGATAGAACAAATTTACTTTAGCCGTGTGAATGTATAATTTTTGTTAGAACAAATTTACTTTAGCAGTGAATGTAGAACTTTTGATAGAACAAATTTACTTTAGCCGTGAAAATATTTTTTTTGTAAAATTACTTGCGTTTATAGAAGGTGGATGTTCTAATTGTTGTGGCTGGGAGTTCTTATAAGCTCTTTGCTGTAATTGATGTCTTCTTTTGTTGGCAAATTTTATTAGTTTTTGACGATATGTATACCATTTTTCATTATCTGATAATTTTTTATTTAAAAGTATTTCTTTCATACTTTTGTCAAGGTGTGAAAACTCTGCATCATTATTGAAATTCTCTTTTAGCTTGTTATAAAGCAAGATGTATGTGGTTTATATGAACGAATAACATTCATGTTTCTAAAAAGCTACTTTGATAATAAACTTCCAAGTAAGCCTGATAGTACTGAACCTATCAACATAGGTAAAAATCCTCCTTTCTGTATAATAACTTTTCTTTTTACTTTCAAAGATTTTTTGGGACAAGCTAAGCAACGCAACACTTTTTTATTTTTATTTAATTTATTATAAATCTGTTTAGACACTTTGTGGTTTCCATTAAGGGTATTTATAGCTATTTCACAAATAGTTTTAATAACTTCTGGATCACAGTTTTTAAGCAAAATTTGACGAAATTTTGGTTTAGATTTTTTTAATACGTGTAAGATATGACGGTTTGTTGTCAAAAGTTTAATTTTTTTCCGATAACTCTGTTAATTGTTTTAATGTACAAAAACATTCAAAATAATTTGAATTAAGTATATTTGATCTAAAGCGAAATATATCGTTGATATCTTGTGTCATATCTAGAATAATATAACCATAAGGAACTGATGTTACTTCATTATATACTTTTAGAAATTCCTTTGAATTTTCAGGATAAATTTGTTTTGCCAAAGGAATTATTTGTGACTGTCTCGCGGGTTTTTAAAAAGAACCAAATATTTGCAGTTAAGTGATATATCACGACAATGTTTTCCTTGATGAAACACATTTTGGGTAATTAAAATAACTGATAAATTTCGATGGTGTGAACCCTTCGTAAATAATTCACATACTTTTGTATTGTAAGCGTTTAACATTAAGTCGTCTAAAACAATTAATATAGGTTCGTTATTTTCATTGCTAATGTTTTCTGGCACTTCATTATGATATTCTAAATTCTTTATACTTTTAGGTACAGCACTAAATTCAGGGTTACACCATAAAATTTTTGTTGGTACAGGTTCAATATATTGTTTTATGTTTCTAATTAATTTACATATAAATGTAGTTTTACCACATCCTGAAGGCCCCGCTATCATCATTGTAAACGGGTAAGTAAAAACTATCATTTTTTATTAATTTTTTGAAGCTCTTGATAATAAAATCTTCCTTCAACTTCTCGTCCCGTTAAGTCTTTTAAAATAAATAAAGGATATGGATCTCTATTTATAACTTTATACACTTGAAAAATTTCTCTTGTCCATTTTTCTGTATATCCATGTTCAAATATAGCTTTTTTTCTTACTATACGTACAAAATCTCCTACAAATATATCTATATTAATTTGGGGGTCATTTTGATGTAGATTTCTGTAAATTTCATAAATCTGTTTAACATGTTTATGATTGACTTCTGATGGTTTCATTTTAATTGTACGGTGATAAGAATTGTTATAGGCTCTAATAAGATTTGGTAAAATATCAATATATCTTTTTGTTCCAGTTTCTGTAAAGTATTTAAACATTTTTTCTTTTATGGTACGATTAAATCGTTCAACAACTGCAGCTTTTTGTGTTGATAGAATTTGTGGAAAACGTTGACGAATATTGTTTTGTTTTAAATAATTTTGGAAATTCACATTTTTAAATTCTTTACCTTTGTCTGATTGAACTGTCATTGGTTTTCTACCACTTTCTTGTAGAATTCTATGAAACATTTTAGTTATTTCTTTACCTGTTTTACTTTTTAGTGGGTATACCCAACCATATTTTGAAAACACATCAATGACTGTTATCAAAAACGTGTAATTATCGTTAAATTTTTTATACATTTTCATATCACATAAATCAATTTCCCAAAGCTGATCAATATCTTGAACTACGTAGTGATTTCCATAGAACTTCTTTCTTTTTTAATGTATATACATCTTGATATTTAAGCCATTCTTTAATTTTATTATGGCTTACTTTAGATTTTAAAGCTTTATGAATATTTGCTTTAGAAGCATATATATATGTCCCTTTTTTGTCGTAAAATACTTTCTTGATTTTTGAATTAATGTTGACCATAACGTCGAATCAGTATAAATATCATGGATAACTCACGAACTTTATTTATATAAAAATTGTTCTTCAATATGACACTTTTAAGCAACTTGGACGTCGAAACAGTATAAACGTATAACGTATAACGTCGTATAACACTTTTAAGCAACTTGGAGGATCGTCTTAAGACGTTTAAATTTTGGCCCAAAACTTTTATTAGCAAACAAGAGTTGGCGTCGAATGGATTTTTCTATTTAAATACAGGGGATATGGTACAGTGTTATTATTGCAACACACAGCTTTACCATTGGAATAAAGGCGATGATATTTCAGCTTTGCATAAATACTATTCTCCTAAATGTTATGTATTTTCTGACACCTATAAAGAAACGACATTAACACAGGACCAAGGTACAGATGTATGTGGTTTATATGAACGAATAACATTTAACAAAACTATCAATCAATGCAAAAAACCACAATATTTTTACTATATTATGACATAATAATTATGTGTATCATAAGTTTATTATTTAATTTGATATCACTTATTTATATTTTTAAATAATATTAGCCTGAAAATTTTTTTTAAATTTGAATAAATGATTGTGTTTGATAACTTGTTTTTTTTTCTTATTTTATTAATGATAATGAACTTAACCTAGACAGTGAAATGAAATCAAAAATACAGATTTGCATATTAAGTGATTTTTTTATTTGTTTTGTTTACAGAGGCGGGATAACACAACTTGAATTTTATGTGTTTATCATGTTGTGCAATGAGCTTTTTTTTCTTTCTTTTTCTTTGAAACAAAAGTTCATTTATGATAACCTGCAGTTGTGAAAAAATGCGGTCATACAAGTTTAGATTTGTTTACAAAGGCGGGCTTACAAGTTTATTTTGTTTACAAACAGAGTCAAGCAAGCTAAATGCAATCATACAGGTTTTTTTTTACAGGTTCCTAACTTAATCTGTTAACACAACAACTGCTATAGAACAAATTTACTTTAGCAGTGCATGTAGACTGTAGAATTATTGTTAGAACAGATTTACATCAATTTCTTTTCAGAAATTTTTTTTCTACACCACACCATGGTGGGAATTGTCAAAAATCTGTGGTGTAGGAAAGTGTAAAGTGTGAAAAAAACATACTTTTATTACACCCTGACAAAATTCTTTATAATTTTAAATTGTTATACTTTTTTTCATAATTTGTGATTAAAACATTATTTAATTGACGAATAGTATATATTTCCACCTTAAAAAGTTAAAAAAAAAATTAATTACATCTCCACTTTCTACACCTTCAAATTTGAGATTTAAAAAAAGTGTAGAAAGTGTAGTCAAAAGAACGCAAAAATTTTCTACACCATGCAGGGTGTAAGAAAGTGTAGGAGAGTGTAAGAAAGTGTGTCTGAAAAGAAATTGATGTTACTTTACCCGTGATTTTTTGATAGAACAAATTTAGTTTAGCAGTGAATGTAGAATTTTTGATAGAACAAATTTTACTTTAGCCGTGTGAATGTATAATTTTTGTTAGAACAAATTTACTTTAGCAGTGCATGTAGACTGTAGAAATATTGTTAGAACAAATTTACTTTAGCCGTGAATTTTTGATAGAACAAATTTAGTTTAGCAGTGAATGTAGAATTTTTGATAGAACAAATTTTACTTTAGCCGTGTGAATGTAGAATTTTTGTTAGAACAAATTTACTTTAGCAGTGAATGTAGACTGTAGAATTATTGTTAGAACAAATTTACTTTAGCCGTGAATTTTTGATAGAACAAATTTAGTTTAGCAGTGAATGTAGAATTTTTGATAGAACAAATTTTACTTTAGCCGTGTGAATGTATAATTTTTGTTAGAACAAATTTACTTACTTTAGCAGTGCATGTAGACTGTAGAATTATTGTTAGAACAAATTTACTTTAGCCGTGAATTTTTGATAGAACAAATTTAGTTTAGCAGTGAATGTAGAATTTTTGATAGAACAAATTTACTTTAGCCGTGTGAATGTATAATTTTTGTTAGAACAAATTTACTTTAGCAGTGAATGTAGAACTTTTGATAGAACAAATTTACTTTAGCCGTGAAAATATTTTTTTTTTTAAATTACTTGCGTTTATAGAAGGTGGATGTGCTAATTGTTGTGGCTGGGAGTTCTTATAAGCTCTTTGCTGTAATTGATGTCTTCTTTTGTTGGCAAATTTTATTAGTTTTTGACGATATGTATACCATTTTTCATTATCTGATAATTTTTTATTTAAAAGTATTTCTTTCATACTTTTGTCAAGGTGTGAAGCTCTGCATCATTATTGAAATTCTCTTTTAGCTTGTTATAAAGCTCTGGAGGTATAACAATCATCCGTTGTAAATTATTCATGTTTCTAAAAAGCTACTTTGATAATAAACTTCCAAGTAAGCCTGATAGTACTGAACCTATCAACATAGGTAAAAATCCTCCTTTCTGTATAATAACTTTTCTTTTTACTTTCAAAGATTTTTTGGGACAAGCTAAGCAACGCAACACTTTTTTATTTTTATTTAATTTATTATAAATCTGTTTAGACACTTTGTGGTTTCCATTAAGGGTATTTATAGCTATTTCACAAATAGTTTTAATAACTTCTGTATCACAGTTTTTAAGCAAAATTTGACGAAATTTTGGTTTAGATTTTTTTAATACGTGTAAGATTTGACGGTTTGTTGTCAAAAGTTTCATTTTTTTCCGATAACTCTGTTAATTGTTTTAATGTACAAAAACATTCAAAATAATTTGAATTAAGTATATTTGATCTAAAGCGAAATATATCGTTGATATTTGATCTAAAGCGAAATATATCGCCGTGAATGTAGACTGCAAATTTTTTATAAAATAAATTTACTTTAGTTGTGAATGTAGACTACAAATTTTTTATAAAATAAATTTACTTTAGTAGTGAATGTAGTATAAAAATTTTTGATAGAACAAATTTACTTCAGTAGTGAAGGTAGCGAGCAAATTGACTTTAACAGTGAATTGAGCTTACATATTTTTAACATGGATGAACATTTGTTTTACAGATTTTCACGCCCCCAAAACTAGTTCCTAACCAATAGGAAGTACTATTGCTGTCTCTTTTTAATACATTGCCTTAAATGGGGTTGTAGCAGTTAAGCGAATTACGGTCCACCTGTTAATCAGGCTGTCCTTTATTAGTTTGTATGGGATTTTTTATGTTAATAATGTTAATATTTTGAACTAAATTTATATATAAAATGTAAAAAATGGAAAAGTTAATAATTAAAAAAAAAAGGAATTAACTTTGTTTATGCCGGTTGTTTTTTTCATGTACAAGGATGTAAATAATTAATTTTGGACTGTACCATTAAAATTATTATTTCCAATTATTTTAATGAGATATATTTTGTAATTTCGTATTTTAAAATATTATTAACGATTGGTAATCAATTATTTCAATTATAGCTACAAGAACAACCATACAGATACTTTACTCGTATAGTACAGGGGGGCTACTATGAAACTATTCGACCGCCGCGCATATCGAATATTATGCGCAAAATAAGAATGCGATTCGCGTCGAATTACCCTACTATGAAAATTAGATATCGTACAACTTTTTTGACGCTTTATCCGAGACACATTTACAAAAAACATTGGCGCTTTCCCAATTTTTATAGGCGCATTGCCATTTTTATTGGCGCATTTAGATTAAAATGATCAGCTGATTGTTTAAAAACATAATTTTTGACATTTATAAATATAAACAAAAAGTTTATTTTGGTAAACGTTAAGTGGATATTATAAACCATATTTTTAATTTACCCTTTTCCAACCTTCTACATTTCTTGCTGGAGGACCATTACTATTTAATGTATTAGAAATTTCCAACAACAAATTATTACATTTTGCCTTATATTGAGGAGCATTTAATAAATTTTTAACAATGCCGTCATTTTTTATTAAAAACTCCACTAATAATTCAAATTGTTTTGAATTGGTTGAAACCCTTAAATAAAAATTAAAAAAAATTTGTTACTTTTATTTAAACTATATTTATTAATTTTTTTTATTTAATATAATGTATTTACATATTAAATAAATTTATTAATTATAAATTTTAAAAATTTAGAAATACTTACACTTTGAAATAACAACCGGAAATAAATATCTGTCATCAATTTTGCTGTCGAATATAAATATTCGATCGCGCATAAAATGCGCAGGCGCGGCAATTTAACGTTCATGGTAAGGCGGATCATTCGACAGGCGTCGAATATTTTTATTTCATACCCTATAAGACAAATAAGCGAATTCGCTTTTGGCGAACCGTATACGAACTGGATAAGTAACGCCTTTTTAATAAACTTTATAATTTATGTATCTTATGATAAAATTGGAAATTGCATCTTATAATAATATTGTGTTTAAATATAATAAAATAAATATTAATAAGTAATTTTGTGTTCTATATAATAAATTAAATAATAAAATTAATAAAAAATCTTATTAATAAGTAAGTGGTGAAATAATTATTTATAGTTGAATGTTAATGTTATTATTTATTGTTAAAAATTACATTTTTTATATGAAATAAATGCTAAAAAAATAAAAATATTACTTTTCTATAAATATTCGATCGCGCATAAAATGCGCAGGCGCGGCAATTTAACGTTCATGGTAAGGCGGATCATTCGACAGGCGTCGAATATTTTTATTTCATACCCTATAAGACAAATAAGCGAATTCGCTTTTGGCGAACCGTATACGAACTGGATAAGTAACGCCTTTTTAATAAACTTTATAATTTATGTATCTTATGATAAAATTGGAAATTGCATCTTATAATAATATTGTGTTTAAATATAATAAAATAAATATTAATAAGTAATTTTGTGTTCTATATAATAAATTAAATAATAAAATTAATAAAAAATCTTATTAATAAGTAAGTGGTGAAATAATTATTTATAGTTGAATGTTAATGTTATTATTTATTGTTAAAAATTACATTTTTTATATGAAATAAATGCTAAAAAAATAAAAATATTACTTTTCCGTATTTTTTATATCTAGAAATAAAATCAGTTCGTAAACGGTCCGAATTTGGCGGTTCCAAAACGAATCGCTGCAGCGTTTCGTAAACGGACCGATTTTAGCGAACTCTTGGCGTTACGTTTTTTTTTCTACTGTTTTTATTCTAACATTTACGATTCCGGTTCGCTTACGAACTGCCAAGGCGGTTCGTAAACGAACTCATATATGAACAAAAGACTTCGCCGGCGGTTCGTTTACGGTTCGCTTTTCTTAAAGGGTAGTAGCAAAATTCGATATTGGATAGGCGCGGCGGGCACATTTTTTTCATAATAGACCCCCAGAGTAGGAATAAAAAAAACACAGCTATAATTGTTTTGTAGACTACCCCCCATCTATTGAAAGCAGTTGTGAAATAAAAACTGCGAAATTGGGTTAACTTCAAGCGCAGTTGATTTTCGAATTTTTTATTAATATGGAAACCCTTGAACAAATTCCGTCGTAGTATAGAATAGGTAAACAAATTCCGTCGGAAAAAATTTTCTGTAGTAGTTTAGAATAGTTGAGAATATATTTCTGTTTTTCATAAGAAATTAGGATTGAATTATTATAATTTTGATATTTGTTGAGAATTTTAATCATTTATTTTTAGCTTATTAATAAAAAAAAAGAAACTAATTTAAAAAAGTAAATTAGAAAAAATCTATCGAAAGTACTGAATTCCAGGAACTCTAAATATTATATATAAATTTAAAATTTCTTAATTGCAAGATACTTCACAAAGACGAGCTAATAAACCAGTTAATTGTAATAATGAATTTAATCCATCAACTATTTTCATATGAGTTATTCCAATTTCTCGAATAAAATTTAGTTTTAGCTTTTCATCATTCGACATACGTTTACATACTCTAAAAATATTTCCAATAATATCTTCAGCTGCATACCCTAAACGCCATAGCTTAGCTAAAACTTTATATGCTTTATGAATATCGTTTTGTGAACAATGTTCTAGCATATCTTGAATTAACATTGGATGTGGTTCATCACAAACTTTAAAAACATTAGTACCATTAATTAAACCAAATCCATTTGCGGTTGATTGAAGATTATTAAGTGCTTGTCTCATATCACCTTGGGAAGTAAATACTATTGCTTCCAGACCATCCTCCTCGTATTGTAAATTTTCTTTTTGGCAAATTTCAATTAACTTAGCTAAAATTTGCGCATCTGATAATTTAGAAAATCTTAACATAGCACAACGAGATTGAATTGGTTCAATAATTTTTTCACTAGTATTACATGCTAAAGCAAATCTTGTAGTATTACTATAAATTTCCATAGTTCTACGAAGAGCTTGTTGAGCCCCTTCCGTCATACTATCAGCTTCATCCAAAATTACTATTTTATGTCGTCCTTGTGGTAATGTTACTTTTTGTTGTGCAAACATTTTAATTTTATTACGAACGACATCTATACCACGTTCATTAGAGGCATTTAATTCAATAACAGCTTCTTTATAGCTGTCACCTAAAAGTATTCGGGCTAAACATTGAATTGTGGTGGTTTTTCCAACACCAGGTGGACCCTAGAAATGATATAATGTACTGTATGTATAATGTATAAATATATTATACAACTGCTAATCATTCTTACAGCAATTATAATATTTGGTGCATTTCCTTTTGTTGCAAACACTGCCAGCCGAGTAACTGTATCTTCATTTCCAACTATTTCATCAAATTTAGATGGACGATATTTTTCAATCCTAAAAAGTAAAAATAAATCATAAGAATTTTTCTTAAATTCTATATTACCATGGTAAATTTTTTTTTTTTAACGAATCAATGGAAGATCCTTCACCAGAATTTTCCGGCATTTTTCCAATTTGTTTAAATTGTTTTTAATTATATTTTCTCGGCCTATAAATATATATTTTTAGCGGCAATAATGACAACACAATACTAAAAAAAAAGACTTAAGTCGCGTAAGCGCGATGCAGAATGCCAGCGTCCGCGGCCCTTATCGTTTACCTTAAAGGCCTAACCATAATGGACTTAATGTAAATTAAGAAAACTTTTAAGATGGCGTACGACAATATGAAAATACGCCGAATGATCGAAATAGACTTTTCAAAAATTAACTTGACTATCGTTAACTGATTTTGTGTGATACTTTTTAAAATTTCGTTAACTTAATTATGTACGATTGCTATCGTACAAAACTTAAGAAAAATTAAGAAAATAGTTTTGCTAAAATAAAATCCATGGCATGCATGATGAAAATAAAAACACACATAATTTATTTTACGTTTCTCACTTTCAAATAACTTTGATATTTGTGAAATATTTTTTTGTGTTTTCTTAATTTTTCATAAGTTCATTATGGCAAAAGGGATTTGACAGCGAATTTCGATAACTTAATGAAAATATCGAAAGTTTTCTTAATTTTCATTAAGTTCATTATGTACCATGTTTCCATGCACGGAGTTGAGTTGAGTTGAGTTATCGTTCAGTTGAAAAAATCTAATTTCAACCCCAGTTGTTTCCATGCAAAAACTCGAGTTGAGTTGAGTTGAACTGACAGTTCTGGTAACACGATATAAAACAGGTTTTTTTATTTCATAATAATTAAATTTATGTCATTAATTTTAATATATTTTTCTCCTCCATTACTGTAATTAAAATTTTTACTTCATCGTCACTCCAAAAAAGTCTTCCTGACGCCACTATTATTAAAAAAATAATAATTTTTTGTTCATTTACACATCCAAAGATATAAAATGTCAATTTACTAATACAATGACATAACTCAACTCAATCCCACTAGTTTCGTGGAGTTGAAATGGATTTAACGAAAACTCAACTCAACTCGTGTTTCCATGGGGTTCAACTCGAGTTGAACTCGATTTCAACTCGTCATGGAAACAAGGTAATGGTTAGGCCTTTAGAGAGACCCGATTTACATTGTACATTATACCATGATCTAAAAATAAAAGGTCTGCTGGGTAGAGTTTGACAGCTGCCATTTTTTCTTATAGTGACGTCATTGTGAAGAATTATTTTGAAGAAGTTGTTTATATATATTTTAGTTCGGTGTGTTTTTATTTAATATTATGTGTTTTGAGAATATGTGATTAAAAAATATTAAAATATATACATAATTTAAAATAACTAATAATTAATAAGTGGAAAATTGAGAAAAGGATTGAAAAAATAATATATTTTTATAAGATAAAATTGTGTTGTGTTATTGAATTATAACTTTTAAAAATGAGATATTGTGTTGTGAGCTGGAAAGAAAGAAAGAATTTTAAAAATATAAAATATAACATACTTTTATTACACCCTGCTTTCCAAAAGATAAAAATGAAATAACAATAAGGGGGAAAGCATCTAATTAGAAACCATTTCCTTGAATCTTGATACAAGATTTATCTGATAAAATAATGTTATTAATGCAGGTCTAATAAGAGAATTACTTAAAACCACTGGTTCTTCTGTCTTAAGAATTTACTCATATAAATGTTAAGAATGCTGGTCGCCAAAAAGTGAAATAGCTACAACTAATTTCTCATACAACTTGTAAATTAATTAATATTTTACAAATATTAGATATGTGTTGTATATTTTTTCCTCGTTTAATTTCTCTTTCTTCAATATTTTCATTTCAGGAAGAAAATTAATTCTACTACATACTGCTAGAAGTTCCAAAGTGGAAGAAGATGAAACTGATGTTTTGAGTCTGAAGTATAAAATTATTGATTGTGATTACACAAAATGTATATAGTGATATTAATTATATAATATATGTAGATAAAGAAGCTAATTTAAATTTAGACGACGATGAAAATAAAATTCCAAAATTATTGATGAGCTTGAAGAAACTACTTATGATGAATAAGATGTAGCCAGCTAAATATTAGAATATTAATAATACAATATATGTTATTTAGCTGGCTACATCATAAAAAAGCTAGCATGTGAAAATGATGGACAAATAATATCCCGCGAAAGTAGTAGAAATTCATGAAGGTGGGTGAACGAAATGTCAGAAGGAGGATTAGTTAAGCCCTCACATGAATTTATGGATAAATTAGAACAATTAGAACACATATTTATTAGATTTAATAAATATAAACATAAATGTTAAATTACTTTTTTTATACGTAGATTATATATTAGATTAAGAAAGTTAAATTTAAGAATAGAAAAAAAACCAAGAAATAATTAAAAAAACAATTACATAAAAATTAAAAACTAAACAATTTCTTTTTTTTTCGATAAGGATATTTTTTCTGTAAAGGTAAATTAAAACAAATTTTCATTTACATAAAATCGAATTTTTCGTCCATACAAAATTTCTTCACAATGACGTCACAATTTTTATCTATAGAACTGTCAAGCAGACCTTGTATTATTAGTGGCTGTTTATATGCGCCTGCCCAGGCGACTGCCTGAACCATTTTCAAGGAAGAGAGGTAAGTGCGGGCAGAGGTAAAAAAAGTTCAAAAAATTTAGAAATTTTTTCTGTTGCCCCGTTCCTCTCCATTTGTTTCAAGTTTCCATAATTCCTTTTTTGTCAAAAATTTATTATTATTTTCAAACTGCCGGACGAGTAACATCTCCGGAAGAAAATATTTTTAATTGACCATAATTTTCAAACTGCCGAACGAGCAACATCTCCGGAAGAAAATATAAATAAATTAGTAATTGTGGAAAATATAAACATTATTTTTATTAGTGAAATATTTTCTATTATTTCTAATTATTATTTTTTTACAAATGATTTTAAAATCAGATAATTATTATATCTTTTTCTAAAAAAAACTATATTTTCATATTTATATAAAGATAAAAGAAGGATTTCTTTTATTATTATCGTAATACTTATATTTATTGGACTTTATTTGTTTGGCCTTAATTTCCTTTTTCATTTTTGTTATACAAAGGAAACAAAATATTATAGAAAGATGGAAATTAGTAAAAAAAAATACCTTTCTAACTTTGTTTAAAATGAATTAATCTTTCTTTCTTCTTTTAAATGTTGAACTATGAAGTATAATCTTGTCTTTCTATATCGTAATTTCAAAACTTTAATTGAGTTATATATAGAAAACTAATTTATAACTATGTATTATAAAATAAAATTAGAATAATATAATAAAAATGTAATAATTGCTTAATACAAATAGAGAAATATTTTAATATAAATATTTAAATATTAATATTTTCAGGTTTTGTATTTTCGGAATATAAAAAAAATCAGGATAAATATATATATGTATCTCTCTCTGTCCTTAATTTTTTTAAATCTGTCTCAATATTATTATACATATAATAATATAGACAATAAATATGTATAATAAATATGTATATAAAATATTATATAAATATTTATATAATAAATTTTCTATGTTTCACGGAAAAAATATAGAGACAGATGAATATTAATATTAATATTAATACTGAATATAAATGAAATATATAATTAAAGAGGAGGAATTAAGAAACCTCTATTAATTTTGTGATGTTTTTATAAAACAAATATTAAAATAATATTAAATTAAATTATATTTAATATTTTTTTATATTGAAAACAGTGATGGATACGTCGATCGCATTATTCGAGGGACCACAAATTCGGCAAGCATAGCTGAAAGTTATACTTGTAGTCAAGTATAATATTTTACATTTTAATTGATTTTAGATAATGTATACCATGTATAATATACATAGAAACAAATATATTATATTTATTATACATAGTATAAATTATCTAAACTCAATTAAAATGTAAAATATTATACTTGACTCTACAATGAAATTAATTCAAATTCATGATTAGTTAAATATTTGTATTTACGAATATGTAGTAAAACTTTGGTAGAATTTAATAAATTTATTAATACTTGTAACTCTACGATTATGCGCTTCGTGGCTCATTAAGAGTTACAAGTTACAACGCTAGCATTCAAAATCAAAATGATTTTTTTCAATTTACGAATGTCAAACTTAACATATTTCAATACCAAAATGTTCCTCTATAAACTCCCCAGGTATGATCTTTTCCCTAAAATTCAGTTTCGGCCATTTTGAAATTGTTGAATTTTAAATGAAAAAATTGGGTGAGGAAGGCGCATCTAATCACAAAAAGTTTATCAAGTCGCTCCTAGGCAGGCGCATATAAACAGCCACTTAGATCATGATATATATAATATATAAAGACAGAAGAACCAGACATATATATAGGTATAATATTATACCAATTTCTTTTCAGAATTTTTTTTTCTACACCACACCATAGTGGGAATTGTCAAAAAACTGTGGTGTAACATACTTTTATTACACCCTGATAAAATTCTGTATAATTTTAAATTGTCATACTTTTTTTCATAATTTGTGATTAAAACATTATTTAATTGATGAATAGTATATATTTCCACCTTAAAAAGTAAAAAAAAAATTAATTACATCTCCACTTTCTACACATTCAAATTTGAGGGTGTAGAAAAGTGTACACTTTTCCTAGGCGTCAATTTAAAAAAAGTGTAGAAAATGTAGTCAAAAAAACACAAAAATTTTCTACACCATGGAGGGTGTAAGAAAGTGTAAGAAAGTGTTTCTGAAAAGAAATTGGTGTTATTTTACTATTTACTATCCATTGTGGAGGATTCGGACCTTCGGAATTGTTTCGAAGGTGTTTGAGCGAGAAAAAACATATGTAAAAGGGAGATAATACAAAAATCAATTTCCTTAACATTATGAATTACTTTTTCAAATTTCTTAAAGAATTATTATAATATATCATTGGAATATTTTATAAAAATTCTTTAATAAAAACTATATAATTATAATTTTGTTAAGAAATTTTTAAGAAATTCTTTAAAAATTTTCAAAGAATTCCGTACCAATTTCTCAAATTCAGAATAACAGTAAAAATTCTTACAGAATTTTTTTAAGAATTCTAAAGGATTTCTAAAAGAATTTCAGCAAAAAAAAATCACACAAAATCAGAGACGCTTATGTTATTTGTAGAACAAAGAACTTTAAATTCATTCGTTCCTGAAACTTTGGTGAGAGAGAACTGAATAAAGAAAAATAATGTGAAAGAATACTTTTTAAAATAATTAAAGTGTGAAATAAAAGTGAAAAAATATTTAAACAATTAAAGTGAAAAAATAATTTATATTTTAAGAATAAATATCTTGTATTGCTATAAAGGATTTCCAACTTATATCAATATTTAAAAGTATAATTTTTTTAACAAATAATTATTTTAAGGTATTTTCGTTACATTTTTTACTCTCTTTTAGAAGCAATAGCAATAAAATTTCCACCAACAAAAATGGAAGAAACAGAAAGGCAAATAAAAAAATATGTTTACAATATTAGATTAAAGAAAAGCCAAAAAAAAACATAGCAGCACAACGACTTGTAACAAAATCAAAATACTTTCGATTCGTTATCTGAAGATAAGTTCGGAGGAGAAGGGTTCGGGAGCTGAAAGCGTTGGGCGCCAGGTCTGAGTGACCTAGCCTCAATCACAAAAAAAACCAAACCATTTTTTTTCTCTTCCAGCTCCCAGGATCATTGGGATTTCCTCCTATTGCCGGCTTAGCAAAGTCTGTGGGACGTGGTTCGCCAATGATTCAACCATCATATCATCAACAACCATTCTCTTCAATCCATTACATTGGTTACCTCATAACCAACGATGGATCGAAGAAAATAGCGAAAAGGAAAAATCCTACATACTCCGGATCACTCAATGTTCTGGTTTACTCCAACATGGAAACACTATACCAAGTCAACAAAAAAAAAACAAAGCAAATACACCACGGACTCATTCCCCCCAGCGATGTCCCAACGAACCTAAATAGTCCACCACAAAGAAAGACACCAAAATTGTTTGATAATAAATAATAAGAACACACATAAATTACTTATAAATAACAAAATTGTTTTTTTAAACTTTCGATTCGTTATAATTATATACATATATAAATAAATATCTCTATCAGGAGCTGCCTCCCACAAAATTTAGAATTTATTCAAAAAAAAAACACAACATACCTTTTAATTTCTGTTACCAGTAGTTACGTGGCTGCTCCGGACAAGTCTGGAGAACACGAACTCTGAAAACGCGACTCATATACAAAAAAAAATACTAATAAATATTTATATATATATATCACTAACGAAACAAAAAAAATTCTACTTAAAAAAAAACTACTCTACAAAAATTACAAAACAATTTTTCCAAAAATAATTTAAACGAAAAAAAAAATTCCCACGACGACTGATATTCTCAGGACTGCTGACGATGACAGGACTCACAGACCACTCCAGAACACAGGATAACGCCGGAACAAAGAGACACCACAGGAACAAAAATTTGGAGTTCGACTCCTTTTCGAATTACGCGCGCGCTGGACACCATTATTATTTATTTAACCGATATTATTTTCATATTTTTCTTTATTATAAAGTATAAATATTTAAATTTTTCTTCCTTTAATCTTCCCATATGTTTTTTTCTTTTCAGTCTTTTCATAATTTTTTTTATGTTTCTTTTCACCAAAATTTTTTTTTAAATTTGTTTTTTTCTCAATGTAAATACATTTATCATTATTTTTATTTTATTTTTTTTTCCAGTCTTTAAGGGTTTCTTTCATCATAATTTTATTTACTTTCATCACAATTTTATTTAATCATAAAATTTTATTTACAAAAAAAAAACATAAAAAAAAACGAACAAAAAAAAATTCAGACATAGTTACCCCCGATTTTAACTTTCTTTTTCTTCGATCATCTGATCATACCCTTGATTTGACCCGAGGTCAAATCAAGATCATCCTTTATTTTTTTCTCATTTTCGAAAAAGAAAGAAATCAAAAATTCACCACCACCACGACATCTATACGTGACACCACAATTTAATAACTTAACAATTACTACAACTAAACTACAAACTATGACCCCATCACCTTACAAAAAAAACTAAACAAAAAGACAATAACACACTTGACAGACCGGCTAACGCAGAGTAAGTATTTTTCTATATATTGTTATTTCCAATTTATTATTTTTTCATATTTTAGGAATACCTGGGTGTCACAGACTACTAATAAAAATATTCATTTCATAAAACAAAATTAATAATATATATGTATGTATTAATAAAGCCCACCCGCCAAGCATTTAAAAGTATACTCTAAATTCCGAACGAAAATGTAATGTTAACGTAAAGTTTTTTTTCTACTATTTTAAGTGTACGCTAAATTCTATACGGAAATGTTAAGTTTACGAACGCCTAAAAAGTTACGAAAATTTCTTAACCAAAATGTAACGTTGGCGTACACATAAATTGTATACGCTAAATTGCGAATGAAAATGTAATGTTAATGTAAACTTTTTTTTTCTGCTATTTCAAGTTTACGACAAATTCTTTACGGAAATGTTAAGTTTACGAACGCCAAGTTTCCTCATCCTGTCTAGTTACGAAATTTTTTGTTACAATTTTTTTATTCATTATTTTTACAATTTTTACAAAAGTTACAATTTTTTTATTCATTATTTTTTTTTATTTTTATATATTAATAAATATGAATTTATTTATTTTTGTTTGGAAATATATTATTAAAATAACTAATTTGTTTTTTAATTATTAAATAAATACGAATACGCTATATTAAATCAGTACGAAAAAATTACGCTAAATTTGTACGTATACGTTACACATAAAGAGTACGCACAAGTTACGCTAAATATGTACGAATACATTACACCTAAACTGTACGAAAACATTACACTTAAATAGTACGAAAACATTACACCTAAACTGTACAGAAACATTACGCTTTTGCGAGAACTTATCGTAACGAAAAATAGTGTCACTTCTCATATAAGGAATGTAACAGTTGCATATCAATTCTGTTACGCCAAAACGTAACATTTTCCAAGACCTTAGAAGGAATTAGACTCGGAAAACTTTACGTTTCCGTTACGCAATGTTTGGCGGGCATTTGCTGATTCACATCATAAATATTTATGTTCAACTTAAATGTCTAAGTTGTGCTTACCGGTTTGCACCAACGTAAAAGTAGAACATAAATCTCGTTATGTTTCACATAACTTAAGTCATTGACTAATAATAATATATAGACTTATAAAGTAGAACAAAAAAAATTTCCACTTTCTGATTTGACTTTCCTAATCTAATGTAAAAAATCAACGTTCAACGTGAGTTTTTTGTTATATATTTTCGTTAGATTAGGAAAGGAAATATTATGAATGAGAATGACTAATTAATATGAGAGCATGCGTGAGAGGATATTTTTTTTTATATTGAAAAAACGGCTTTTTTTTTGGTTTTCTCATATATGTGATTAGTGATTGTATTGTATATATTTATGAATAGTTTTGTTGGTATTCGTGCATTTGAAAAGTTTCTAATTCATAAATAAATTCCAATTTTCAATTTTTAGCAAAAAGAAAATAGTTTCTTCTATATTGTAAGAATAGTACAGGCGTTTGGGTATTTTTGGTAATATCGATTAAAAAATATATTGAATATTTTATGATTATACAATATATTCAATAAATTAATAATATTTTCTGATTATACAATATTATATTCATAAATTTTAACACTATATTTTAAAATTTGGTTAGATTTAATTTAATTTAATTTGAAAAAAGTTGAATTGAAATTGAAAATTAATTCAATTTAGAAAAGATAAAAATACATATTTCTAAACATGTTTAATTCCTTTTAAAAAACTTCTAATTTATTCTTAAATGTATTCCCATTTTTTATTCAATATTACCCAAAATACCCAAACGCCTGTACTATTCTTACAATATAGAAGAAACTATTTTCTTTTTGCTAAAAATTGAAAATTGGAATTTATTTATGAATTAGAAACTTTTCAAATGCACGAATACCAACAAAACTATTCATAAATATATACAATACAATCACTAATCACATATATGAAAACCAAAAAAAAGCCGTTTTTTCAATATAAAAAAAAATATCCTCTCACGCATGCTCTCATATTAATTAGTCATTCTCATTCATAATATTTCCTTTCCTAATCTAACGAAAATATATAACAAAAAACGCACGTTGAACGTTGATTTTTTACATTAGATTAGGAAAGTCAAATCAGAAAGTGGAAATTTTTTTTGTTCTACTTTATAAGTCTATATATTATTTTTAGTCAATGCTTAAGTCGAGGATTTAGTAGATCATAAGAAATTTATGATGAGCTTACAGGTTATTTTGAAGTTGAAGTAACATAGTAATCTATAAAAATTATTATTTTTCTGGCAATTACAATTATTTTATTATTATGGAGTAAAAAAATTAAAATTAAATTTTCATATTCATGACATTAACCAAAAAAAAAAAAAAATATTTTGATTTTGTGTGACATTTCGATGATTTTAGGAATTGTAGTTGGCTGTTTTATATTTTTTTTGTGTCCTTGCTAAAACTTTACTATGATAGACATAAATTTTATGGTGCAAATGGAAATAACTTAACCTAATCATAAATTGTATGTTCAACATAGCTAAGATGTAGATTTATGATGTGAATCAGCAAATGGGCCTAAAAAATATTAATAAAAATATACATATTAAAAAATAATGTTTCTAATAATTTTTCTCTTTTTTCTGTTCGCATTTCTTTATTATTTCTTAACGAAAATCTAAGGTGATTTTTAAATATTAAATATAAGTTTTCCCAAAAAAATTTTCTTAAAACTTTCTATAAAGAAATCTTTAAAATTTCTCTCGTCTGATTTTGCAAAAACAGAGGGAAAAGATTCGGAAAATTCTGAGTTTTGGTCAACCATTTCATGTATTTTTTCTTAAGAATTTTTACGGAAAATCTTTAAGATGTCACGATTTTGTTTCGTTTTGCTTAATGTTTTTAATCGGAATGGCTAGAGACATATATTTTTCGATATATTTTTTGACACTATTGAGATATTTAGATATTTTTTTTTTATTTTTTGATATTTATGTCAAAATACTACTGTCATAAATGTTCTGTTTTGACATTTTAAATTTGGTTTTGTTTTATATTGACGCGGATTATTGTTTATTAAAATTATTATTATTGTTTAAAATTAGAATTATTACATATTTACTTATTTTTACTTAAATTTTTGCCAATTCTAATTTTTAACAAAATTAGTATAAATTATTTCAGTGCTACCAGATTACATAAATATGTAAAATAAACAACAAAACCTGAAATATTCAGTGCTGCCAGACATAAAACGTGAGAAAAATATCCAAATATCTCCTTAGTTTCTTATTTAAATCTGTGGATCGACTAGATTTTTTTAAATCTGAAATCAGATTAATCTGTCGAGTGAAATAAGAAGCAGTCAGATTTTTTTCAGATCAAAAAATGCTACAATGTTGCCTGGTAAATTGAAAATATTGGTCGGCAACTCTGGAATTCTCAAATTTTCGAAATTATATTTCAATTTAAATAACAATTTCTGTAACATTTTTTATTAAATATTACTTTTTATAATATTTTATTATTAATAATTTACAAAAAATATAAATAATAAAAAAAAAATTGGTTAAACAAATTATTAAAATATGACAATCTAATAATAGTTTAGCTATAACAACAAAATCACGATCGGATTTCAGCCTACGATAACTGAAAAAATCATTTTCAGATGCTAGTTTATTAGCCATTTTTTATATGCTCTATTCTTTAAATTTTTTAAATTATTAGTCACTGCTCACTGAATTATTCCAGGGACAAAAGTCACTATTGGTGCCTCTAACCAAGATTACTGGAACATATTTAAAAATGATTTGATTAATAACTTTGTAAAATTCAGAGCATAGGTTAAATATATTAAAAGATGAGAAAAAGTTATCCCAGTCATAATGAGTTAATTCAGAACAAATACTGTTATAATCAGCACTATTGAAATCATATTTAAAAGGATTAATTGATTCTGTGTAATTTAAAATATTTAAATTTAAATACAAATTGAGAGCTGAATGGTAAACATCTTCCTTTAGAAGGGGTGCAACACAACGTGAGACAAAGCATTCATCAGCAATATTCGAAAAGACCAAATCCAGAGTACGATCTTGGAAATTTTTTGTAGAGTTCAACTGCAACAAGCCAAGAGATTGCAATGAATCAATAACTTGTGCATCTATCGTACCACAAACATTAATAGGATTGAGAAATGTACAATCCGTATTGGCTGGAGTCCAGTTAATTCTTGGTTGGTTAAAATCAACAGAAATGTATATATGGTCAGACGGTTTCATTAAACTATCAACAAATTTAAATGCAGCTAAATATTTGTCAATCTGTCAACCTAATAAATCTGAAAAATCTGAAAAAATTCTCCGATCAAAAAAATCAATCCGACTAATCTGAACTTGAAATAAGAAACAAACATCAGATTGATCAGATTGATCTGAGCAGAAATCAGAAACAGTTTCAGATTAATCAGATTGATCAGACAAGTCTGAGCGTAAATAAGAAACACACCACAAAAACAGGTGTTCACGATATTTTGCAAAAAAATATCCAGATATCCAAATATCCAAAAAAAATATTTAGGTCGTGAAGACCACTTATATATACACATATATCTTATTTCAATTATATATATATTTATATATTTACGAACACCTGTTTTTGGTGTCTGAGATATTTTGATATTTTTTTTTACATTTTATGTCTTGCAGCACTGAATATTTCATGTTTTTACGATTATTTTACATGTTTATGAAATTTGGTAGCACTGAAATAATTTAAACAAATATTGTTAAAAATTAGAATTGCCAAAATTTAAGGGAAAATAAGTAAATATGTGTTGGATCTTGGGCCGGTGGTTAAATAAGAATCCAAATGTTCGATTTCTTATATATTTATTCCAACAATTATATTTACTTAAACCAGAAGGGTTTAATTAATAATTTAAATAATACTTATACCTGAAGGGTATTTATAAAATATATAGATGTTGACACTTCTGAAGCCTACGTAGAACTCGCCTACTTTTATTCGTTGGTAACTCATGTGCAGGGTGCTATAAAGATGTTGTCTGACCAACAAAGATGTTGTCTGTGTTACCAACAAAGATATTGTCTGTGTTACCTACAAAGATGTTGTTTGTGTTACCAACAAGGATGTTGTCTGTGTTACCAACATCTCCCCCTTTTAGTGAGAAAGGTAGTCTTTGAATTTCTCTGGAGGACGACGACATCTGCTCGAAGTACGACATTCTGATGAAAGTACGTCGGCTGTACGATAGTTTCAGAATTTTCGATTGAATCGACTAATGTTTCTGACTGCGTCATTACGTCATTAGTTGGATTATGTGATGATGGCACTGTAGACTCAATTAATGGTAATGATGCTGAACTATTCATTATTGGTTGATTTGATGCTGATTCGTTTGATGAATCTGATTGCTGAAATTTTGAATTTGTTGACTCTGAAATTGGTAATGTTGATTGTGAATGTGTTAATTGTAAGTTTGTTGATTGTGTGACGTCAGGTGTATGAAAGTCGAATGTTTCAACCAATGACTGATATGCTGAATTTTCACTTAATCGTTCGCGCATTTGGTTGATGTGTGATTTGACTTCTGTTGATCTGAGCGTGTTACGATAGCCGGAATCCAATTTTTTATATTCTTTTTATATCGTTGCACAAAAATCTTGTCGCCGATTTTGAATTCACGAAATCTTGCACCGTGCTTTTTATTATACTGATGTTCCAACTCTTCATTTCGTATTTTTGAACTTTGACTTGATTTTTTTATTAAATCTAAATTAATTTTAATTTTTCTGTTCAAAAACGCTTCCGCTGGAGACTTATTTTGTTGCACGTTGCGATTAGGTGCTGATCGATAAGCGAGAAGAAATTCTTGTAGTGCTTGAGAATCCGATGAACATTGATTTGATTTTTTTAATACTCTTTTTAACGTATCGACGAACCGTTTCGCTTGCCCATTTGATTGGGGGTGATACGGAGCCGTTCTGATATGATTTATGCTTCGCTTTGCACAAAATTTTGTAAATGTATCACTAGTAAACTGTGTACCATTGTCGGATACAATTAATGATGGTTGACCGAATCTTGAACAAAAGGTTGATAAAATATCTGTAATGGTAGATGTAGAAATATTTTTTGTTTGAATTATTTCTGGATATTTTGAAAAAGCGTCCACTATGACAACATAATAATAATTATTTACAGGACCAGCAATGTCAATATGTATTCTTTCCATTGGTGATTGTGGAATAGGCCATGATGAAAGTGTACTTTTTGTTGGTGATTTGGCTACCAACGCACAATTTGGACAATTTTTTGTATGAAACTCTATTTCAGCATCGATTCCAGGCCAGTATACATAACTACGAGCGATTGCCTTCATTCTTGAACTGCCTTGATGACCTTTGTGCAATTGCTTCATAATACTTTTTCTGTAACATCTTGGAATTACTAAACGCTCACCATAGAGTATGCAATCATCTACAATTGATAAAATTTTTTTACGAGAATAGAATGTTTTTACCTCAATTTCCATATTGCTTAAATTAGGCCACCCATTCACCATATACATATTGACTTGCTCTAAAATTTTATCCTTTTTTGTAGCAGCTTTTACCTATTATAAGTAATTGGTAGTTGACTAATTGATTGTTGAACCACCTCAGCTACGTCATCTTCGATATTTGATAACGATGCCACGACGTAATCTTCATCACTGGTTTGCTTATTATTTATCAAAACGTCGGTTTGCTTATTATAGACAAAACGTCGACGTAACCAAATTCGGCTGTTGGTACATATTTGATATTGAAGTCATACGCCATTAACGTTAAACACCAGCGCATTTTTATACATTTTTTTGAACCAAATATTGTTAACAGTGGCTTGTGATCTGTCAGTAGCGTGAACTTTCTACCATACGTCATTTTGTGAAATTTAGTTATTGCGAAGACCAACGCTAACGCTTCTTTTTCAATCTGGCTGTAGTGTTTTTCTGCCGCGTTAAGCGCTATCACATACCATTGGCATGGTATGTGATATTCGACCACCAATACCAGCATTTGACGCGTCAGTTGCGACTGTTATTGGTAATGCTGGATTGAAATGAGTTAGTAGCAATTCTGAATTTAGCAGTTTTTTAATTTTTTTTTCTAAAACACCACTTTGTGTCTTTTTTAAGGAGTTCGTCTAATGGTGCACGAAGTTGCTCCATTTGTTTTAAAAATTTGCCATAATAATTTACTGCGCCAAGAAACGATCGAAGTTTGCTAATATTTGCTGGTGCAGGTAATTTGTTAATTGCATAAATTTTGGCTTTATCAGGACGAATACCATGTTGATCAATGATATGTCCGAGAAATTTACATTTTTCGGCGAAAAATTCACATTTTGAAAAATTTAAGGTTAAACCATACTCTGAAAATCGTTGTAACACATCTGTTAATATTTTGAAATTTTCTTCGATTGATGAAGTTGCTATTGATACGTCATCTAGATAAGGTGAAGTATGAGGTATACCACTCAAAAATGTGTCCATAGCTTGTTGAAATGCACCGGTTGCTGATTTTACACCAGGCGCTAGTCTGTTGAAAGCGTATAAACCACGATGCGTGTTGATCGTTAGAAGTTGTTTTGTTTCCTCATCTACTTCCATTTGCATATATGCATCAGACAAGTCCAGCTTTGTGAAAATTCGGCAGTTTGACATTTTTGCAAAAATGTCATCGGGCACCGGCAGTGGATATCTGTGTGACTCAAGCTGTGAATTGAGACCTGTTGAATAGTCAGCACAGATTCGAATTTTGCCGTTTGGTTTCTTAACGACAACTATTGGTGCTCCCCAAGTGGAAAAATGTATTGGTGTTATGATACCAGCAATTTCTAACCTTTTTAATTCGGCTTCCACTTGCCCTACAGATGCATATGCTACGGTACGTTTCGGCCTGAAAACTGGTGTTGCGTCTCGTTTAAGATCGAGATGAATTTGATATTTGGCGCAATGCCCTGGCGCGTCAGTAAAAACATCTTGAAATCTGCTTCTGACACTTTGGATATACTCGTCTTTATTTCGACAGATCACCATATTACAAAATGATTTGATTGGTTGCTCCCACAACTTGAATTCCTCAATCAAATCAATGCCTAAAACGTTTAAATTTTCAAATTCTGATACAAAAATTTTACCTTGGTTTTGGGTTTCCCCGATCTGTAGAGTACAATAAAATTCCCCAACGAATTTAATTTGTGAAGAAGACGCATCTCTGGCTTTGTGATTGGTATCTGATAATTTCGGTAGGCCTATTTGTTTGTACCTTTACTGCCCTAGAAGAGCAAGAAGCCATAAGGAAGGCCAAACCTTAAGCACTAGGGCTAGCTCGCGAAATTATTGTTAGGTCAGAACCTGTGTCCAGTTGCAAGTTGACAGCTTTGTTGTTTATCATGATTTTCACGAATTTTCTTTTATTCGATGAGTTGACTTGATTGATAATGCTGCTGATCTTGTTTGATTTCGATGACGTCTTACTTTTGTTGCTCTTTTTGCTATGGTCTTTGTTATCTTTCGTTTTATTAGATGAACACGAAAAATAACCTTCTTTATGACCAATAACACCGCAATATTTTTGCGTTGCGGACGAACAATCTTTGATGAAATGCATGTTTCCGCATTTCCAGCATGGAGTTCTTGGCTTTGAAGTTGTTTTTTTGTTAAAATCGTCACGTGATTTTGATTTATTTTTGTTAAAATTTACTAATTGGACTTGACTTTGACTTGTCTCAATTAGTCTTGAGTCTCGATTCAAATTAATATTGCGTTGCGCTTCGGCAACTAATTTTTCGACTGTGATTGGTGTATCAGCTGTTTCAGCGTCAAGTATTGATAGTAATCTGGTGCGCAATTGAGCTTCGTTATTTTTTTGTAATCCCATTAAACACAAAAATTCAACACTTTAAATTATTTTTGGTGAAACCATCAAATTTGATTTTTTTTATGATTTTTTTTTTCGATCAGAACCAGAAAAAAAAACGTGATTTTTACTTTTTTTTTTATCTGTAAAAATCCTTTTAATCCTCGTCGCCACTTTGTTGGATCTTGGGCCGGTGGTTAAATAAGAATCCAAATGTTCGATTTCTTATATATTTATTCCAACAATTATATTTACTTAAACCAGAAGGGTTTAATTAATAATTTAAATAATACTTATACCAGAAGGGTATTTACAATATATAGATGTTGACACTTCTGAAGCCTACGTAGAACTCGCCTACTTTTATTCGTTGGTACCTCATGTGCAGGGTGCTATAAAGATGTTGTCTGTGTTACCAACAAAGATGTTGTCTGTGTTACCAACAAAGATGCTGTCTGTGTTACTACAAAGATGTTGTCTGTGTTACCAACAAAGATGTTGTCTGTGTTACCAACAATATGATGTAATAATACTAATTTTAAACTATAATACTGATTTTAATAAACAATAACCCGCGTCAATATAAAAAAAAAAAATTTAAATGTCTAAACAGAAAATTTGTGACAGTAGTATTTTGACATATATATACAAATATTTTTGACACTATCGAGATATTTTAATATTTTTTTCAACCAATCAAAACTCGTTATTTCGTAAAATATCAAAATATCCAAATATCCAGAAAAAATTTTTAGGTCGTGAAGAGCACTTATATGTACATATATATATATATATATATATATATATATATATATATATATATATATATATATATATATATATATGAAAAAAATATTTTTTTTATATGTATATATACATACAAAAATATATACATATTTTTAATTTTTATTTTTTTTATATATATATTTTATTTATTGAAACACACTAAGTTCTAGTTATACACATTAATATATACATTAATTTGAATAATTAAATGTATATTTAAACATTTTAGATATAAAGCTATACGAATTTAAGATAAAGTATTTATCATTATAAGTTTTAATCATACGTGTCAAAGAACAAAAAGCACCATAGTTTAACAAATGATTTTTAATCACAAGAAAGAAGAGGAAAAATATTGAACGTCAGAATTATAGTGCTATAAATAGACAATGTAAATGATCTCTTATACAGGTTTCAACATATGAAAATCAATGCGTGTTTTCTTTTATTCATTCTGTGGAAGGAATAGAAGGAATAGAATATTGATGACGTCATGCCAGAATATTCCAAACGCACTCGATTAAAAGAATGAAAAAGGAATAAAAGGAATATTTTTTGTTATTCGTAAAATTAAATGTTTTCTTTTATTTACATAATTATATATGCTAGAATTAATTTAAATTATTATAGTTATAATTATTATAAAGTATATTTCTTATTATTATAGTCATGTTAAAATTATAAAAAATTGTTTTTCCTTCAAAATTTGAGGTTAGAATAAAGAATATTCCTTTTATTCTACCTTTCTTAGTACGAAAAAATTGTATTCGGAATATTCCGAATAAATAAAAGAACACGGAATGGAAGGAATAGAATAAATAGAATGAATAAGACCGCATTTATACCAATTTCTTTTCAGAATTTTTTTTTCTACACTACACCATGGTGGGAATTGTCAAAAATCTGTGGTGTAGGAAAGTGTAAGATATGAAAAAAACATACTTTTATTACACCCTGACAAAATTCTTTATAATTTTAAATTGTTATACTTTTTTTCATAATTTGTGATTAAAACATTATTTAATTGACGAATAGTATATATTTCCACCTTAAAATGTAAAAAAAAAATTAATTACATCTCCACTTTCTACACCTTCAAATTTGAGGGTGTAGAAAAGTGTAGAAAAGTGTACACTTTTTCTAGGCGCCGATTTAAAAAAAGTGTAGAAAGTGTAGTCAAAAGAACGCAAAAAATTTCTACACCATGGAGGGTTTAAGAAAGTGTAAGAAAGTGTGTCTGAAAAAAAATTGGTGTTAGATTATATATTTATAGCACTATTTTAAGCACTAAAACTCGAACGTGCCCATATAAAATTTTCAACGATGTCCGCAATTTTCAGTACATTTTTTAAATTTTGCTTATTTGACGTCAAAAGAACGTTTAACACTAGACGTTAAATTTTCGTGGATCATTCAACGAACTAATAAATTTTTTTTATTGCGAATTTTGTACTTCTGAAAATTGATTTTAAAATAAAATAACACCAAATTCTAATTCGCAATAATATATTTATTTAGTTATCACGTTTTTTATATAATACTATAACTTAAGAAAATAAAATATAATTAAAAAAGTTAATAAAAATTACAGTCTTTAAATCCATTTAGACTGACGATTTTACTTCGAGGAAGTATAGAAAAAAAAAAAATTAATTAGAGTTAATTGTCGCCTTTATAACTCTTTGAAAACGCCTCTGCCGAGCAGCCAGCATTTGGGCTCTAATTGATGTGGCATATCCTTTTTTGCAATTATATTGCCCACCTAACCAAGCACCTGCAAATTAAAAAAAAAATTAAAATTAGGTTGCTATCAAATATTGGAAAAAGTTACCTTGTGCCTTTTGGATAATTTAGGCATTTTTTATAATATATATTAAACGGAGCACCACACTCAAAAAATTTATTTAAAAAATATAACAAAAAATTAACTTCGCAATTTAACTATTTTCAACAAAGAACAAAAACAAACTAAACGAAATGCCTTAATATTAAATTTGACAAAGAACTTTGTAAAAACAGTACACAGAAACTCGTCATCGTCAAATTATCAACGTTCATTTGACGTGGAATCAGCAAGTCAAAACTACGTTGAACATTTTACGTAAAAAGTTTTTTCGCTGGGATTTACTTTCATATTTTCTTGCGAGAATTTTGACAGCTATCCTTCCCTACCCTAATCAAATAACCAAAATATAACAACAGGAAGGAACAGAGAACAGAAAAAGCGGAAAAAAAATAATCATAATCATAACTTATGCTACTTTCAAGGGAAGCGGTCATATGTAGGCGAAATAAATGCAATTTTATTTTCTAAATTATGGGTACATTGTACATACATAAATTTCTTTAATGTTAAATTTTATAAGTTAACATTTTAAAAAGTAAATTTATTGTTATTTTTTTTAGTAAATTTTTTAGATATTAACTAAAAACTAAAATAAAAAAATAAATTTTCAATTTTATTTGAAAAATTTATTTTTTTATTTCTTAAAAAAATCAAAATATTTATTAAACATATATATATATGTATGTCATTTTGCTCTATATATATAAAAAAAATATATATGGATACATAAAAATTATATATAAAAAAAATAAAAATTATATAAAAAAATGTATATATTTTTTTATATGGATAAAATATATATTTGTAATTTAATTTGCCTAAAATGTCAAAAAACGTTCTTTTAGTGTGCATTTACATTATCTATTTATAGCACTATAATTCTGACGTTCAATATTTTTTCCTTTTCTTTCTTGTGTGTGCGAAAGAGAAAAAATATGACAGCTGAATTACTTCCCGAGCAAGAAAATTTTCTTGTTTTTTTTTTCTTGCTATAATTTTGACATGGGTGTCAAATAATATGCCAAAACGAAATTTTTGCAGAGCGCATTTAAAATTTTTTTTTGAAGAGCGCACTTAAAAAAAAAATCGAAATATTTTATTAAACATTATATATGTATGTCATTTTATTATATAGCTATATAAAATATTTATGTATAAAAAATATATATGGATACATAAAAATTATATATAAAAAAAATAAAAATTATATAAAAAAATGTATATATTTTTTTATATGGATAAAATATATATTTGTAATTTTATATATATACATATATATATATATAAAATATTTATGTATAAAATATATATATATATACATATATATATATATATAAAATATTTATGTATAAAAAATATATATGGATACATAAAAATTATATATAAAAAAAATAAAAATTATATAAAAAAATGTATATATTTTTTTATATGGATAAAATATATATTTGTAATTTTATATATATACATATATATATATAATTTTTATTTTTTTTATATATAATTTTTATGTATCCATATATATTTTTTATACATAAATATTTTATATAGCTATATAATAAAATGACATACATATATAATGTTTAATAAAATATTTCGATTTTTTTTTTAAGTGCGCTCTTCAAAAAAAATTTTTAAATGCGCTCTGCAAAAATTTCGTTTTGGCTTATTATTTGACACCCATGTCAAAATTATAGCAAGAAAAAAAAAAAAGCAAGAAAATTTTCTTGCTCGGGAAGTAATTCAGCTGTCATATTTTTTCTCTTTCGCACACACAAGAAAGAAAAGGAAAAAATATTGAACGTCAGAATTATAGTGCTATAAATAGATAATGTAAATGCACCTAAAAGAACGTTTTTTGACATTTTAGGCTCGTTCCCCGCCAAGCATTTTAAAGTATACTCTAAATTCCGAATGAAAATGTACTGTTAACGTAAAGTTTTTTTTCCACTATTTCAAGTTTACAATAAATTCTTTACGGAAATGTTAAGTTTACGAACGCCTAAAAAGTTACGAAAATTTTTATTTTTTTTATATATAATTTTTATGTATCCATATATATTTTTTATACATAAATATTTTATATAGCTATATAATAAAATGACATACATATATAATGTTTAATAAAATATTTCGATTTTTTTTTTTTGTGCGCTCTTCAAAAAAAATTTTTAAATGCGCTCTGCAAAAATTTCGTTTTGGCTTATTATTTGACACCCATGTCAAAATTATAGCAAGAAAAAAAAAAAAGCAAGAAAATTTTCTTGCTCGGGAAGTAATTCAGCTGTCATATTGTTTCTCTTTCGCACACACCAGAAAGAAAAGGAAAAAATATTGAACGTCAGAATTATAGTGCTATAAATAGATAATGTAAATGCACCTAAAAGAACGTTTTTTGACATTTTAGGCTCGTTCCCCGCCAAGCATTTTAAAGTATACTCTAAATTCCGAATGAAAATGTACTGTTAACGTAAAGTTTTTTTTCCACTATTTCAAGTTTACAATAAATTCTTTACGGAAATGTTAAGTTTACGAACGCCTAAAAAGTTACGAAAATTTTTGTAAAAAGTTACAATTTTTTTATTCATTATTTTTTTTTATTTTTATATATTAATAATGAATTTATTTATTTTTGTTTGGAAATATATTATTAAAATAACTAATTTGTTTTTTAATTATTAAATAAATACGAATACGCTACATTAAATCAGTACGAAAAAATTACGCTAAATTTGTACGTATACATTACATATAAACAGTAAGCACAAGTTACGCTAAATGTGTACGAATACATTACATCTAAACTGTACGAAAACATTACACTTAAACAGTACGAAAACATTACACCTAAACTGTACAGAAACATTACGCTTTTGCGAGGACTTATCGTAACGAAAAATAGTGTCACTTCTCATATAAGGAATGTAATAGTTGGGTATCAATTCTGTTACGCCAAAACGTAACATTTTCCAAGACCTTAGAAGGAATTAGACTCGGAAAACTTTACGTTTCCGTTACGCAATGTTTGGCGGGTCGGAATTTTCGGAATGAATAAAAGAAAACACTCAATAGAAAGAAACACAATGCTGTCTAATAACGCCAGAGAAAAAAGCGACTGGGAGTTCCGACAATGTTGAAAAAAAAGCTGCGGCGGTAGAAAATTCATATCGCACTTCGAACTTAGAGTATTTAATATCAGGAGATGCTATAGTAACTATTATGTGTCGAACGTTTTTGTGGAGGGAAAGGGGATTATATATACAGAAATCAATACAGAACAAAATTATTTTTGACAACTCAAAATTATTTTTGACAACTATAAGACCAAAAAAACTAAAAAAAAATCGACACAGCTTGTAGGGGCAAAATTATACTATAGCATCTCCTGATATTATATACTCTAAGACTAAGACTTCGAACTACAAGTTTTGGGGGATTGTTAAATATATATGTATTATATTATGATTACAACTAATTTAGCTCATTAAATTATTTTGACATTTATTAATAATTTTTTGAACACCAGCAATATGTTTGTTTCTAGCTTTAACGCTAGAGACGAAAAAAGACACACTTTTAGCAACAACAACACTGCATTCTGCGTCGCAAATTAAACTACACTACTGGTTTGTTTCTTATTTACGCTCAGAACAGTCTAATCAATCTGATTAATCTGAAACTGTTTCTTATTTCTGCTCAGATCAATCTGATCAATCTGTCCAATCTGATGGCTGTTTCTTATTTCAATTTCAGATTAGTCAGATTGATTTTTTTGATCGGAGAATTTTTTCAGATTTTTCAGATTTATGCTGGATTTTAATGATAAAAATTTGCCGCTTGTGCATGAAAAACGGACCGAAAGGTTTTATTTCTTATGGAAATTTAATATGTGCGAAGAGAACAACAAATTCTCATTTGCAAGGGATATTTTTCATTTACCAGGGATAATTTTTATTTGCAAGGGAAATTTTACCAGGGATAATTTTTTTGCAAGGGATAATTTTCATTTTGCAAAAGATAATTTTTGATATATTTTGAAAACCATAGATAATCCTTCGCTTATGGTATCACAGTTTTGTTGAAATTTGGCATTTCAGTATTGCCAATAAAAAATTGTATTGTTTACATTTTTTTATGTTAATCATATTTTGAACAAAATTTATATTTTATATATATAAAATATAAATTTTGTAAATATAAATTTTTTACAATTGATTTTTAATTATACAATTTGCAATTAATATTTATTTGCTGATTTTAAATATAATTGTTGAAATGATTTATTATTTTTTTAAATAAAATTCTACTGCCATTCAACAGTGCCATCTGTGATCTGTACAGAGATATTCAGCCATTTTATATTCCCTTGTCAAAAAAAAAATTCCCTTCTGCAGCGATCTACTTTTTTCTCATATAAAAATATAATATACTATCTCGTTCTATTTTTCATGCACAAGCGGAAATTTTTATCATTAAAACCCACCATTATTATTGTTTGTGGCTAACTTTCTGCTTGATTTTGTTGTTTTGGCTAAATCATTATCAGATTGTCATATCTCAATAATTTTTTTAACCAGTTATTTTTAATTATTTTTATAATATTTATAAAATATTATAAAAAGTAATATTTAATGAAAAATATTACAGAAATTGTTATTTAAATTGAAAAATAATTTCGTAAATTTGAGAATTCCAGATTTACCGACCAATATTTTCATTTTACCCGGCAAAATTGTAGCATTTTTCGATCTGAAAAAATCTGACAGTTTCTTATTTCACTCGACAGATTAATCTGATTTCAGATTTAAAAAATCTACGTCTTCCCTCGAATAAAAGGACTGATTCTTCTATTCAATTTTATTTTAGTGAAATTTTAAAAGTTGGTTAAAAAAATTGAATATTAGGACTTTCAAATAAAAGGACTAGTCCTTTTATTTGAAAGAAAAAAAAATGATATTAACTAAATAGAGAAGAAATATTTAATCTTTTTCAATGTATTTCAAGAAAATAAAATATAATTATACACAAGTCAAATTCAATTCGTAAAAAATTATAAAATAAATCATAAAATAACAAAATAAAAAAAACCCAAACTGAAATGTCATTAAATTAACCAACAAGCAATGTCAAAGTGGCAAAAAAAAAATTAACTAACAAGCAAAAAAACTTCACAACGCACAAAAAAGAAATTGCGTGCGGTTTGTGAAAATAAACCCAAATTTTTGCAAACTTGCGGGATTTTGTACGAATAAAAGGACAATTACCTTTTTGACCAGTGGTCCGTTTATTTGAAGGAAAGGACTAGTCCTTTTATTCAAGGGAAGACCAGTCGATCTACAGATTTAAATAAGAAACACACCATACATGAAACAAAATGACAATCTGCATCTCTATCTCCAACTCACCAAAACAAGTTTTATAAAATCATTATTCTAATATTTCACTTGGAGGTGTCGCTTTAGTCATTATTATTTCCCAGTTATTTTTCATGAATGAATTAAAGCATATTATTTGACAACAAAAGTAAGTAATAGATGACATTGATACAGAAATACACCCTTTAAGAAAAGAGAACCGTAAACGAACCGCTGGCGAAGTCATTTCTTCATACAAGACTTCGCCGGCGGACCGTAAACGTAAATGTTGGAATAAGAAAATCAGAAAAAAATCGAAGTGGTGTGTATGCATTAGTACGCCGCCTAGACTACATTTTAGCGGTTCCCTGGCGAATCGCCTAGGCGGTTCTCTAGCGAATCGCCAATACGGTTCGTTTACGTACTGATTTTATCCATATAAATAAAAAATCTGGAATTTTTTTAATTCAAAATAAAAAACAAATATTTTTAATTTTTTGGTTGAAAATCTATATTATAAAAATAATTTTTTTGTATTTAAATTTTTTTAGGATTTAAATTTTACTTTTTTCTAGGACTTTAATATCAATATTTTTATGAATAACACTAATATTCATAATTTCACAGACTACTTCGTAATTCGTAATATATATTTTTTTCACTTTCACATTAAATTATTTAGAACACAATTAATAAGAACACGTCTAATTGTTAGAATAAAATTAAAATTGTGCCTACATTTTAATTTTTATAAATGACTACTCACAAAAAAAAATATTTTATATTTTATAAACTGGTTTTATGTGAAAGTATTGGTGAAAAGGCGGTTCAGAAGCGCTACGTTTTGGGTTCGCCAAAAGCGAATTCGTTTATTTTCTTAAAGGGTATTAATATTAAATAACTTTATAAATGATGCAATTCATAAAAATATTCCAAAAAAGAACCCAATGTTTATAAATATCCATAGGTATTCTAGTAAAATACATCATCTTTCAAAACAACGAAATATTTTAAGACAACGTTATCAAAGAAATCAAGATATTCAATTAAAACAGCTCATAATTTTTTTAAATAGGCAAATCAAATACGAAACTAATATACTCAATAATAATAATTGGAATGATAAACATAAATCACTAAAAGTAGATAACAATAGTCTTTTTAATTTAAGCTCAAATCAATAAAAAAATTCCAACACTTGTGAAAAATAATAAGGATTATTATACAAAACCAGAAAAAGATCAATTACTGGGCGATCAATTATTATCTTCACATAATATTGCTCAAAATTTTTCCGACTCTATCGCAGAATCTAAAAAGGAAAAATCTATTGATGTTATCAATACTAATGTAATAACCCTTTAACCCTAAAAGACCGATAGTGTCCATCGGACACATTTCGAATTTTAAAGTCGTCCAAAATTGTTATTTGAGGATATATTACAAACATTTTTATATGTTTTTATATGTTTCACATTTTTATATGTTTAAAAAAAAAATGTTTTAAAAAACAATAAAGACAAAAATAAAGGATATAAATAACTATTTCTTATATTTTTCATACACGTGTCCGCTGGACATTAGCGGTCTTTTATGTTTTTTTTTGTACAAAAAATCCACTTAACGCTTACCGTTATGAAAATAACGGTAAAATATTCACTACACCTCTATATCTAGTAATTTACAGTTTTAGACGATTTCTTAAAAAATAATTAAATTTTTTTTTTCAGAATATATGGAATTTTATTAGCTACAATTTAAAAAAATTGGGATCCTACTATTTACCGTTAAGGAGAAAATGGCAAAAATATGAATTTTTTTTAAATTTTGTAATACATTTTTCGGCTACTATATGGCGTTTGCGGGTAAAATGATGTCATTATTCGGAGCCCTGACGTCATAAAGTACCGTTATGTAATGAAGTCATCTTATAAGCTCGGGCCCGTTATTCGGAAGTATCCCCAAAATATTTTATTACTTTTCTACCTAAACTGGTTTTATGTGAAAGTATTGGTGAAAAGGCGGTTCAGAAGCGGAGCGTTTTGGGTTCGCCAAAAGCGAATTCGTTTATTTTCTTAAAGGGAACCAATATAGTACTTTTTATACTTTTAAAGAACTTGAAAAACATAAAATCCATAAAATCGAAAAAATAACATGGATATGATGGTATTCGAAATAAAATAGTAAAATCACTACCAAAAAGAGCTATTCTAAAATTAATCCAAATATTCAATTCATGCATCAGGCTTGGATATTTTCCCAATGCATGGAAAATAGGAAAAATCATAGCCTTACATAAACCAAAAAAAGATACTACCAAAGCCGCATATATAATGGGAGTTATTCTACAAAACGGCGTATTTCAAATACGGTCGTATTTAAATTTTTGCTATTCTGCAAATCGCAATTACGTTTAATGTAAGACTGTATTATCACTGCAGTTTTTTTGTTATTCTGGAATACGGTTATATCGAAAGAATGAAACGTTTTTTCATATATTTGGGATACGCAAGTATATAGTCGCGTATTTTGAATGAAAATGTAAGTATTACAATTTTTATTAATGAAATATCAATATATGTATGTGTGTATATTATCCTGGATGAAATTAGGTATGCCCATATTTTCATCTGGGATTTTCTCTGGCACCTCTGGATGGATTCGGCTGATATTTGGTAAACGCGTTCATTATAGTCTGGATGAAATTAGGTATGCCCATATTTTCATCTGGGATTTTCTCTGGCACCTGTGTATATAGCTAACAATGGCAGTGCTCCATTTGCTCTACTTGGAAGATGGTTATATGATGAAAACGTGATTTCTGATATTTTGTAGGAAATAATAGAGGAGCACTGCCATTGTTAGCTATAGAACACTATAATTGTGTTAACCAAATATCAGCCCAATCCATACAGAGGTGCCAGAGAAAATTCCAGATGAAAATATGGCCACTCATCATTTCATCCAGACCACTATAATGAGTGTGTTTACCAAATTTTAGGACAATCCATACAGAGGTGCCAGAGAAAATCCCAGAAGAAAATATGGCCATTCATCATTTCATCCAGATCACTAATTTGAATGTATTTACCAACTTTTAGCAAAATCCATCCCAAGGTGCTAGAGAAAATCCCAGATGAAAATATGGGCATACCTAATTTCATCCAGGATAATATACATACATACATATATTGATATTTCAGTAATAAAAATTGTAATACTTACATTTTCATTCAAAATACGCGACTATATACTTGTGAATCACAAATCTATGGAAATCGTAATAACACGAATATCTTCGTCTTCGTTATTAAACAAAAAAAAAAATTTTACATGAAACGTCATAATTTAAGTTTTTCAATACTATCGATAATGTGGGGATAATACAGTTCTTCGATCGTTTTCCATAATAGCAAAATAATTCGAAAGTGAAACGCTGAAATGAACGTATTTCAAATACGCCGTTTTGTAGAATAACGCCTAATATACAGTTGCTCACAAAAGTATCCGGCCACCCTACTTGGTTCAATATATTTAATGTTTTTCACTTCATTTTCAATTAAGTATTTTTTTTAATATTGGCTATAAAAAGCCTTTACTAATGCACTTTATAATACTAGAAAAACATATTAGAAAAATGAATTAATTATCAGAAAAACTTACATAGCTGTCCGAACTCATAAAACATTTGACACTAAAGTCGGCCACTAAGTGTGTATGCATACGGGGGACTTCCCCAAAGAAAGTTTAGTTACCAAATAGTTTCCAAATAGTGCGGCATTCGAGAAAAATTGCATTTCCGAATTATGTACTTAATTGTTTGGTTGTCGATTTTTTCTGAAGTATATTTAATTTTGATATTTCTATGATTGGATTATAAATTACAAGACTAAATAATGTTAAAAAAATAATAATTATTTGTTTTCTGATATTTAAAACTTAACGCCTAAGATTAATTCTACTGAATAAAAGAAGTGGCCGGATACTTTTGTGAGCAACTGTATATACGGCTTTGATACTACCTTTGCCGAAAGATACAGACCAATTACACTGCTATGCACCTTTTCAAAAATTTATGAAAAACTTATTTTAGACAGATTCAAAAATTTCGAAACACAAAATAATATAATTATCCAACAACAATTTGGGTTCCGGTCACAGCATTCCACTAACCACCAAATCCTACGAATTAGTGTGCATATAAACTTTAAACTTTAATAAAAACAGAATATTAGATCTATTATTGTTGGGCATTGAAAAGGCTTTTGACAGCGTATGACATAACGCCCTACTGCACAAATTGTTATCATATAAAATACCTTTTTATTTAATTAAAGTAATTCAATCTTATTTAACAAATCGTTTCTCATTTGTGCAAATTGATGAAACAAAATCGAATCAATTTTCTATTCCTACAGGTGTACCACAGAGTTCAATTTTATCCCCCCACCTATTTAACTATTTTGTGAATGACATCCCTACTCCTGAAAAATGTATTCTGGCTGTAATGGCGATCACACAGCACTGTTAACTTCAACTGCAAACCATGGTTCAAATGAAATAAAAACAATATTAGAAAATGGTGTAAAAACACTTAATATATTTCCATAAATGGAAAATTAAAGTCAATAAAGGAAAAACAGAAGCAATGGTGTTTTCCCATTCGCCGATCACAATGAACCTCTGTCAAACAAATAAAATTATATTAGATAATGTTATAATCCCATGGAAAAAAGATGTAAGATACTTAGGAATATTTTTAGATACAAAATTAAAATTTAACGTAAATATGTCAAAACTCGTACAAAAAGCAAGTCAGGCATCAAAGCTTCTCTATCCTCTATTAAAACAACACAATTTAGTAACAACAAACTAACTACCTACAAATCGTATATCAGACCAATTCTAACACATGGGTGTCCTGTATGGGCATACTGTGCAAGGACACATATACAAAAAATTACAGGTGGTGCAAAATAAAATGCTCTGCATGGCTCTTATTCTTCCATGCCACAAACCAATAATGCACTTGCATTATATAATATAATGCAATATAGCCAAAATCCCCTATATAAAAAAATTAATTGAAAAGCTAACAAATTTTTTTATCTAAAATTAAATATGCCAAAAAACCAGTTAATATACGACCTACCTAGGCGTTAAAATATATGCCCCCACAACCTACAGAATAAAGTATAAGCTACCAAAACCAGACTATTAAAAATAGTTCATGTTCACCTAAATTTAAGAATAATCAAATTAAAAATTATATTTCAAAATAAAACCATAATATTGGAATAGAATATGCATTTAAATAAATAATTAATCACACAAATAAAATTAAAAAGCAATCAAATGGTAGTTTTTGCAACAAAAAAATGTTCCTTTCCAAAAATAAAATATATAATAAATACACTAGTAAAAAAATAAAAATCAACATTTAAGATACAAAATAAAACTTTTAAATAATATCTAATTAAATAAAAACCATATTTAGTTATATATATTATATATGTTACATATGTTTTAGTTTTAACTAACCATATGTTAGTTATATGTTAGTTTTAACTAACCATATGTTAGTTAAAACTAACAAAATACGTATAAGATTCATGTAAAAAATTTAAATAAAGTAAAACTTAAAACTAAGAAATAAATAAATAGTATATATATATAAATAAAAGAATTACCAACTTTCTAAGATTTAAATTATATTTCTTTTCAAATTTTTTGATATTTAAAACAATTTTTTCGATTTTTAAACTTTTTAATTTTTTGGGAGAAATTTTTTAAAGTCCTCCAATGCCTTTCTATTGGCGCACGAAATTCTGCATTAAAAATGATTTAAAAGGGAATTTGCTGTATTAAATTCAATAAATAACATGCCAGTCCCGCTATAGATATTTTTCATTATCTATGAACAATAAACATACTTTTTTTTAAAAAAAAATATCAATACATAAGTTATAGCATTGATTAAGAATATAACAGATAAGTTATTTCAAAGCACTGCTTTGCTGTAATATTTTTCTTAATATATTTTTAAATTTCTGGCCACTGTTGAATGTATAATATGCAATAATGCAATACAAAAGTTTCATTTCTATCATATTTAAAATGTTTAGTGAAGAATTGTATTTCAAATTCAATTAAAAATGTAGACAGAAGTTTTTATAAATTGCCAAGAGATGAAGAAAGAAAAAATAAATGGCTTAAAGCAATAAATATATTGCCTACATCTTTGTCCAAAAAAAGATATTTGTGTATTAAAGTATAACCATAAAGTAATAATATATAGAGAAACTATTTCATATATCATTTTTTGTACAAATTTTTATAAAATAATATAGCAATATAAGACCCCAAGCTTTTTCATAGGCTAGAACTATTTTAAAAGCCCTCCCCTTTAAGAAAAGCGAACCGTAAACGAACCGCCGGCGAAGTCTTTTGTTCATATATGAGTTCGTTTACGAACCGCCTTGGCAGTTCGTAAGCGAACCGGAAACGTAAATGTTAGAATAAGAACAGTAGAAAAAAAAACGTAACGCCAAGAGTTCGCTAAAAACGGTCCGTTTACGAAACGCTACAGCGATTCGTTTTGGAACCGCCAAATACGGTCCGTTTACGAACTGATTTTATTTCTATATATAAAAAATACGGAAAAGTTATTTTTTTATTTTTTTAGCATTTATTTCATATAAAAAATGTAATTTTGTAAAAAAAAAAAATTAAACCACTTATTAGTAAGATTTTTTATCAATTTTAATATTTAATTTATTATTAATAAGTATAATTATTAATAATTATATTATTAATAATTATAATATAATATTATATTATAATATTATTATTAATATTATATTATTATTATAATTTAATTTATTATTAATATTAATAAGTAATATTTAAATATTACTTATTAATATTGATTTTATTATATTTAAACACAATATTATTATAAGACACAATTTTCTTCACTCGCTATTTACTTTTGTTATGAAATTATAAAGTCTATTAAAAAGGCGTTACTTATCCAGTTCGTATACGGTTCGCCAAAAGCGAATTCGCTTATTTTTCTTAAAGGGTCTATTCTATTTTCAAAGCTCATTGACAAAATATTTTTTTAAGTATAAAAAGTATAAAATAATTGTATTTACATAAAACTGCATTTACATTATCAGATTTTTCATAAAACATTTCATGCCATTTTTTGTCTGATCAAAAATCGTACAATATGACGTAAACATACCTAGTTTCATGCGATGCTTTATGAAAAATCTGACGGTATGCATTTTCATACGGTTTTTTCGTACGATTTTTGATACGACTACCTAGTCTTATGAAAAGTCTGATAATGTAAATACAACTTTAATATATCAAATTAATATTTTTATTATGACTTTAAAATATTTTAAAGTCATATAATATTTTGTGAAATTTTGATTGTTTATTCAATAGTGTTTTTTTTTTCAATATTTTTCAATGAGCTTTGAAAATAGAATAGAAATAGAGGGCTTTTAAAATAGTTCTAGCCTAGCCTATGAAAGAGCTTGGGGTCTTACATTGCTATATTATTTTATAAAAATTTTTACAACAAATAATATATGAAATAGTTTCTCTATATATTATTACTTTATGGTATAACGGTAACATATTTATTATTATTTTTAAATTTTTACCAAATAAAGGTATTATGTTTGTGATATTCATTTTGTTCCCGAAGATCACAGCATTACAACTCTGAAGAAAACTGCTATTTCTACCTTGTATTTAAGTGAATTCATATCAAATTCATATTTAATTAAAAAGAAAAGTGATAAAGACAAAACAATTAAAGGTAAATCTGTAACTAAAGATATTTATAATTTTAATATTTATATGGATGATACAAATTTATTTAAAAAAAAAGAAAATATTTTAAATATTGAAAAGGATGTGAATTTTTTTAAGGATAAAAATTATGATGTACATACAGGTAGTAGTGATACAGATAAAAGAAAAAAATTGGATCAAAATTTATTTATTGAAATTTATGAAAATTTATTAAATAATGAATTGCCAATTGATATTGATAAAGAAAATAAAATTGAAAATACACATGATATTGAATTTATTGACAAATTATCTTGTAATTGCATAAAATGTTCAACAGTTGATAATTTTAATGATGCGATAGATACATCTGATGATTGCATAAACAGACTAGATACTTTAGAAAAGTATAGAAAGTTTTTGGTTGATAAAGAAAAACAATTAAAACTCGCTGAAGAAAAAATTTTAAATTTAAAGATGTCAATGAAAAAGGTTCGAAATCAAAATTATTCTTATCAATGTCGATTCAACAAGAGGCGTAAAGTAAAAAAACCAAAAAGAAACAATTTTGCTGTAAATAATAATATTGAGAAATTAAAACACGTTTCTGAAAATAGTAAAACACTAGCTAAATTGATAATAAAAAGAAAAAAACGATTTACAGAAAATGAAAAAAATGTTGCACAAAACATATTCTATAAATCAGCAGCAACTTATAGATATATGATAGATACAATGAAAATTGCTTTACCAAGTAAATCATCAATAAAATCTTGGACTAAATTAAAATTTATTGAACCAGGATTAAATAACGGAATCCTTACACATTTGGAAAATAGATTAAAAAATATGAGTGAAAGATCAAAAATTGCTGTTCTATTATTTGATGAAATTTCTATCAGAAAAGCTGCATGTTACAACATAAAAATAGATTGTCTAGATGGTGTTGAGGATATAAACGGAAAAAGACAACAAAAATTAGCTACGGAAGCACATTTTTTATGGTTCGAGGCTTATATGAAAATTACAAATATGCATTTGCCTATAATTTGTCAAAAAATAGTTTAAAAGGAGAGATTTTGAAAACATTGTTATTAGAATATATAAAAGCATTAACTGGAATTGGTTTTAAAATTGTTGCAACTATTTGTGACCAGTGTAGTACAAATCGAAAAACTTACGACTGGCTTAATGTAAATAAACTTTTTCTGATTTAAATGGAAACAAAATTTATGCTTTGTTTGATATGCCACATCTGATCAAATCCGTCAGAAATTCTTTTATAAAAACTGATTTTGAAAATTGGAATATGGAATATGGAAATAATTAGCTATGATGTCATCAAGAAAATTGTTGCCGAGGATGAAAAATGCTCTTCGAAAATTTTACCTAAAGTTGGAATGGTTCATATAAATCCAAATTAAATACATTTCAAAAAATGTCAGTTAAATTGGCATTTCAATTATTTAGTCATAGTACATATGCAGCTATAAAAGCAACAAATAATACGGATCCTATTTTTTTTACATTAATGCAGGATAAGGTAAATCCAACAGCTGATTTTATTTTGAGATTAAATAATTTAATTGATGCACTGAATATAAATGCAAAAAATCCATATAAACAACCATTAAAATTAAGAAATTCTCCATTTTTATTGTTGGAAGAAATGTTTCATTACCTTGAAAAATTAAAAACTAAGAGCAATAAAAAATTTATTGTATTGACGGACTAGTACAAATTATAAAGCCAATTTTACTATTATATGAAGAACAATTACAAAATGATGCCATCAATTTCTTTATGACACGGCGGTTGAATCAAGATCCACTTAAAAATATGTTTTCTCATATAAGAGCTAGTGGTGGTTATTGTCGAAATCCATTTGCACAACAAATAGGGATCATCTTTGCTAAGATGACTAGTGCCAAATTTATTTATAACGACAATGTATCATCAAATTGTGAGACGGATCATGAGCATGACGTATACTTAGATATAGATATAAATGCTTTAGAACCAGAAGAAAATGAGAATTTTGAACCACATATGGATGAATTAGTTGAAAATTGCCCAACTGAAAATAAAGAGTTATATAATGGAAAGGAAAATATAATGCCTTCAGTTTCAAATACAAATTGTTTGTCATCAAATTTAAATAAATCGTTAATTCATTTTGAAGAATTAGCAATTAGATATTTTGCTGGTTTTTGTATTAAAAAAGTCTCGAATTGTGATGTATGTTGCAAACTATTATTAAAAAAGAAATATTAAAAACCAGTACATCAGAAAATTTAATAATTGCGAAGAACTATATTTATGCAAATAACTTTGGAAGTTTAATGGCTCCATCAGATGAGTATTTCTCAGTCATTTGTATGGTTTAAAATATTTTATAATTTTTTTTATAAAAATTTTCATGTTTTGAAATTAAAAGATAACATTATTAAATTATGCGTTGAAATATCCAAAAGTTTTATTAATAAATTTGATCAAGATCATAAAGACCATATTTTGCAAGTACTCAATCAATTCGTCCTAGTATTAATAAAATTTTCTTGTAAAAAAAAAAGAAAAAATGGAAAAAAGTACAATTTATAAAATGAAAAGAGTAAAAACTACTAATTATACTGTAACAAAAAGAATAATAAGAATGTTCAAAAATTAATTTTATTAAAAAACTAAAATAAAATGAATAATATTCTATAAAAATAAATGGTTATTGCATTTTTGTAATTTTATTGAATTTTTTTTTTGAGATTTTATTGATTCTTCAATAGTGTAAATCGAAAAAATATGCAAACACAGAGAAGAAAATGAGAGAAATGAAACTTTTGTATTGCATATTACCAATACATTCAACAGTGACCAGAAATTTAAAAATATATTAAGAAAAATATTACAGCAAAGCAGTGCTTTGAAATAACTTATCTGTTATATTCTTAATCAATGGTTATAGCAAAGAACCCCAGCATCCAGAAACTGTGATCACATTGTTTTGTGTTTTTTTTGTGAAATTTTTGTTGAACATTTTTTGAATTTTTTTTGGCATACAATAAAATGTGACAAAAAGATGACAAAATTGTTGAAATTTTTGTGAATCCTTTGGTCACAAAAAAAATGTGAAAAAAGTCGCAAAATTGTCATACAAAATGTGATCACACATTTTTTTATCACACTTTTGTGGTAAAAAAAAACATAAAAAAATTTATGTTCAGTGCCATATTGGACCAAGCCACCATATGGCTACCCTGAGGTAAAAAATTTATGTTCAGTGCCATATTGGACAAAGCCACACAAAATGTCTATTAGTATGACTACGATAAAATGAAATACCATATTATAGTACGTTACAAATTATGTAGATTAAGTTTTTATTTCAAATCCAAAGTGTTTTAATAACGATTTAAATAAAATTTTAAAACTCCGCATGTCTTAAAATACGATTTTCTCGAGGAAATATTTTTGTGGGTTGGTCCAATTGAGAAAATATTTTTGTGGGTTGGTCCAATTTACAATTTAAATATTTTTGTGGGTTGGTCCAATTTACTATATTGGACCAACCCACAAAAATATTTTCTCGAGAAAATCGTATTTTAAGACATGCGGAGTTTTAAAATTTTATTTAAATCGTTATTAAAAGACTTTGGATTTGAAATAAAAACTTAATCTACATAATTTGTAACGTACTATAATATGGTATTTCATTTTATCGTAGTCATAATAATAAAGACATTTTGTGTGGCTTGGTCCAAAATGGCACTGAACATACATTTTTTTTTTTTTTTTTATTTATTTAAGTATATCATGAAGCATATAATAGTGGCTTTCTTCGATAAATGAATAAAAATATATATAATTGAACATACAAAAAAGTTTACTGTGAATATATAAACGTTAAATTAAATTCAAAAAGTAAGTTTAATATGAATATTTATAAACAATAATTATCACTATATTATCATACGGTATAAAAAGCAAGATATTAGTATTTGACTACATTCTGAAACAAAAGCTCTAATTGGTTCTTAGATCAGCACACATACGAGGTTATTCCTAATAGATATTGTTGACAAACCGAAATCAATATAATTGTAATAATTATTAAAATCAGTTAACATACCATTTAATAAAGATTTTTGACCGTAATTGGTGTTACTATAATTTGTAACAAAACAAGAAATGGCAATTGGTTCAAAATAACTGGAGCATCAATTTCATTAGAAATAACACGATATAGAAAAATAATTTTACCTATAGTTCTTCTTTTCTCTAGCGGTAAAATGTCTATAAGCCTCCAATGCCTGTCTATGTTCATATCTAGGAAGATTCATGACATCAACCCAAGGCAATCCTCTTAGCGCAAATCTAATAAAGCGTTTTTGAATTGCTTCAATACGCGAAATTCGATTCGCATAATACGGCGACCAAAGAGGAGCAGCATATTCCAAAATAGAGCGGACAAACGCTAAGGGTCAGAAAAATCAGAGGCATAACGCCTCACCATTCCCTAAGCTCTATTTGCCTTATTAATAGTAGCATCTATATGATTTTTGAAACTTAGTTTACTATAAAAAAAAACTCCTAAATCCTTAATGACAGTTTTTCTAATAATATTATTATTATTAACGAATAGTAGCCAGTAAATGGTATTTTTTTTCGAGTAAACGAGATAATGTAGCATTTTTCAACATTTAATAATAATCTGTTTTTGTCGCACCAAATGCCTAAATGTTGTAGAGATTGATTCAATTTATAATAATCATCATACACATTAACTGGCATATATAGTTTAAGATCATCAGCAAACATTAGAATTCTACAAAATGGTACAAAATCAACAATATCGTTAATAAATAATATAAAAAGGAGAGGACCCATATGGCTACCCTGAGGTACACCTGAAAATACATTAATATATGCAGAAATAGAGTTCCGGAAAATACATTTCTGGGTTCTATTCGATAAGAATGATTTCAGCCAACAAAGAAAACTATCCGGGAAACCAAGTTTTGAAAGTTTGTGAATCAAAATACAGTGATTAACTTTATCAAATGTCTTGCTAAAGCCGGTGTAGATAAAAAAAAATTGATAAATTGATAACTTATTAAAATTTAAAACAACCGGGTTACTTCATTAATTATTTTTTTAAAATGATATTTTATATCAGTTTTATTTTTCTTCAACTCCTCAATATTAACAAAAAAACCATAATTCCTCTTCAGAATCAGTGAAAAAAATTCTCAACGCAATTATCTGTACTTAAATTCTTCAACGCAATTATCTGTACTTAAATTCTCATAAAATTCATGATTACATGGTGGAATAAAATCAATTAAACCATTAAATTTTTCTTTTTTTCTAATGAATTTTTTTTACCTTCTGGATAAGCCAAAACTTCACTGCAAAAATCATGATTTATTGACCTTTTCTTGACATTTAAAGTCGAAAAACATCATTTGTAATTACTATTTATATTTAAAAAAAATTTACAAGAATAATCTCTTTTTCTTGTATGTATATATTTTAACCACATAATTTTATTCTTAAATTGCTAATCAATCACAATTTTTTTTAAAAAATTACTAAAATAAAAATATTCACAAACAAATATTTAAATTGCAACTCGCGATTAAAATGATTTTTAACTTAACAAACAATAAAAGAAACAGTCTACTTTTGTTTCGCGCAAGGTGCTGAAGCAGATGTCTAAAAAAATTTTGTTTTTCTTATTTGTAACCCATTATCTTCGCATAATACGGCGACGCAAAGTGCTGAAGCAGACGTCTAAAAAAATTTTTTTTTTCTTATTTGTAACCCATTATCTTAAGAGCAAGAGGTTTTCATTCAAAAACCATTGTTCAAGTTTAAATTATAAATTTACACATAATACGTTGTGGAAAATATATCTAAGAAACGAACTAGATCAATGTCATCCAAGGATGACACGAAAAAATTAGATGATATCTATTGTCAAAACTACACTAAAGGCAGCGAAAGTTGAATTTTTTGTGCATTTAAATAAAAGTGAAAAACCGCTTAAATATGTGTTGTCTGGCTTACACAAATTGGAAACAGTAGAACTTCTTGATAAATTAAACCGACTATGAATTAATTGCTTGGATATAAAACATATGAACATCAAAATACCAAAGTATGTATCACAATTTAATTAGTTAGTATATTTAAAAGAAGGCACTATTAAATTATGCGAACTCAAACAACACAAATATATTCTTAACATTGTTCTCAACTGGACACAATACAGAAAAAATCCACAATTTTACACACAATGCAGAAACTGCTTACGTCACGGTCAAGAAAATTGTCACATCATATCTCGATGTGCTAAATGTGCGGGTGAGCACAATACTGCAAATTGTGACTTATCAATTATAACATGTAACAACTGTGGAAATAACCATTTAGCAACAGGACCTTGACTGTGAAGCTCGATTGAAGTATATTGAGATTAAAAATACAAATTTAAATATACTTTTGTGGAATGCAAGAAGTATCCAAAATAAATTAATTAAATTTTCAGACTACATAAAACATAAAGATATTGATGTGGCTATTATCAATGAAACCCACTTAAAACCAAACATAATACTTACACATTCTGAATATAATATTTGCAGACTTGATCGTCCGTCAAAATACGGTGGTGTAGTAATTTTAATAAAATATATAAATCAACATAAAGTAAGGAAAGCTTTTAATACATCAGTGCTTGAAACTATCGGTATTGATATCTTTTGTAATGGAGAATTACTGACTAATGTGGCTGCATATTTTCCGGGTGGTTCCTATTCTACTGAAAAAGGAGCAGAATTTATATCAGATATAAATAAAATCTCAAAAATAAATAATAAATTTATAATTGGATGTGATTTCAACTCACGACATTCTGCATGGCGATGCGTTCGCGCAATTGTATATGGTAAAAAATTAAACAAATGTATTAACACGCATTCATTCCAACTGCTTCACTCGGAAGGTCGGAAGACCTCACTCATTATCCAGCCAGTATAAACAGACTCGCTTCTACTTTAGATATCTTTATCTTACCTATTTTGCAAATCACATTTCAGCTCCAGTAGCTGACATTGCTTTATATTTTGATCACTGTCCTGTATTAATAAATGTTTCTGATAACCCAACAGACTTGGTACATAGACAAAAACTTGATTTTAAAAATACTGCAAATTGTGAATGGAAAAACCTCCCTAGACAAGGTATATTGTATTGCAAATTTTTACATTGAAAACAACAACAATTTGTTGGCAAAAAATGAGAATTACAGTAGTTATTTATGTATTGCAAATGAATTGTAATTGATAAATAGTTAATAATATGACATGTAGATGGCTCTGTTGTCACTATTCCGTTTCATTTCATTTCATTTATTTCAAATACATTGGACAAAAAAGGCATAGCCTATGTTTTCTTTTACATTAAAAAATGGCAATTTATTAAAGAAAAAAAGCGAGTTTTATATTTTTTAATGATATTTAATGATTTTTTTTACGTTTATAAAACTCAAAGAAAATGTGATTAAAAAAAATTATGAGCTGATAAATTCAATTGTGATTGAAATAAAAAAAATTGTCGCCTCCTATGTTCAATGAATCGTTTTTTTGCAAAAATTTTGCAATACAATATACCCGTCTACAAAAAAACAGGGCTACACTATAAAAAAAATTAGTGTAATTTTACCATTATGAAAATAGGCATCTCTTTACCTTCAATTAAGGTAGTTAAATTACACTTGCAATAAAATTACAACTTTGGTTGTAAAAATAGAATTTGGTTAGGTAAAAAAATTACAAAGTTCAGGTTTAATTTTAGCCTTATTCAAATAAGTGAAATCACATAATTTTTTTATTAAATTTGCCCGTAATGGTTGTAAAAATGCGATTTTAATAAATGTAATTTTTACACTATTCAAAAAAGTGGAATTACACAAAATCGCTATGATTTTGCCCTGAATGATTGTAAAAGTACACTTTTAATAAATGCAATTTTTCCCCTATATGTAAGTAATGAAATTTAACTAAATTTTAGAAATTTTTAAGTAAAATTGTATTGTAAAATTGTAAAAATACATTTTTAATACATAAAAATACATAATTAAAATAAAATAAATATACAATTTTCTTCTGAAATAATAAAATATTATTTATTATAAAAATATTTTGTAAAAATATTACTATAATTTACATTATTAATTATATTTCAGTAAAAAAAAAACCTATAATAGCCATCCAGGACCCATTAGTTGGAATTTGTTCCATTATGTTATCCAGTGGTACGTCAATCTATAAAATTGATATAACCATATATTAATAAATTTAGTTAAATACTTTTCAAAACTTACATTAAATACTTTGAATAGAAGCTCAGGATCTTCATTGAAATAATTAATGATAACTGCTACAATTGATTTATTATTATCTTTATCCAACAAATTCCCTTTTTTTAAATATTATATTATTTTTTTCTTATAAATAATTAGTTTCGAAATCGTTATGATTAAAATTTTTTAATTTAGAAAAATATTTAATTATTTTAATAATATTGAAGAACAAAACACTTCATAACTCTTTAGAAACACAATACAAAATGACACGAATAGGCATGCGCATATAACTTTACACCAAAATTTAAACTAAAATGGTGTAATTTACACCAAAATTTAAACTAAAATGGTGTAAATGTATGCATTTCAAGTAACTTTACAAAAAAATTGTGTATTTTTCAACATCACAGGTGCATTTTATTTTATTTTACACCACAGTAGTGTATTTTTAACTATTCAACAAAGTTTACACCAAAGTGGTGTATTTTTCTATATTATAGACTCATTTTATATAACTTTACACCAAATTTGTTCATTTTTGAACATTAACGATGAGTTTTATGTGGCTTTTACGAATATATTGTGCGCTTTTATAAATAATGTTGATAAAAGGGTCAAATACTCATTTTTCAGCTTAAAATTACATAGTGATATGTAAAATTTCCTAGTTATGCAAAATATGTGTAATTTTCTCATTTTTTGGGCAATTTACAACAAAATTGTGTAAATTTTATTCATATTAAATATGTCATTTTACAATCATTTTTTAGAGTGTAATATAATGATTATTTTCAGAAAAAATGGGAAAAATAAAAAAACAACAAAATTCCCATTTGGAAACTTTCTAAAATATTTAAATCTAAAAGGAAAGCTATTCCAACACTAACGAATAATTGTAAAAAACTACAAATTAATGTCGAAAAATCTAAGCTTTCGCCGAATATTTCAATACTCAACACAAAATTACTAGTATGATAAATTCAAATATATAAAGCGAAGTTTCAGAAACTATTAATTCATTCAAATTATGTAGCTACTATCAGATTAGTTTGGAAGCCAAAAGATATTAAAAATTTAATAAAACATTTAAAAATAAAAAATCTCCTGGTCCTGACGCAATCCATACTGCTATTCTAAAAAAACCTCCCTAGACAAGGTATAATTTTTCTTAAAACTTTTAAAGTACTAATTATGGTTGTACTGAACCTCTAACTAATTGTATTAATCTTTTTAATACTGTAGCCTCTTTGTTCGACTTCCATCTTGATAGAGAGTTTTTCTTAAATACTTTAAAAAATCATTTTTATAATGTTGCAATTAGTTAAAATGCTAGTTTAATTTGATATTAATTTTTAGTTAAATTGTAATTTTTGTTTTTTAATAGCAAAATTATTTTGAACTATATTATGTATATAATGGTATATTAAAATAATCTTTTTTTATATATAAAATATATTTATATACAAATATGTAATTAATTCAAATTCAAATAGTCTGTAAATTAATTAGTAGACCGAAATAAATAAATAATTTTTTGAGTGATTTACTAACTAACATGACCAGACCAGTGATTTAGCTCTTTATGCATATAATACTGCTTTATACACTAGTGAATTAATTGCTGGCGATATCATTAACACCCTTGGAAATGATTTTAATACTTTAATGAACTACTACTCAAAATGGAATATTAAAATAAATGTTAATAAAACCACTAGTATATTTTTTAGCAATAGAAGAGAAAAATAGAAAAACCTCCCTAGACAAGGTATAATTTTTCTTAATTTGATTTTCAATGCATGTCTAAAACTTTGTTATATTCCAAGAAAAATAACACCTATAAGGATATCATATCACATCACTTCATTTTATTTCTTTTAAATTATGTATTCCTGAAGATCTAATGAATGGACCGTATTCTTACTCCAACTTTTTGGCCAAATGGTGCACATGTCTAGGTTTTTGATTCAAAAACCAACCACGAATTCCAGCAAGTTAGATAATATTTCACCATCTAACCCTGTTAGTGTTTGTCCGTCATTACATGATAATTGCTCTTAAGATGATGGGTTACAACTTTATTTCCAAAACATTCATGGAATGTGAACTAAGCTGGAAGAGTTTAAGTTATCGGTCCATGAAAATGAATATGATGTTATCTGTATTGTTAAAACATGGTTGTATCCTAACATCCTGACCTCTGAATTTCTTGATGATAGTCAATATAGTATTTTTCGCCGTGATAGATGTCAGAGTAAACCAGAAATGGGTGGTGGAATACTGATTGCCGTAAAGTCATCTTAAGCGTCCACGCAGATTGACTTAACTCATGCCGACATTGAACAACTATGTGTTCTTTTGTTTTTATCTAATTTACATACATCGGATAAATTATACATATGTTTGTCATATATTTCACCTTCGTGCCCTATAGATATTTATCAAAAACATGTTGATAACTCTTCATATATTATCGACTGTAATATCAACGATTTTAATGCTAATTTTATCATATTGTGTGATTATAATTTACCTAATATTAAATGGGAGTTCGATATTGATGAAAAATGTTTAATTCCATTTGGATTAACTAAAGATGTGGAAAAAATTGTTATTGACACCTACCATGGAAATAATCTTCGTCAAAATAACATCATTGCTAATTGGGATGGAAAATTTTTAGATTTAGTTTTTATTAACGATGATTTTAATTATTTAGTAAATTTTATTGAATATCCTCTTGCTAAAACTGATTCACATCAAAAAGTTATTTCTATTAATCTTTTTAAATATAACTTTTTTCCTAACTCTCTGTCAAGTTGTAACTCTGATTAAGAATTTAAATTTCTAAAGGCTAATTATTGTTCAATTTCTTCCATAATTTCACCCATTGATTGGGAACATGTACTTTTATGTGATAATTTAGAAACTGAAACTGCTTATGTCAGATTCATGACAATTATTGATAGCACAATTAATGATTTTATTTTACTAATTCAGTAACTAATTCAGTTACTAATTTAATTACTAATTCAGACCCTCCATGGTATAATTATAATAGATCTCTAAAAAGACTAAAAAATGTTAAAAATAAAGCTCATAAACTATCTTTAAACTCTAACAATCAGTATTATAGAGATCTATTTGTCCAGTTACGTAGAGAATATGAATGTCTTATGAATGTCAATATGAATGTTTGTGCTTTCTTTATAAAAATTATTTATGTTCTATTGAAGACAACTTCAAACAAAATAGTAAATCGTTTTGGGTTTATAAAATAATCAGCAATTCGTCTAACTTACCAAATCAAATGACTTATAATAACGCTACCCTACATCTAATAACCTGCAAGATACTGTTGACCTTTTTGCTGATTACTTTAAATCAACTTACAATAATGATATCACTTCTCATAGGTAAATTTGTATCCTATTACTGACTTAGGTCAATTATTTATCAAAACGATGTAATTAATGCTATTAACCTTCTAGCTAGATAATAATCATATTCCTGATTCAGATAATATGTTTAATTTATTTCTAAAGAAATGTAGTGCTGCGTTGGCTGTGCCTTTAAGCATTATTTTCAATGCATCACTTAAAAGCGGTACTTGTATAGACAGATGGAAAATATCATCTATAACTCCGATTTTTAAATCAGGTCCCAAACATATTACCGAAAATTATCGAGGCATTGCAAAATTGTTGGTTATACCCAAATTATTTGAATCGATTGTGAAAAATAAAAGTTTTGATAATGCCAAAAACTCGATCTGTCCGTATCAACATGGTTTTATGGCTGGCAGATCAACCAGTACTAATTTAATTCTATATGTTAATAAAATTAACAATTTTATAGAAAATGGATTTCAAGTTGATGCCATCTATACTGACTTCTCTTCTAAAGCATTCGATAGGGTATCTATTAAAATATTAATTCAAAAAATTATCAGCTCTCGGTTTTCCACTCTTCTTTGCTGAATTGGTTAGAATCTTATCTGCCTAATAGATATCAATATGTCAAAATCGGAACTTTCAAATCAAAGATTTTTAAAGTATTATCTGGTGTCCCACAAGGGAGCCATCTTGGTCCTTTATTTATTATCACAATGATCAATGATCTTCCTCTTTTCCTACGTTTTTGTTACATTCTCTTATATGAAGATGATCTCAAATTATTTGCCAGAATTAGCTGTATTGATGATTGCTATAAACTACAGTCTGATATTGATATCCTTCTCAACAAATGGTGTAAATCTAATGGATTTTCACTAAATATTGCAAAATGTGCAGCAATTTCCTTTTATCGTAGCAAAAATCCCATTGTATTCAACTATTTGCTTAGCTCAACATCTCTTATCAGAGTTGTTAAAATAAGAGATTTAGGAATTTTACTTGATGCTCATTCTCTTTGCATTTTGATTATATATGTTCAAAAGCTTTCTCTATGCTTGGATTTATAAAAAGAAATTCCACTTCATTTAATGATATTGGAAGAATTAAAATTCTTTATTTCTCCCTAATAAGAAGTATCCTGGAGTATGGAAGTTCAATATGGACTCCAAATTATCAGAACTATATCGATAGAATAGAAAGAGTGCAAAAATCTTTTTCTCGGTATGCATTAAGAAAATATGGTTTCAATTCCGAATTCTTGCCATCATATAAAACAAGATGCAAGCTTCTTGGTTTAGAGCTTTTATCTTATTTTTTCATTTGGAATTAAGATCACGTGTACCATGATGGTGTATGATGTTCTGAATTCCAGAATTGAATGTTCTGAATTATTAAGACTTATACAAATAAATGTACCATCTAGAATTTTTCGTTCTAATCGTTTTGTATGTTTCCTTTCATAGGACTAATTATGGTTGTACTGAACCTCTAACTAATTGTATTAATCTTTTTAATAATGTAGCCTCTTTATTCGACTTCCATTTTTTTATTTATTTATTTATTCAACCAAACAAGGTATACAATTAACAATATACAATATAAAAATATTTGACTTAATTACATTAGAATAAGAACCTTAATGTAAGTAATGTACAACTTAGATATAATTATACAATAAATATAGACTATAAAATTGATAACAATAAAAATATAGCGTAATACTTATAAGCTAAGTTATATTGTAAGGATGTGTGGGATAGGTTATTGTAGGGTGCCAAGTATTCTTTTCTTAAAGACACTTTTTGAAATAGATAGTGAGAAGTGTGAGCTGAATTTGTTCAATACCGTGCAACATCTAGTTATGGGCTCGTTCCTACCATAGTCGGTGCGATGTGTTGAGACCTTTAACAATTGTGTATTTCTAGTTTGTCTCACGTCATTGTTGAACTTTATTCTTTCAGATAAGAAAGAAACGTCAATATTATTATTTAAGACATCGAAAGAGGTTAAGAGGTCACGACGTGAAGCTAGTGAATTAAGATTTAATAATTTTAGTCTAGATGTATAAGACGGAAGGTTTGTGAAGTCGTTTGGGTTAAAAAGAGCACGAAGGCCAAAAAAAAGAAATTTTTTTTAAGTTGATTCAATTCTGTCCCTAAGTAATTAATAACATGGTTCCCAAATAGGGCATGCATATTCCAGAATTGGACGAACAAAGGCACAGTACAAAGTTTTTGTAACCCACACGTTACCAAACTCTTTGGCTCTCCTCTTGATAAAGCCGAGCATCTTCTTGCCTCTAGAAATAATGGAATCGTAATGAAGATTAAAATTCAGTTTAGAGTCTAATATGACGCCAAGGTCATTGATATGGTTTACACGGTGAAGTGTTGTGTCATTTAATTGATAGTTATATAGTATTACAGATTTTTTTCTAGAAAAGCTAATGATGTGGCATTTACTAACATTAAGATCCATTTTGACTGAAATGCACCACTCTTCTAATATTTTAAGTTTAGATGCAAAGAATTTATAATCGGAAATGTTAGTTATAATTTGAAATATTTTTAGATCATCAGCATAGAGTAGATGGGGGATATCGTGTAATAGCTGGGATAAGTCGTGAATTAAGATATTAAATAAGAGAGGGCCTAAGTGGCTGCCTTGAGGTACACCTGAAGAAACATTTATATGCCTGGAAAGTAGTCCTTGAAATTTTACAACTTGACTTCTTCCACTGAGATATGACATAATCCAACTCAATAGTGACAAATCAAAGCCAATTTTCCTCAATTTACCCTATAGTACTTTATGATCAACCCGGTCGAAAGCTTTACTAAAATCAGTATAGACAGCGTCTATCTGATGCCCCTGTTCCATGTTACATAACAGGTTTGATGTAAAAACCATAAGGTTGGTGGTGGTAGACCTACCTTTTCCGAAACCGTGTTGTTGTTCATTTAGAAGAGGGTTAATTATTGGTGATATTTTGTCAGTAATGATTTTCTCAAATATTTTCGGTATGCTTGATAGTATGGCAATACCTCTGTAGTTGGCTATATTGGATTTGTCACCATTTTTATATATTGGAATTAGATAAGATGATTTCCATGCTGACTTATTGAAAATTAGACTTAATGGTTTAGATAGCTCTCCAGCGCAGTTACAAAGAAAAGCAGGAGGTATTAAGTCAGGACCAGGACCCTTTTTTGTGTCGATATTGGTCAATTCATTAAAAATTTCGTCAATTGATATACTGAGTGAGCTTAAAAGAGGGTTCTGATTGGTGGTTGTAGAGTTGATGTTAGTGTGTGAATCGGATTCTAGTCTGTAAAATTCGGAGAAACGGTCAGCAAATAGGTCGCAAATAACACGTGTACTTCTAGAAGTAACCATGAGTAACCATGCATATTGACTAGGAATGTGTAATAACTTTGAGTAACCATGCATATTGACTAGGAATCTGTAATTTCAGCGAGATAGCTGATTGATCCCCTTTGTTTTTCTTGGACCGTGGCTTCAATTTGGAGCACGTAAAAGTTGTTATATGAAGTACATCCTTTAGGTAGTCTGTGAGCTGGGATTTTACTGGATGAGAGCCACTTACTAAAACATGGAAAATACTTATCTCCTTAAAAAGCTGAATATTATTACTGCGGTCCTGTTTTTTATTATTATTAATATTAATATTATTATTATTTTTAGTTTTTTTACTATTATTATTATTATTCTTTTTACTATTATTATTATTATTATTATTATTACTATTATTATTATTATCATTACTTAATTTATTCAGCCTGTAACTCCACTCAGTTTTGGACCACTGGACACAAAATTTGAAGATTGGGGATTGTTGAGCTATTTCAGGTTCTGGTATGCTGATAACTTCTGGAGATGACGGTCTAGATTCAAGATCAATTGTTAACAATTCTGGTGTAAGGGCAATACGCTTTAATTTAGAGGGAGAGAAACATGCGTCACGATTAGTTATTGGAGAGCATCCAACATCACTCGTCTCTACTGATGGTGTAGTAACTGCAGTGCTTAAAGATGGTGGACTAATATATTGAAGATTGTTAATTGTATTTTTCAACGAATGTAGTTCAGAGGCTACCATTTGCTGTTCAAAGTTGTTAGGTATAGATGAGCAAAGCTGAAGATTATCGATTTTAGAGCACAAATCTTCATTACTAGATGCGAGTGTGGCGTAACATTTATGAAGTTCATTAATAGGAAGTAGTAATTTCTTGGAGATTTGGTCATCGATGGATTTTAGAATATATTCAGATAAATTACCATGTACGCCAAGCAGAGCATTGTTGATATTGTTTATAATGGACTTTTTAGATTGTTCCTTAGATTGAATTTGTTTAGATATATCAGACACATTGCTAATAAGATTGTCAAATGATTTAGCCATAACGTTAAAGTTGTCAGTATTTATCGTAGAAAGGGACTGTTGCTTCCGGATAATATTATCTTTATCATTATTAAGTTTGTTAATCATGTTGACTATGTTGTCATACAATTGTCTGAATAAAAGTTCCGTGTTTTGACAATCATCACAAATAAAGTGAGTTTCGAGTATTGGATGATACCAATCCCTGGGTGCACCAATACACGGCCCATGAAATCTTCTATTGCAGAAAGCTTTACATTGAACTATTTTTGATTTGTTGTCATAGGCAGTACAATGTTCCATACTACATTTATATTCCATTATAAATGATATTATGTATATTTATTATATTATATAAAAGTTTATTTTAAATTATGTTCAATTTAACAAAAAATATAAGGTAAATGCACTCTGGTTATATATATATAATTAGTACAATAGTTATATGGTATAATAATATTGTTTTTTTTTATTTGAACTCGCAGTTAATATTTAATAAATTATTTGTTAATTGAAATTATGACATATAACACAAATTAAATCAGAAATTAAAGTATATAATGTTTATATAGAAGTATATGAAAAAGAACAACAACAACAACAACAAAAAAAATTAGTTGGCAAAAAAAAAGTTTAATTTTGTTTATTATTTTATAAAAAAAAAAGAACGAAGGTAAATAAACTGGGTTAAAGCAGAATAAAAATTAATTAATGTCAATTGCAAGGTCAGCAAAAAGATATAAAATTAATTTTCTTTTTTATTCACTAGGCACTATAAGTAATTTCTACTGAAAGTAAATAAAATAAGTCAATGCACTCAATATAAATTTAATAATTTGTGAATATTAATGTTAATATATTTTTATCGGTTTTATTTTTTATTTTTTTTGGGAGCGAATAAAAACACGTCCGCACAGGTTGAAAATTATAATTATGTATGTAATTTTTGATAGAGTGTTTTTCTTAAAAACTTTAAAAAATCATTTTTATAATGTTGCAATTAGTTAAAATCCTAGTTTAATTTGATATTAATTTTTAGTTAAATTGTAATTTTTGTTTTTTAATAGCAAAATTATTTTGAACTTTATTATGTATATAATACTATATTAAAATAATCTTTTTTTTTATATATAAAATATATCTATATACAAATATGTAATTAATTCAAATTCAAATAGTCTGTAAATTAATTAGTAGACCGAAATAAATAAATAATTTTTTGAGTGATTTACTAACTAACATGACCAGACCAGTGATTTAGCTATTTATGCAGATAATACTGCTTTATACACTAGTGGATTAATTGTGACGACCAGACCAGTGATTTAGCTCTTTATGCAGATAATACTGCTTTATACACTAGTGGATTAATTGTACTACTCAAAATGGAATATTAAAATAAATGTTAATAAAACCACTAGTATATTTTTTTAGCAATAGAAGAGCTCCGAAATTTTTTACCTAACAGAAATATTAAATGTAACAATATAGAAGTTCCTTGGAAATCTAATATTAAATATCTATGTGTTACCTTCGATAGTTAGCTTAACTTTGGTCAACACATCAACAATGTATGTAATTCTAAAAAATGATATATTGATAAAATCTCTATATCCGCTTATAAATCGAAAATCGCTTCTGGATATTAAAAATAAATATTAAATATAAGTATTTAAATCTATATTTAAACCTAGTTTAGCATACGATTACTCAGCATGGACAGTTATTTCTGTATCAAATAAAAAAATAATTAAAATAGCGCAAAATAAAATATTAAAATTAATGAAAAATCTCCCTAGATACTTTCCCACATTCTCTTCATTAAGCATTGAACATAAAAATGATCATCGACTACTGCACGAAAAATTCATAGAGAGTTGCTACTTTTCAGAACACGAAATCATAAAAGTATTATTCGAATATAATTAATTGGTGGAAAATTTTTTTGGTTATAGTTTTAAGTTTTAGTTATATCATAAGGTTTTTGTAAACATTTTTCCTTAAATATTTTTATTTTACATTTTCAAAACTCATAACATTTATATTAATAATAATTAGAGTTGTAAAGAATGTATTTAAATTTCTGATCTCTCAAAAATAATAATCAATTAGCAAACCAAAAATGTATTATACATATATTATATCTTGCTAATAAATAAATGAAATGAAACAATAAAAGAAATTATAATTATTTAATTAATCTTACCTTATACAATGGAAACATTAAAAATTGTCACAGTTATATTATAATTATTTAAAGTTATATGTATAAATTTAGTTTTTTTCCTTATTTATTTTGAAATAAAAATAAATAATATAATTAAATTTAATTTATTTAATTAAATATTAAATATATAAGAAGAAAATAAGTATTTAATTATTCTATGAAACTGTTCGGCTTGAAAGTAATTCTTGAACTGAACTTAAAATTAATTTCTTTTATTTTACTTAGCTTAATTTTACTAAAATCAAACAACGATAATTGCAACGTAAGTGAGAACGTTTATGAAATGTAATCCGATATTTTAATTCTTATAAAAATTAAAATATTTTAATAATTTAGATTTACAATTTTTCGTGAGAAAAATTAAATTAAATTAATTATGTTTTATTTATGTAATTTGAATTAAGACATTTTCGTGGGAAAGGAAATAGAAAAATATATTTTTGGGTGTTTAATTTCCTAGTCATATATGACTACCCCATCTTTAGAATTTTTGCACTCCTGGGCACTTTCTTTACATTCGTTATTTTTAATTATCATTGTTTGACTTCTTTTAATTTTATAACAAAAATTACACTTATAATAATAGTAATTATAAAAATTATAATTGCAAATGACATATTAAGATAGTTTATTACATTGTTTTTCTTCTTTTTATAAAAAAAATCTTTTATTTCTTTACTATTTTCTACTTGATTCAAATGCAATTTTTTTAAATTTAAGGTGAAATTTATATTTTCTAATTCATTATAATTTGGTAATATAATATCTTTGAATTCTCTCCGAACATTAGAGAATTGTATCTTATTTACTTCAATAGAACAATTATTAAATGAAATTAAATAGTTTTTATTTAATACATGTTTCACATTATTACAATTATTGATTAAAATCATATTATTAGCATTTTTAATCAAAACTAAACCAATATCTAATTCAATTATCTTAGGACTATCGTTAACAATTTTAGAACATTCTTTGTAAGAATTGTTTATTAAATTAGTGATACAATTGTTTGTAATTTTCAATTTATATTTATATTTTTCTTGACCAAAATAGTATGATATATTTTGATAAATAATAATATCAGAATTTTTAATATCAATTTCTTCAAATTTAGAATTCGGTATAATTTAGGATATTGACTTGCTAAAGAACTTTTAAGTTCTTTAATTTTAAATATATCTATATCATAAGTATGTATTTCTTCAGGTGTAAGAATTGACCTACTCATTATTTGTTGTTTAGAGAAAATAACATTTTCTTGAATTTTTTCAATCTCTTCATTTAATAAATTTATATTGGTTAATATTTGTAAATATTGCACTTGTTTTATTAATTTTTATCATCAGTAATAATTTGATTTAACAATTTATCTAAAGCTACTTGACTTTTATTTATACTAGATTGTAATGATTGAATATTTTTTTGAATGGAATCATTTATTTTAACTTGTTTATTGGAATTCTCTATAAGATTTTCAATGTTTTTATCTGTTACTTTAAGATGGTTTTCTATTTCAATTTTATCTTCTTCATCCATCGTTCCAAAAACCCATTTTAATGCTGAACCTCCCAAATTAAATAAAGATCTTTTATGTCTGTACGGAATTAATGTTTTTACGGTATGTTTCATTTTTTCATTTAAAGTTTTAATAATATTTTCATCATCTGATAACATAAATGTAAAATTTATATTCTTTTCTATCATATTTATAGTGATTTCTATTTCATCTAAATCAATTATATGAATTATTTTATTATAGTATTCAATTATTGGGATTTCTTGTTGAATTATAGTAAATCCACTTTCTGTTTCCAATTTTTCGATGTTAATTAGGGCTTGGCAGGGATTGGTCAGTATTATTATTATTAATAAAAGATTCAGAAGGACCTGTAAAATATTTAAAATTTCTTTTAATACGAAAAGGATGGATATTTCGTTTTTTATTATCTAATAATTTATTATCAGTATTAGAACATTTAATTTTTTTGTATCTAGGTTCCTCTTTATATCTAACAATTGCGGGATTTTTTATGAGAATTTCTTTTGTGTTTGGAATATTAAAACTCTTTCTATCTCTATTTAACCTCGCAATATTTTTCTTTTTCTTTTCTAACATTCTATTTTTAATTATTTTTCTTTTCTAACATTCTATTTTTAATTAATTAATTTGTAATTTTACCATTAACAATATCTATAGGTTTGGCACTAATTGTAGAATGAATTGTGTTGTTATATATTTCAACTGCTTTTAAAATTTTACTTTCTATATCTAAATCAGGTTCGGTCAAGTTTGAAATTCTAATATGTTCATTAATAGTTCCATGAGCTCTTTCAATTTCGGAATTACCTGTGTGACTTCGTGGAGAAGTAAAATGTACAAAAATATTTTCCTGTCTACAAAAATCTTTTAGATTTAAACTATCGAACTCGTTATCGAAAATAAACTTTTTGGGTTTTCCGAATAATGCATTTCTAAATTTTAAGGCCTGAACAATTGTAATGCTATTTCTATCACTTAATTTAGACACAGATAAATGTTTACTAAATTTGTCTAAGGTTGTTAAAAATATTGTTTTTTTTAGATAAAATACATCAGCATGAACTATTTCGTTTGGTTGATGGAGCTTCTGATATTTCGAATTTTATTTTAACTGGATTTCTATCATATTTGGCTAAATTACATATATCACAATTATTGATATATTTATTAATATATTTCTTTAAATTTGGAAAATAATATAAATCTTTTATTTCAGCAAAATTTTCTAAAATTCCCCTGTGTTTTGTAGTATCATGAAATTCTTTTATTATTTTTAAGAGATTTTCTTCGTTTTCAACATTTTTAGCTAGTTTTGAACATTTTATAAACTTTATTCTATTTTCGTTACCAAATAAATGAATTAACTTATTTTGCAAAATTGAATATTTATTATCATTTAATTCTGAATAAATGGCAGTAGTCCCTTTTTTAATAGCGTCTTAACGTATTATTGAGATAATTTTCATCTGTAAGATCATCTGCGCAAAAATATATTATACGATATTTCTTATATTTAATAGTTAATTCCTCTTTTTTACTTAGTAATAAATGAAATGAACAATAGGAATGTGATTGCCGGAGTCACTATGTCACTATGAATTGTAACTATGAATTGTAGCCAAATTACTTTCATTATCATTAAGGTCAATTGATTGATTACTAGTATTTTTATCTAATGTATTGATTTGATTTTTATCAATATTGATTCTACTAAGGAAATCAGCGACCTTATTATCACTACCTTTAATATGCTCTATATTAAAATCAAACTCATTTAACTTAATTTTCCACCTTTGTAGTTTAGACTTTGGTTCATTTAATGAATTCAACCAGACTAACGGTCTATGATCAGTTTTTATGGTAAACTTAACACCATATAAATAAGGTCTAAAATACTTTGTAGCCCATATGACTGCCAAAAGTTCTTTTTCAATCGTGCTATATTTTATTTCGTGTTCATTAAGCGTTCTACTCGCGAATGATATTGGATGACTATTTTGCGATAAAACAGCTCCAATAGCGTAATTACTAGCATCTGTAGTCAAAATAAATTTTTGACTGAAATTAGGATACTTTAATATAGGGTCTTTTGTAATAATTTCTTTTAATTTATTAAAAGCTTCAATATAATCTATATTATTAGTATCAATTTTGTTGTTCTTTTTTAGACAACGAGTTAAAGGTTGTGCAATTTTTGCATAGTCTCTAATAGTAACCCGTGATTCCTAAGAAACTTTTTATTGCTTTAGGTGTAGTAGGAAGCTTAAGTGTTTTAATTACTTCAATTTTATTAGGATTTGGCTTGATCCCTTCCGTGGTTAATATATGACCTAAATATTCTGATTCTTTTGATAAGAATAAACATTTATCTATTTGTATTTTTAAATTAAACTCTCTTAGTCTTTGAAATATTTTCTTAACAGATTCTATATGCTCTTGAAGAGATGAGCTAAAAATTAATATATCATCTATATATACAACACAAATTGTATTTATAAAATCACGCAGAACATAATTTATCATTTTTTGGAATGTAGCAGGAGCATTTTTTAGACCGAATGGCATCCTGACATATTCATAATGGCCTTGGGGTGTAGAAAATGCGGTTTTAGCCATATCTTTTTCATCAACCAGAATTTGATGAAATCCTTTGGCTAGGTCTAACGTCGTAAAATATTGAGCTTTTCCTAATTTATCAAAAAACGAATCAATATTAGGAATTGGAAACTTTTCATCTATTGTGATTTCATTTAGTTTCCTATAATCTACTACTATTCTCCATTTTTTCACTCCAGATTGGTCAATTTTCTTTCGAACCACCCAGATAGGTGAATTATAAGCAGAAATACTTGGTTTAATTATTTCTTGCTTAAGCATTTCTGAAACTTGTTTCTCTACCTCAAGTTCATGTATTTTTGGAAAACGATAGATTTTAGAATATATCGGTTGGGAATGTTTTGTAATAATTTGATGTTTAATATTGGAAATATTGGTCAGTTGTTGACCTTCTTGATAAAACAAATTTTTATTATCAATAATTACTGTTTTCAAATGTTTGAATTCTTCTGTATTAAGATGGTTAGTTTTTATTAAAATAAAAATATTTACGTTATCTAAATCTAAAGAATGCAATTGGTGAATTTCATTTTCATTATAAGGGCAGCTATTTTTAAAATAAGTTTTTTTTTCCATAATTTCTATGCAATTATTTCCTAAATCAATATTCGCACCTACGACTCGAAGGATATTTTGCCCTAAAATTGCATCAAATTCTTTATCGTTAATGTTTAATAATTACCAGGTCATTGTGGCATCATGATTAAATTCTTTAGGAACATCAGTAATTATTTCGTGAGTTATTTTAATTTTTCCAAATAGTGAAAGAATATCAAAAGGTTTTACTAGTCCAGTTTGTTTTACATTAGGGAATATTTTAGGATCAATTAATGAAATAGAAGCACCAGTATCTGCTATTGAAAATTCTGCTATTGGTAATGAATTTTTTGAGGCGGTGAATGAAAATTTTGTTCAATAACATTAACATCCATTGGTTCAACTTGTCTATTAGTATTACGAGAAATACCGGAGTTTTGATATCTATTTTAGTTGTTATAGGAATCATTCCTATATTGATTTTGATTTCGAAAAGATTGATTATATCTGTGACTTATTTGAGAAGTATTATTAGGATAGAAATTATTTGAAAAATTATTTCTAAAATTTTGACCACTAGAATTATTATTTCTATGAAAGTTACTTCTAAAATTTTGACGATTAGAATTATTATCATTAAAATTTCGACCAAACGAATTACTATAATTGTTATTATTTCTGATATTATTATTTTTGACATTATTATTTATATTCGTACTAAAATGATTTTTTTGATTAACTTGGTTATTACAAATTCCAGTTTCTTTTAATTCAAAAAAAGCTTCTTCTAAAGTTTTAATTTCTTTAATTCTCAAAAACATACTATCTGATCTTGGAAGTTTATTAAGGAATTTGTCTAGAATACTTTTTTCATTATTACTTGTGTTAAATTCACTAGGTGATTCATCATATAATTTATATTTCATATTTAACTTGTCTAATATTTTTGCTAAATCATAATAATATTGACTTACATTAGAATATTTTACAGCATCAGTTTCTTCCTTCAATTTCAGGTATGATTGTTCAACACCAAATGACTTCTTAAGTTGTCTTATAATTTGATCCCACGTTGCATTTTCAAGTTTTCTAATTGATGTGGCTTTTAAATTATCATCCTGTGTTAGTCCAACGATAGTTTCTACTTCTCTTATAAATTGTGATAGTTCAAAAGTACCATCACCCCGAAATATTGGTACGGCTCTAGCCTCTGTTATAAGGTCTTTATTCGTTATTAAATTTAATGCCATGATATTATTTAATTTTTTCTGACTTTCTGCAAGGTTTTCGATATAACTTTCTTCAGAAATAAATTCTAGTTCAATTGTTGAATTTTGCGAACTTTTTGATGGTTTTTGGTTGGTTTCATAGAATTAATATCTATCAATTAATTCTTAAAAGAATACTAATTTTCACGACACTATCAATTAATTCTTAAAAGAATACTAATTTTCACGACACTCAAAATTGATAATAAAATTTCAATTTTATTATTATTTTTTTTTTGTTTTGTCCGTGGTTCTTGATAACTTTTTTTTTTTGTTCAGAATAATAGTTTTGAAACACTTAATTTAAATATTAATTAATTTAATATATATATAAATTTCAGTTTTTATTTAATCGCGAAATTAGATTGATATCCTACCGACTGCGCCAATTTATTTTGAAATAAAAAAAAACACAATTATATTTATTTCACTTTTACTTTATTTAATTAAATATTAAATATATAAGAAGAAAATAAGTATTTAATTATTCTATGAAACTGTTCGGCTTGAAAGTAATTCTTGAACTGAACTTAAAATTAATTTCTTTTATTTTACTTAGCTTAATTTTACTAAAATCAAACAACGATAATTGCAACGTAAGTGAGAACGTTTATGAAATGTAATCCGATATTTTAATTCTTATAAAAATTAAAATATTTTAATAATTTAGATTTGCAATTTTTCGTGAGAAAAATTAAATTAAATTATGTTTTATTTATGTAATTTGAATTAAGACATTTTCGTGGGAAAGGAAATAGAAAAATATATTTTTGTGTGTTTCATTTCCTAGTCATATATGGATATATGACTTATACATGTACATTATAATTACGAAATGATTACATTTTTTTAAGAACCAGAGTGGTCCAACCCACCACTCTGGTTTTGGGAAAACTAAAATATTTTAGCCGAGCCAAAACAATTTCTTTAACAATAACAAAGAAAAAGCAGTATCGGAAATAGAAATCAGTGTCTATAGATGCTAGTGAAGCTTTACCTGGGAATAAGCAAAAAAAAAAACGAAAGGAAAATGTTTTTTGGGTTGAACCACTATGGTTCTGAGCCCCTCATATAATTCCAAATGTAAAAATAAAAAAAAAGCCAAAAAATTATTGTTTACTCATTGGATAGAGTTCAACTCTATTTCAAACATAATTTTGGTGTGTAAATTGCAAAAAAATTGAGAATAAAAAATGTATGTATATATGAAATTTACGAAATTTATGTATGTATATATGAAATAACTGCAGCCTAACCTAACCTAAGGTATTAAAAAAACCCTCATAAAAAAATCGATTTATGGCAAATCGATCTCCAAATGGTCTATTTTCTATTAATTGGTAAGTCGATCTCTACACCTTCCATTTTAATCGATTCTCGAAATCGATTTTTTCCTAAGAATCGAACATCCCTAATTTACAGTAATGTTTACTACATCACTACCTGAAAAAAATGAAGTTGATAAACTTGTCGAATAAGTGTGCGGCAAAGCATCAACCAAGTTGATAAACAAGGTTGATTAACATTGTTGAAAAAAAAGCATCAACCCAACAATGTTGATCAACATTAATTGTTTATCAACCTTGTTTATCAACTTGGTTGATGCTTTGCCGCACACTTATTCGACAAGTTTATCAACCTCATTTTTCAAAATGTTGAATTATGTATGGGCCGCTTTATGGAAATTAATAAACATTGATTTTTAATTTTCCAATTAAGAAAAAAAATTTATTCTTTAATGTGTCGAAATAAAATATATACGAGTAGCTATTAATTATTAACAAAACTTCAAGTTTTAACTGAATGTTAAATTTGAAACGATTTATTAACAAATAACTAAATTTTTAGGTGTGCCCTATTTTATATAATTAACTTACCTTGTGTTATATTTGTCTTTTTTGACCTTTCATCCTACAGTTTACTAGAAGTCCTTTTTTGCATTAACAATTATATATATGTATACAATCTATATCACATTTTTATTATAATATAGAATATTATATATATGTACACATATTGTATTTACATATATTACTTATAAAAATATGATATTTTTCTACACGTGTTTAACAAAACATGCGCGGTAATAAATTTAAAATTATTGAAAGAGAAAGTTTGTTTTTTCTACGTAATAGATATATCGTTATATGGTTATGTCAAAAATTATGTATAACTAGATGGATGTTTTCATATATCTGGCTATATATGAAAATTCAATTTCTATATTATAAATTGTAGTACCCCATTCACTCAAATTATTATTTTTACTCAAATTCTATTGAGTTATTTATGACCAATGACTTAAAAACCAACAATCAACGTGCGTTATTTTCGTTAGAGAATTTTTTTTATTTTCAAAGGAATATTCATTTCATATAAAAAAAACGTTTTTTTTTGTTTTTTTCTTCGCACATATGATTGTACTGTATAATCTTACAAATAGTTTTGTTGGTATTCGCACATTTGAAAATTTTCTAATTCATAAATAAATTCTAATTTTCAATTTTTAGTTAAAGGAAATATAGTTTCTTCTATATTTGAAGAATAGCACAGGCATTTGGGTATTTTTGGTAATATCGATTAAACAAATGCATGGAATATTTCCTGATTATACAATATATTTAACAAATCAATAAATTAATAATATTTTCTGATTATACAATATTATATTCATAAATTTTAGAACTATATTTTAAAATTTGGTTAGCTTTAATTTAGTTTGAAAAAATGTGAATTGAAATGAAAAATTTATTAATTCAATTTAGAAAAGATTAATATATTTCTAAACATGTTTAATTCCCTTTAAAAACTACTAATAATCATGCACTATTCCTGCATGCATTTGTTTAATCGATATTACCAAAAATACCCAAATGCCTGTGCTATTCTTCAAATATAGAAGAAACTATATTTCCTTTAACTAAAAATTGAAAATTAGAATTTATTTATGAATTAGAAAATCTTCAAATGTGCGAATACCAACAAAACTATTTGTAAGATTATACAGTACAATCATATGTGCGAAGAAAAAAACAAAAAAAAACGTTTTTTTTATATGAAATGAATATTGCTTTGAAAATAAAAAAAATTCTCTAACGAAAATAAACGCACGTTGATTGTTGGTTTTTAAGTCATTGGTCATAAATAACTCAATAGAATTTGAGTAAAAATAATAATTTGAGTGAATGGGGTACTACAATTTTTAATATAGAAATTGAATTTTCATATATAGCCAGATATATGAAAACATCCATCTAGTTATACATAATTTTTGGTTATGTGTTATGTTATATCATAATTCATAAATCAACCCTCACTCATTACTATATATAAATAAATTTGGTACAATGTTGCATGTGAACAAAATATTATTGTAATTTAATAAAACAAGACTACATACTTCATTACTTCTTTGTTATGATTAGATTATATCAATAGTTTTATATTCTCAGCTATACAAAATTTTAAATAATATAAATAAAAATATCTATAGTTCTTTTTTTTATAATGTTCATCCTAGACCTAGACCTTACATTAGCCACTCATTCGAATTCTTTCCAACGTTACAAATTGGAAAGTATCAGATGAGGCGGTCGTCTCTCTGATCATTGTTGGACCGTTATAGGGAACCGTTATAAAAAAAAATAGGGAACAGTTCAAGAATCCACAGAAACCAAATTGGAATAAGTATTAGTATACGGCAGTTTTGGACAAACTGCTGATCCCAGGCTCACGAGATCTTTCGCACAAAAGACAAATTGATTAATAGAATAGTTGATGGCGTCTGCAGTGGAATGACTTAGGCGTTATACATCAGTTCCTCTATCATGTCAGTTGTCAGTCGTACGTCAAATTGTAAAAAAACCATATTGTTGGAGTGTTGGAGTGTATTTTATTGTATATACATACATACATATGTACTATTATAGTATATTATAGTATTTAATATTAATTAAAGATAATGAGTGCATGAAAAATGTGAAAATGAGTGCATGAAAAATGTGAAAATACTACACAACATAGCAAAAAGGGCATAATAACCCAATTGGATGAGTATGGAAGTATGTATACTTAAGAACTGTGAGTCTTTCTACAACATCAGTTTTCTTAATTTTCATTAAGTTCAGTATTATTCAAAATAATCTTAAATTTATGATGGGTCATGCAAACATCTTGGCCGTACCAATATCCGCAGCGGGTCTTAACAGATAACATAACAGTCTTTCTAGTCGATGGAATAATATAATGTAGTTGTTAAGGTAATAAACCCCTTAATCATTTTAGCATTTTTCGAGTAACATTCATTTATGTTTTCTTATCCTTGGATGAATGGATGGATCGACTAAGAGGGATCTTGAAGGTATCCACGCACTCAGGTCAACAGTAGGAAAAATGTGAAAATACCTACGAATAAGAAATATATGGAAGTGGCATAAATGTTTCCTCTCTTTTTAACACATTAAAATTTTAATATATTGAAAAATTGTTTATGAAGCCACGATTTCGGTAGTTCTCTTTCCTTTTGCTCGCCGAAGTGTCAAATTAATAATATGAAAAATATTATAACAGCTGATTTTAGATTTACAGGGCTGGCTTATTTTTTTAAGTTTAAGAGTCTCAATATAAATTAACAATATTAACTAGCTAAACAAACTACTCTAGTTTACTTTCCATATGTATAATTATCGTTGCGCGACCTAAAATATTCCTTAGGATGATCTTTACTTGTATTTTTCCAAAAAAAAAAAATTATCTCCTTAAAAATTGATGCCCGAATTAAAAAAAACCTAATCCGCCCCTAATTTCTCATTTTTATATTTTGACAATTCGGCTAGCAAAAAAAGAGACAACTATACCCGGCGTGGCTTCAAATTTTTATATTTATGCCCTATCCATATATCTTCTATATCGTTGGAAAATACTACACAACATAGCAAAAAGGGCATAATAACCCAATGGGCTGAGTATGGAAAAGTATTTCAGAAATTTCTGAGTACTTCAGAAATTTAAGTACGTTATTAGGAAAGCCAAATAGCAATCGTGGAGAAGATTGTACGAATCGTTCGAGAACTCCAATGAGGCTTCAAGGCTAGGGAAAATACACAGAGTCATGTATAGAAACAGTGACAACTCTCATGGAATCTCACTTAAATCAATAAAGTCGAAAAACCGTATAATAAAACAATATATCTATATGTACATGCTACATTAGCAGAATAAATACATAAATATTTATAGTTCAATATAGGGATCCCATAACAAAAAACAGAAAAAGAGTAAATGTTATATAAAAATGCAAAAAATAGAGACTTTCAGAAAAAATAAAAAAGAGACCAAAAAGAGTTACATATTTTGAGTGTATTTTAATTAATTAAAAATATATAAGATAATATAACATAGTTCAATATAAAATATATATAAAAAAAAAACAATTCATTTGCATTTCAGCAATGCACTAACGTAACAAGGTACAAAAAAATATAATACATTATGAATGAGATCATAATTTAAAATAAGATTAGAAAATTAAAATTATATTGGATAGCTTATCACTTTTTTTATTAATATTAATGAGACCATTTTATTTTACTGTTTCATATACTTCTCAGAAGATGATATTTTTAATAATAATTCATTTTCATTTTTAATTTGATTAAAAAAATCCTTACAGGATACATTTTTATTGTTAAATGTAACTAGTAATATTGCTCGGACAGTTTCAACACTTAGTCTATTTCGTTCTTTGGTCCATTGCGCTTCTATCATAGAAAATATTCGCTCAACATTTGCATTCTGACCAGGAATACAGAAAAAAAATTGGCAAATTTTCAGCAACTCAGAATAAAACTCAGGTTTTTTCATTGTATTAAAATATTTTATCCATTTCTCATGAGAAAGAAGTTTTTGGTATTGTTCTGCTTGTTCAAACTCTGCAACAAAAGCTTTTAAATTTGAAAACTGGTCAAAGCATTTATTATCGTCAATAATATTATTTTTAAACTTAGTTGTCATAATTATCATAGTGTTTTCAACGTCTTCCCATTTTGGTATACTATTTAATGACATCCATTTAAAACAGTCAAATTCATTAAACTGTTCTGTCCAAGAACTAATATATTCCAAGGATTTCTTGTAGCAAAAAACAGCTTGTTTTTTAAATATTATGACTTCAATTTCGTATCCTTCTGCTGTAAGTTTTTGAAGAATTAGTTTTACATTAAAAGGTAAAAATTCATTATTTAGTCGTTCTTCCAAGGACTTTTTTAATGAATCTAAAATTCTAATAATTTCTAAAATTGAATTTTTTTCTGTTTCTAGTTCCAATGTTTTTTCATTAAATAAAAACATAAGTGAATGTACAAACAAAAGGCAGGATTCACTTAATTTTGATTCAAAAAAAGTTTTCAATATCATAGGGCACGCATCGACTGATAAAAAATATGACTGTAAGGCCGGAAATATTTGAAGAATTCTGTTAACCACAGGATATAATGACAACCAGCGAGTCGCACTGTGGTATAAAAGAGCTTTGTATTCAATTTGTACAAACTGACAAAAATCTTTTAAAGTTTCTGTTCTGACAGTGTATATTCCAAAATGATTAAAAATTTTTAGTGCTATTGATTCAACATCAAACATTAAAGTATCAATTCCATGCTTTGCAGCATTATGTATAATATGAACGGGACAGCCAATACCAAAAAGATCTTTTTCAATTAAGTTCTTTAATAATGTGTATACATTTTTTTTGCCTGCTCTTTTCAGTCCGCCAAAATTTGTATGGCAATTGTCACCCGAAAAAGCGATACATTTATCCAGCAAATTGAATTCGGTCAATGATTTAAAAAGATAATCGGAAATAGTTTCAGCCGTCTCATTTGGCAAAGATTGTAATTCTAAAAATTTTGTTTCAGTACCATTATTTGCAGAAAAAAACTGAATTAAAATTGGAAATAATTTTTGTGACCCGTGGTTGCTTGCATCAGTAGAAATTGATACAAATGGTATTCCTTGCAATTCCTTCAAAATTTTATCCTTACAATATGGCGCAATAACATTAGCAGCAATTGCTTTAGTTTTTGTTTGAGAAGATGATATATTTTTAGCAAGTTCCGAATCTTCAAAAATCGAGGTTAATAAATTTGTGGTGCAATCAGTAGATTGAAAGCTAAAGTGATGCTTTAAAGTGTGGAATGCAAGGATACCTTCTATTGCAGCAACTTTTTGCTTAATTACAGAATTCACTGGTCTTACCAAAAAATTTGTCAAAGGATTGCATGACTGACCTGCTCGAACACATAATTTATGTTTTTTCGCTTGTAAATGTTGTTCCAGATCATATTTTCCTTTATTGGCTACAGATACTTTTACTTTACAAATAGTACAAAATGCATCATGATGAAAATTTTCTACTGATTCGAAACAATTAAATTTGGCTTTTAGTTCTGCACTGAATGTACATCTTCTTTTACTCATTTTTTTTGTCTAGGGGTGCGAATATTCAAAAAATTATAAAATAATAAAATAAACTATAGAATAAAATAAACCAACCACCAAACTAAAATTAAAATGCAAAATCCAATTCAATATTCAAATGAATAATGAAAAATAAAAGCAGCAGCAACAAAAAACAGCACTGACAAAATTATCCACGTTTTTGAATACGTCAAGTAAAAAGTCAAACGTTACTTGTCAAACATAACGAGCAGCACTGTCTGTTTTATTGTATACATAGAATAGAATGATAAGCGGAAGCGTTCAGTGGGTTTTCCTATAAAAATAAAAAAAGAGACCAAAAAGAGACCAAAACGGAAAAAAAAGAAAAAAGAGAACAAAAAGAGACCAAAACGAAAAAAAAAAGAAAAAGAAAGATCGGAACGAAAAAAGAGATCAAGTTCTCTTTTTTAGAGACCATATGGGATCCCTAGTTCAATATATAAGAGTTCAATATAAATTTGTAAAATTTCAATGCATGGTAACACTATAAATAAATTAAAATCTCTATCTCTTTTTTTTTTTAATAATTTATTTTTGTATATTTTCTTATCAAAAAAAATGTACGTGATTTTCACATATCAACAAATTAATGGGAATACTAAATACTATAGTTATAGTACATGATAAATCTTTAATAAAATAAAATAAAAATATATACTCGTAATATACAAAACTGACTACACATATGTACTATGTACATAATATACAAAAGTTAATCGCAACAAATTTCATATAGTTTGTCTGACTGCGCACGAAATGTTCACGCGGTTAAAATCATATTTTCTTATATATTATTTTATTGTATATACATACATACATATGTACTATTATAGTATATTATAGTATTTAATATTAATTAAAGAATTTCGTTTTTATTTTTATTACTAACAAATTTTTTGTGTAATTGCAAACTCAATTTTAACATAAATTGAGAATAAAAAAGCTCAACATAAAATATTTTCGAGTATATGCTTTGCTTGTTATGCTAGTATGTTTTTTTATTAATATGCTATTGCTATAGCCATACTATGTACACAAATTCACAATATGTAAAGAATGGTAGGGAACATTTTTCTGTTTTGTGTATATAGAATGAGAAAATTTATTATAAAATTTACTCTTATTAAAAATTAAAATGTATGTATAATTAATGTAAGAGAAAATTTAATTTAGATAAATATAATATAAATCTATATTTACAATACATATATTTAAATTAAGAAATAGAACAGCTGTTTTACAAAAAAAAAAGAATTGTATTTTATATATATATACGTCATTTTTAATATATCACGAGCATAAGTGATGATAATATATTTTTGAATTTGAAAAGAGAAGAGCATACATTTTTTTTAAATATACGCATTTATCCGTGAACATAAATAAAAACTATAAATAAAATTAAAAATATACCTTAAGAGCAACGGCCTTAAATTATGTATTGAATGTCATTGTAATATTTATGTATTTATGTAATTAAATTTTTTTATTTAATGTATTTTATTATTATATATACAGTAATTTTTAAAAGTCCAATAACTAAAATTAATTTTTGAAATTTCAGTTTTGTTCTATTATAATATATATAATACACTAAATTTCGATTACGTTAATAGAATTGCAATGTAGATTGCAATTGGATGGTGTAGTTGTATTTGCATGAAATTGACAATTTATATTGAACTCTTATATACATACATAGTAATAAATTAGAATATGAAAGTATTTGGAAAACAAAAAAACGTGTTTAGTTAAAAAATGTTTATTTATTTATTAATTTATTTGTAAACTGTATAATAATTTTCCTCAATGGCGTGCCTCAATGTGATTATCGTGACATTCATATATTCTTCTGTTTTTCAATATTGATGCGTGGCTGATGCCTTAATCCATCGTGAAACATAGGTCATCTTAACATCTTAGATCTTTTTTTCACGAACCTTTTTGCAAGACTTTTTTCAAGCATCTTTCGTGATTTTGACACATCATTTTGCCACTAAAAGTCCTGAAATTGACACTAAAATCCTTGAAAAATAAAATTCCCGTGACAGTCAAAACTTAAGCATATCTAATTAACTATGCATTTCTTAAAAAGTATATCCAGTATAATATCTTAATATCCAGTTTTTATTGCTTACGATACATAAAAGACTTTTGTTAATCTGGAAAAAACTATAGGGAATAGTGCTAACTGTAATGAACTTAATGAAAACTAATATAATTTTCGATATTTTCCTTAAGTTATTGAAATTCATTGTCAAATTAGACAATAATGAAAAATTAAGAAATCACAAAAAAAATATTTCACAAATGCCAAAAATTTGAAATTGACAAACATGAAATAAATTATATGTGTTTCTTAAGGCTGGTTTTCATTACCATGAAGTGATTTTCATTACCATGAAGTTTCAGAAAACTAAAACGAGATAGTTATAAAAAACATATGTAAGAGAAAAAGGGACAACGCTAGTCTTTAAAAATATTTATGGATAATTTTATGGTAAAGATTTTGACATAAATTTTTAAACATAACCAAGAAAAATTTAATTAAATAGAAATTTTCTTATTTTTTTTTAACAAATTTTCTCCAGTTATTTTTTTTAGAATATTCAATACATTCAGTAGGCAATGATATTAAAAAAAATTTCAAAAAAAACAAAAAATAACAGATTTATTTTTGACATTGATATCTTTTTTTTTGGCATTCACATCTTTTTATAGGAAAAGATGAAATGCGACATCTTTTCCTATAAAAAGACGCCAATGTCAAAATATTTGCTATAAAAAGATGCCAATGTCGAAATATTTACTATAAAAAGACGTGAATGTCAAATTTTGCAGATGTGTTTCTCTCTCTATTAAACATAAGGAAAATATGAATTTTGTATCTCGTTCTGGTCGACATCTGCAAATTCATAGTAATGAAAATTGAACTTCATGGTAATGAAAATCAGCCTTTATTTTCATTATGGAAATAAATATTTATTAATTTTTATTAATTAAAATTTTATTAATTAGTGATAAATATTTATATCACACAATTTGAATTTTCTATAAAAAAAAATTATGAACACAAATTTATACTTTTTGAAAAGAAACCATTTTATTAATTTTTTGACATCAAAACAATTTTCTTAATTTTTCTTAAGTTTTGTACAATAGCAATCGTACATCATTAAATTAACGAAATTTTTGAAAAGTCAAATTAATTTTTTAGTCTATTTCATTCGGCATATTTTCATATTATCGTACTCGTACACCATCTTGTCAGTTTACACCATCAGTTTTCTTAATTTTCATTAAGTTCAGAATTATTCAAAATAATCTTAAATTTATGATGGGGTCATGCAAACATCGTGGCCGTACCAATATCCGCAGCGGGTCTTAACAGATAACATAACAGTCTTTCTAGTCGATGGAATAATATAATGTAGTTGTTAAGGTAATAAACCTCTTAATCATTTTAGCATTTTTCGGGTAACATTCATTTATATTTTCTTATCCTTGGATGAATGGATGGATCGACGAGAGGGATCTTGAAGGTATCCACGCACTCAGTCAACATAGGCACATTGTACAATCCCAGAGTTCATGATTCGACCAGACACGTTAATATCAACGTGATTGACTTAGCCAGCGTTTTAAGGTTTTCACATCGGAATTTTAGAATCATATACCTCCCTAGCTAGAGCACCTGTGAGCGCCTATATTTCACACCTAAAACCATATTCCAATACCAAGTTTAGTAACTTCATTTATCAGATGCCATTTTGCCTAACTATTTAAACGGAATTCAATATAAAATTTCCTATGCTTACAATTATTGAGCTTTTGCGTAATTTACAAAGCTGGTATTTCCGACACTTCAAATGTCGGTTAAACTTTTTTTTATTAAAAAAAATATGTACCCACAAAAAAAATTGTTACACTGCGCAAGTGTTAAGGTAGGTCAAAAAGAAGAGATTTCTTTTATGCCGGTACAAAACTCTGAAAAAAAACCTGGATAATATATGTATATATGTAGGTACGATGTACAACACTCATATTATATAAAAAATATAACATAAAACATATACATAAAAATAATAAATCTCTTAAATTTGAAGCTTAAAAATTCATTCCTCGATTAATTATCTTATTATTACATTTTTATTTTTTCAATGAAAATTAACAATATTTTTTAAATTAAAAATTTCGACTGTCAAGGTAAAAATAGTAGACTGAAAATGTTGTATATAAACAATAAACGTGTGTGTGCGTGTGTGTGATGCGTTCAATTAATGAATTATTATTTTTTCCAAAAATGTCCATTGCAGAATTTAGAATTTAGAAAAATGTTTTATATATTATTTACATATATATGTTTGTTGTTTCAAATGTACGGGAAAAAAATATGTATGTATGTATATATAATAATTTTGTTTGTTGTTTTTCTTTTTATAAAATCCCAAAAAAGCTTCAGAATTTTGCTTTTAACTGTGTATTTTTCGTATATTATTTTTAGTTCAGTATCAGTATCTCACAGCACGATGAACTAAAAACACATCGAACAATCACAAACGAAAAAGATATATAAAAAATTAAACACAAAATCTAAATTTTTCGTTTTTACTTTTTCTGTTTTGTTTTCTTTTTTTTTTTGGCAAATTTAGTGTCAAAAATTTACAAAAAAAAAAGGTGTTTCGATAATAATTAAAAATTTAAATAACAAAAATACAAACTAACGCTAAATTGTGTTCGTTTTTAATGAGTGTTGTTGTTTGCTACTCTGCTGCTGATGGGTGTTAATTTTATTTCTCTTGTTACTATTTTTTTTCCAAAATTTTAAATAAATTTACTAAAAAAAAACTTCAAATAATAAATATAATAAATTAACAGAAAACACATATCCAAAATAAAATAAAAAATGTACATAATACATGAAGCAAAATAATAAATAAAGTTAATTAAATTATCTTAATACTACTTTATAAAGCAAATATATATAATATATACAATACTAAAAGAAGAAATTTCTTTCAAACGACCTTGTAATGCCCTTAGCTTGACACTTCGTTTTGGCTCACAGAACATTGTAGAAAATTCTAAAAACGAATTTTCTCTTTAATAATAAATAAAAGAAGAAGAAAAAATTACAAAAAAAATTTATCTCAGTTCGATGTGTTTAGTTTCCAAGTAAATAAACGATTTTTTTACCCGATAATTTAATTATGTATATATATTGATAATAATTTTTAATCATTTTTAATAATTATTATTGTATTTTTAAATTTAAGAACATAAAATTTTCAAAAAGTATAGAAAAGTGATATTTTTTATCGGTGTTGTTTAAAACATTTTTTTTTTTTTGTGATTTTTGTTATTTAATTATTTTTTTTTTGTAAATTTAATTTATTTTAAAATATTAAAATGTTTTTAAATTAAAAAAAAATCTTTGTTTTATAAATTTACGGTGAAAAAAAGACGGCGACAATAAATATTCCAATAAGAATAATAATAAAATTTTGAACACTATATGTATATTTGGAATTTATAAGAAACCAAAAAGTTTGGAAGAATTTTGTCAAAAATATAACAAATTTGCGCTGGGAAATTTTATAGCTTGAAACCGAAATTGAGGAAAGAAAAAGAACATCAATTGAAAGTAAATATAATTTTTTTTGTTTACATTATATAATATTTTAATTAAATAAGAAAATGAGTATAATTCATTTTAATTTTGAAAATATTTTATATAATTTTTTTTTTCCAAAAAAAAATTTAGGTTACTTCTATATTGTTTTTCTATATGTTTTGCTTCTATATTTTACTTCTATATGTTTTGCTTCTATATTTTATATTAAAACGTTAAAAACGTTACAAAAATATAATATTCACATAATAAATAAATTACACGTTACACATAAATTTAGGAGTTTGTTAGGCATATATACATATATGTATTTGGGAAAATTGTGAAAATTTAATTTTTTTATTAAATTGAATTCTATAAATTTTATAACGATTTAACGAAAACTCAACTTACGGATTCATGTTTCCATGCAAAAAAAAAACCGATAATAAAAATGCTTATTAAAACCAAATTAATTTTCTATTAATTTTTCTGACACAAATTTACGTTAATTTCTTTCTTCTAGTTTACTCACTTACCTTAATTTCTATTCTAAAAATTAGAATTTGGATAATTTAACCAAAAAAAAATGAATACAAAAAATTAGTACCCGCGCGGAAATATGAAGCTTGTTTGCTAAATATACTCACTCCTCAACGTAAAATGAGCAGTGCAGTGAGTTAAAATTTTGGATGATTAGGATAACCACTAACCTGTTGCAGCCAATTTAGATGTCATATATGTATATCTAAAATGTGGCCTATTATTTATAGTCACTTTTTTATAGTAAAATAGTATTTTTTATAGTATAGGAAATAAATTTTTTGCAAACTAAACATTTAATAAATTCTCAAATAAATACCTACAATAAAAATTATAAAAGTCCATAAAAAAAAATTATTTTTAATAATGTGCTAAATAATTTAGGATAATTTTATAAACAAGATCTAGAAAGTATATTTACAATGTTAATGATTCATATATGTTATATGTTATATGTAACAAAATATGTAAAAATACAAATGCTTTGCTTAGCTTAGCTTAAAGCGTCACTTCACACTACACTTACACTAAACGATTTTTATTAATTCAAAGATTTGATTCGATTTTTTTTTTTGTTGGATGAAATTTTTGTCGAACGAAAAATGTCGTACGAAAAATCTGACGGTAGGGATTTTTACATTTGATTTTTTATCAGTAAAAATTTAAAAAAAAATTTCCATCATTTTATATAAATTTAAAATTAATTTCAATTTCAATTTGTAGGGTGTGTGCCAAATAGTTTAAATTTGTAGTTTTGTTTAGGCCTGTCTAAATTGGTTAGAAATTGGTTAAAATTCGAAATTTTGACGTTCTATTTCACCTTTTCCAGGCGCCGAAAATTTAACTATTATGTCAAAATTTCATGACGGTCTGTGCAGCTATAAATTTTGACAAAAGAGTTAAATTTCATTCTAACCTAAAACATATTTTAATACCCGCGTAAAAGTTAATTGTAATGACAATATTTCAATTAACATAAATTGTACATATATTAAAGGGAATACGGAAATGTCTAGTCTAAATCTGCATTGATTGTTTTTAAAATATTCCAATAAAATGGTTATATGTATTGGGATATAATTTTTTACGATTGTACTCATCTTGAATTTAATTTTTAATTTGAATTGTCAAAATTTTAACCAATTTAGGCAGTGTAAAAAATATTTACTACGATTAAATATCTCTCGCCTCGGTAAAAATTATTTCACATTTTTTTATCTTTTTAACCAAATTAGGGTGTGTGCCAAAGGGTTTAAATTTGTAGTTTAAAATTAAATTATGACATATGAAATTAAATTATGACACTAGCGTGGTGAATATAGAATGTCAAAATTTAACGACCTTCCAGACCTCGTTAAATTTGACACTTCAGATTAAATTTTGATTTATTTTAATATTCATATATCAGATTTTTTATTGACGAGCCCTATCTCCTATGTATTGATACATTCCAATATTTTATAATTTTTTTTAATGATTTATACTAGAATTATTAATAGAAATAAATTTGTTTTATTCACAAGAAATCAAAGAAATATTAATGATAATAAAAAGGCATTAAAAAAAAGTTATATCATTATTTCATTATTATAAAGTATTGTAATGGATCAATACATATGAGATTGGGCTCGTACATACTTATAATTTTATTTTTAAAGAAATTTAAAATTTTTTTTGATGTTTGAAAAAATTAGATAGCAAAAAAAAAAAAAAAATTTCATGCATTTTTTTTAAATTAATCCAATTGGAACAGAAAACTTGATAGTAAATATTAAAAAAACTCATCAGCAAAAAAAATTAATTTTTTGTGTCAAAATTTAAAATTTAAAGTATTTGGCACACACCCTAATAAGATTTAAATGTTACTAAAAAAATGATTTTGTCTATTATTTTACTTATACAACTTGATTGTACTATTGTACAGAAAAAAATACATATGGATATAATGCTATATAGTGCTAATCAAAAATAAGACTTTGACTTTGAATATATTTACCACCAAATTTCTCGCCTATAGGCAGTCATTTCCTTGTACCTAACAAAAAAAAAACTTGTGAATGAAAAATGTTTTCAAAATGGCATTTGATTTTTCATTCGATTTGCGAACGACTGACTCGACTAATCGAACAACAACTACACATAGTCTGATTAGTGTAAAGTGGTTTTTAATGAAAAATTGTTTTTTTTTTAAATCACCTTGTCTACCTTCAATAATATAAATTGTTTTAAACGCGTGTTGTCTGACTTATAAGACAACAAAAAACAGTAACAATTTTTTGAAATCATATTAATTTTTTTTTGTAGATTGTATGATGTATGATATACAATTTCGCAATTTACTTTTATTCATTTATAGCAAAAGTTATATACATACATACATACATATTATTAAATTGATCAAACTTCTCCAGCTGTAATTTTATCGAATACGAAATCTCTAGCTCAAATCTCAAAACACAAAATCCCTTTAAGAAAAACGAACCGTAAACGAACCGCTGGCGAAGTCATTTCTTCATACAAGACTTCGCTGGCGAACCGCTTTCGCGGTTCGTCAGCGGACCGTAAACGTAAATGTTGGAATAAGAAAATTAGAAAAAAAAAGTGTTGTGTATGTATTAGTACGCCGCCTAGACTACATTTAAGCGGTTCGCTGGCGAATCGCCAAGGCGGTTCTCTAGCGAATCACTAATACGTTTCGTTTATGTACTGATTTTATCCATATAAATAAAAAATCTGGATTTTTTTTTAATTAAAAATAAAAAAAAAACAAATACTTATTTTTAATTTTTTGGTTGAAAATGTATATTATAAAAATAATTAATACAAAAAATCAGGATTTAAATTTTACTTTTTTCTAGGACTTTATTTTTATGAATAACACTAATATTCCTAATTTTACGGACTACTTCGTATAATATATATTTTTTTCACTTTCACATTAAATTAATTTTTGTCATATTAAATATTTTTAATTTTACTTATCGTAGATTAATAAAATCACGTCTAATTGTTAGAATAAAATTAAAATTATTCCTATATAAATAACTACTCACAAAAAAAAAATATTTTATTACTCTTCTACATAAACTGGTTTTTTGTGAATGTATTGGTGAAAAGGCGGTTCAGAAGCGGTACGTTTTGGGTTCGCCAAAAGCGAATTCGTTTCTTTTCTGAAAGGGATGTTGTTTGTTGGTGTAATCGTTAGCAAAAAAGGATCTCTTCTTCTCTAAAACTATTATTTTTCTCTAATTCGAATTTGTTATGTCCAAGATTCCAAGTCCAATTGTCAATTGTCATTGTGAGAGTATCAGCACCAGCAGTATGTTTCTCGTTAAATCAGTTTAAAGAATTTTTTCTGTTTATTTGCTTTCGGGAATTTATGTCTATTTCCAAGTGATAATAATTACTTCACAATTTGAACAAGATTGTTTGTTAAAATTACAAAATACAAGAGAGACATAGTAATAATATTATTTTGTTGCCGATGATACCTCAATATTTTTGATTGGAATTCAATATCAAGGTAGTTCTCCTCAATAATTGTAATTTGTACTCAAGATGTAAGTGAATTTGGGTTTGTTTGAAAAAACCTGATTTAGGTTTAAAATATTTTATGTATTACTAAAACTTATGTATGGTGGTACTACAAGTATAATAATACATACATATTATGTTTGTTAACCTTTTCTTCAATTTATGTTGAAAAAAATATTAAAAAAAAAATTAATATTTATGAAGTCCAGAATTACCATATTATATGTATATATTTTTTTTTAAATACTTTTTCCATATACCAAAAAACTTGAAAAAATTAAAAATTAATAAATAAAATAATTTTATTGGTAAAATTTTGGTTAACTACATTACCCGGCATTCGTATAAAATATTCGATGATATTATGAAATCGTTTAATTTAAATTTATGCAAAACAAAATATATTTTCCATCTCCTTAATAATTGGGTAAATAAAAACTGGAATAATATTTATTTAAAAAAAGAAGGTTTTAAATGCATAATGAGATTTATTTTTAGTTTCCATGCAGTAAACTTTAATCAAAATAAAACATTAATAAAATATGTAGAAAAATTAACATATTTACTCGCATTATTTCGTTTTACCTTTTTCATTTAAAAAACAAAAAGATTCCTTATGTTAACGCTTTTCCGTACGTCGGTCTATCTGTCCGTCCGTCGGACGTAAACAATAATTAGCATATTATTTAGCATACGTAAAAAAGTATACACGTAAATTTATGACAGAAAATTCGCTGGAGAGTATTGAGAATTAAATGAAATTCACATAAATTGGTAGTTCAATTTTCACTATGTTGCAGCATGTCAAATGTTCACCGAAATTGATAATAAAACATATAGATATATGGGAAAGATAATAAATATTATTTGTATGTTACTAATACTAATGAACAAAAAAGCCCATGATTATAAAACTCTACTGCACATTAGTTAAGCTGCGCGAAATTTTTTTTTAAATAGCATTTTCTTTATATATAATCTATATATGGAATCTCTAATATCGATTTCCATATTTTAAATTTTTTATAAAATTGTCACGCTAGGATTTTCCTACATATATGAGAAACATTTATTTCGATTTATTTACTGATAAACACCGAAAATGATGCTTTATTAAATTTTGTTTAGGTTTGTTATGTTATTAAATTTTATAGTACTAGTAGCTTTATTAGCCGCCTCGCCCCTGGTATCTGAAAATATGACAGTAATATAATTGGCAGCGACAATGACAAGTGCAAGGTGCAAGATGCAAGGTGCAAGGTGCAAATGTTTCTTCGTTTTCGCTGCTGTTCATGTTCACTGTTGTGGAGGAGGAATTCTTGTGACAGAAAAACACATACATATGTATATGTATAATGTATTTTCTGTTTAATATTTTCAATATAATTTTGTATATCGGATCGGAATGTTGTGCGACAGGCATTAAATTGATTGTAAATAGACAATTCATTACTACTAATCAAACTACTACATTACTACGTTAAATTATAATATTGATTAAAATTCATTTATATGTATTTTTAAATGTTATTCATTATGTTGTTAAATTGATAAAATTTATTGTCGTGCCAGATAGTCCGACAAAAAAAGCAGAAGAATAAAATTTCTTTTCCAGAAAGTCTTAAAAAAAATAATGTAAAATATTTTCAACTTATGTAAAATATTTAAAAAATATATTTTTAGACTATAGAATTTGGATAAATATAGAAATAAAATGAAATAAATTCTTCAATAAAATAAAAATTTTATTTGATAGTCAATTTTGTAATAAAAAATGTATTTCTTATTTTTATTATTTTACATATATAAATATTTTCTATAGTTATCTAATAATCTAATTAGCATAAATTTAAATACATAATAATAATTATTTATTTTAATTTTCAATATTATATTTTTGTGATATTTTAAATCACAGACAGAGAGTGGTGAGAAATTTTCCAATAACCATTTTACAAAAAATTTTAAATAAAAACCATGAAAATTATTTAACAAAGTATATTATAGTCTTTTTAATGAAATTCCTAACATTATAATTCATGATACACATGTTATGCTTACAAATAACTATAGCTTATCAGTGAGATTTTACAGACAGTCAGCGCCGTTCTTATCTTATACATACATTATACAATTCATATATATTTCTATATAAATTTACTATCAATAAAAAGAGCTCTAGACAAAATTAATTGTAATGCCGTCATTAGATATTTAATTATTAAATATGGAATTTGTATTAGAAAAAGAGATGTAACTATGGCACAAGGCGGCGTCATTTAATTGATGACGTTACACACTAAAATTTTTTTATAGAAGATGAAATTAACTTAAAATTTATGTAGTTGATAAAATCTTCTTTTCGTGAAAAGGCTCGTGAAAATTTGATCTTAAGAACCAACTAATTCTGTTGTATATATTCTACAATTAATTTTGCAGAATATACAATAACAATATTAAAGTACAAATTATAAGGCGAACTCACGATACTACAGCCGTAAATCGAATCAACAGCCTCATGCACTCCTTTAAGGCCATCTCCAATTTTCTTTTAAACAATACAAATATCTTAAAAACAAATCAAAAAATAAAAATAAATTCAAATCACACCATTTTTATAGTATAATATCAGCTGACTTCAACCCCCACAAACAAATATAATCATCCACTCCAATTCCAAAAAAATTTGAATCGTTTAAAGCTGGTCACAAATTAAATTTTTCAAAAACAAAAAAAAAAAAATTTTTGTTTTTCTTTTTTTTAACCTAAAATATTAAAATCAAATTACTTTTTTTTTGTCAATTAACACATAGGTAAGATCACTTATACATATATAAAAGAAACACTATTTAAATATTTGAACCATTTAAAAAAAAAATCTTTTTTAGATTCTGTTTTTATACTCAAATTTTTTCATTTAGGTAAATTTTATTCCTTTTCGATGTGGTACGGGTACGGATACATATTCAAAATTCAGATATACTTTGTAGACAGTGTTGCATCCGATCCGAAGAATCCCAAAAACAAAATTTAATACCATATTATTATTTTTTGTTGTTTATTTTTATACTATAAACTTTCAGTGTTTTCGATTCCTCCGTTCTGAACAGATCGTTGTTTTTTTTTACTTAACACACGGATTAAAATAATTTTTTTTTAAATATATTTTGTGAAAATTCCTTTCATCTTAAAATTAATTTAAAAAAATAATTAATTAAATTTTATTATTAAAAAAAAATAAAAAAAAAAATATTTAAAATATTTAGTTTTTAATTTAAAAAAAATTATTATTAATTTTTAATTTAAAATAAATAGAAGTTGTGATTTTTTTTTATTAATTTAATATTTTACAAAAAAATTATGAAATTTTTTGAATTAAAAAAAACAAATTTTTTTTAAGAAAAATTGTGATTTTAAATAAATTTTAGAAAACAAGAAATTATAAATTAATTTTAATTTTAAAATTTTTTTTTAAAAATAATTTAAATTTTTGTGAAAGAAAAAAATTAATTTCTAGAAAAAAAAATTTTTTTGGGTACGTATTTAAAAAATATATATATATTTTTTTTTAAATTTTTTATAATTTAAAGTCCATATATACGCAGCTTGAGCGTAGCGAAATTTCCTATAGGAAATTAGACAGTATGAAAAATAGAAATGAAAAATTTCGATTGTATTTCACCAGGATTCGTAATCATAGTTCATCGTGAAAAAAATTCTGAAATCTGTGAATTGGCTAATAGATATTTTTTTTGGAAAGAATTTTGGAAACCATGTTCGAATTTAGTTACGCTCGAGCTGCGTATAGGCCTTAATATTTCACAGAAAAAAATAAAGTAAATTTAAATTTTTTAATAGAGAAAGTCAAATAACTAAAAAAAAACCGACGTAAAATGATCCACGTAGGAAAAATAAAGGTTTTCAAAAAAATTATTTGTGGTTTTCATATTTTTTTTTTAAAGCGGATTGAAAATAGATTTTAAAAATAGATTTGGAAAAAAAAATCTTATATTTTTTTTGTATCAGAGATAAAATAATTTCAAAAAAAAGATTTAACGAGGAGAAGGAAATATCGAAGAAAATGTCAAAGAATTAATATTTATGTACAAAATTAAAATTTATATTAAGGAACATAATATTTTATTATGAGTGAAATATAAAAAATTGTTTTTCTTGTACACACATATGTATATACTGTATGTGCATGTGTGTGTGAAATGTGGGTTTACAAAAAAATTACGACAACAAAAAATAATGCCGGCTAAGCCGAGTTTCATTTACAAAAAAAAAAAACTTGATTTCTATACAAATAAAAATATAATGAAAATTTTAAACAGGAAAGGCATTACAAGATGCGATATTAAAAAACCGATACATATGAAAATGCGATCAAACAAGATACAATTACAATTCTTATGAAACAACATTGGCACATTTTCCACATTTTTATATTATAGATAAAAGTGGTAATTCTAAAAAGTTTTCTTTAGTTTTCTTTTAGTTGTCATTTAAATACTTTTTTTAAAGAAATTAATTTTTATGGAAAATTTTCTCATTTTTGATATTTTCATATCATATCGCAAAATCGTATATTGTGATGTCTGTCCATTTCTGGAATCTGAGAAGGTATTTATTATTAATTATTATACTCGTTTTTTAGCTACAGACAAAAACTTATGAAACTCTTTGCAAACAGTAGTGACAATTTTCTATAATTTTTATTGGTTATAATTTTTTTTATATAATTTATTTAAATTTACATTTGATACTACAACAGCAAATTTTTTTAATGTAGTAAATAATTAGTTAACTGAGACATGTGATTATATCAAATCTATATAACAATGTTGTTGTAGTTGTACCATTGCGTTGCCTAAATGATAATAGTTAATTTTTGTTTAACAATAAATTTAAAAATTAATTATACCATAAGCATTTTAATACATTAAATATTTTGAATTAGTAAAAGTTAAGGTTAAATAATTATGAGAGTAGTGACGTTAGTTTACAGTGCTGTTCAGTACTCTATGCGTTCTGTAAATTAATTTCATTTCAGTATTAAATATATACATCAGCAAAATTAATGATATGAGTCAATACACTGCTCACAGTTGAGACGATTTTCCTATTAACTATTGTAATTGCAAGAATCTTAAAATAATTCTGCATTTATGACAAGTACAAAGCTTTTAATAAGATGTAGAAACTCGAAATTAATTATATAAAATTTAATAAAAAATTAAATATTTCTGTAATTTTCCCTATTCTATGTTGAGAAAAATTAAAATGTTTGCTATTTAAATTTAGACCCTTTTTCATGAGTCGTTTTGCAAGACTCTTTTTTCAAGACTTTTTTCAAAAGTCAAAAGTCCTGAAATTGACACTGAAACTGAAAGCCCTGAAAATTTGAAAAATTACAAATTTTCAGGACTTTTAGTGCCAATTTCAGGACTTGTAGTGTAATAAAGATGTCAAAATCACGACAGAGGCTAAAAAAATGCCTTCCAAAAAGGCTCATGAATAAAGGGTCTTAGAGATTAACAAAAAGTGGAACAAATAAATTAATAATACAACAAGGTAAATGTTCCCATTTTCTTAGTAATTATTATTACTATCTACCATTAATATTTAATTAATATTAAATAAATAATATTAAATAATTATCTACTTTAGCAAACGATCGTTTTTGAGATATGCTTAGATAATATTGAATTATTTTTTGATATTGATTTACTTATTTCAAATATAAAATCGATTACATTTCGAATATAAATTTAATAGATTATAAATTCATTTATCCAATTGGTTGCAACTATTTATTATACAATCACGTCACGAGTATATTTAAAAAAAAAGAATTAGATAAAAAAAACTATTTCTTGAAAAAATGTTCATAAAAAAATTTAAAATTTTTGGTTCATTAGAAATGAAAATCGATTATGTATCGCCGTTTAGAGATGTAACTAATTTTATTTATCTCTTTTTATAGATTATATTTTAATTCATTAAAGTTATTGATTAATTTCTGTGATAAAGTTCATTAACTGGATTAAAAATAATAAATAAACTTTGGATACTTTTATTCTCAAAAATTGTAGAGCGAATTAATTTTTTTCCCAACATTTTAAATTTTGTACCAATTAGACGTATTTTATTTTGAATTTTTTTTCAAATTTCACATAACAACAAAATATTTAACAAGGACGTACATTGGCCATTTTTTTGCGCATTCGCTTAGCTTATAGCAAGAAAAAAAAAATTAATATAGGTACATATGTACATACATACATATAACATTAACTTTTTGGGTGATATCGAAAAGCATCCAGAGAAAAATTACGAAAATTAAAGATTTAATAAATTAATTTAAATTCTGTATAATTATAAATTATTAAAATGGAACAAAAAATATTTAAAAAAAAAACAAATATCTAGGAAATTAAATATTTTAATTATTGTAAATTTATGACGCGAAATTATACATTACGTACCTATACATACAATCAAATTTGAACGAGTTAATTTAAAAAAAATGAATATTAAATAATATTGGAGATAATTTTATTTGGAAAATGTGTTCAAATCATATGATGTTTATATTAAATCTTAATTTGTAGTTTTCTACATTGTATCATTTTTTAATCTTTTCAAATTATTTTACAAATATTTGGTTCTGTAATATTAGTAAAATTTAAAACAAAAAACTGTTATTTAACAATTTGATTTAATTACGCAATTCTTTATTTTCATAATTTTTTTTAACTTTAGTCGACCAGAGTCTGTGGAAAAATCTGTATATATTTCAGTTTTAACTGTACATCATGTAATTTTCCATATAACCCAAGAAATTCTAAAGTTCCATTCATGGAAAATATATTTTTAGATAACTTTTTAATATATTTATATTTTAAACTTCACTTTCTCTTTTACACTATCAACGATACATTGACGCCTAAAGGCAAAGAATGCACCATATATTTTCATTTACATTACATCCTATAATTTGAGGGTATTATATTTTTTTATTAAAATTTAAAGTGAATGAAATAATTTTTTTTTAGAATTTTATCAGCGTGTAATTAAAGTAATGTTCTTCCTCCGCCCCTAGCGCCTATTAAATATGCAACGACGAAATAGGCTCGGGAAGAACAGGAAAACAAATACGGTAACTTCACAGGGTGCAGGGGTACTAAACTCTATTGAGGTGCCCCAGATGCTAAAAAGGCTAGATAAATCTTAAACATAAACAAACAGTTATATGTATAGATTATTCACCGAAGTAGCTAATGGACACATTCTTCTGAGAAAGCATGCCTCACGGCTTAGTTTATCAGTATAGCCATAATTTGTGGAGGCCGCGGTTACGAAGATAAAACGGTAGAGCATCTGTTGTACAGATGTGCGGCGGTTAGATATAGAAGATTGAGAAATTTGGATAATCATTTCTTGACGAATCTATCGGAGGCTGATATTTGTAAGCCGGCAAGGGTATTCTCTTTCATGAAAGAAAGAAGTTCGGTGGGTCGATGTGCTGTGAGTAGATATAGTATTTAGACGTTGGTGCGTGGTGTACATCAGGCTTTTTTTGACCTTGTTTCGTAGGGGACTTGAACCTCCCCGCTCCTTTTCAAACCAACTAACCAATGTTCTTTTTTTTAGCAAACACTTTACACTACAGACATTTGACAGGTTTCACCTTAATAAAGGTAACATATTAGAAAATCAAAATAGTATATATAAAATATTATTAATTATAAATTATAGATATATTTAAACTAATAACGGCGCCATTGCCATATTTTATTATAATTACTTCAAAATTATTTTTCCCAATTTTTTTTTTAGTCACTTTGCAGATTCTGTACATATTTTGTTTAATTTTTTCTATTTTTTTAAGACATTTTTTGAAAAAAGGCAAATGAACTTTTATTTAAAAAAAAAAAACAGAAATAAATAAATTTATTATATTGTTTATTATATTTGAAGAAAAACAACAACCACAAAAAAAATGTTAGCAACTCACTAAAAATATCTTTTAAAAATAGCAAAATAAAATTTCTAATCGTTTTTTTTTTAGTTGCAAAAAAAAAAACAATATTATTTAAATTTTAATTTGATTATTAAAATTGAAAAAGCAACGACATTTATTTTAATCGAAAATAATGTTCATATAAAATGTCTATAAAGTCAAGGTTACACGTCTATAAAATTTTTTTTTGTTTATTGTTATGGGAATAAAAATGACTAAAAAAAGAATTCTGAAGAAGCTCCGATCTAAATTAACTGATTAGTTAATATATTTTAATAAATGCTAATATAATTCAGTAAAAGGCGCTTAAATAACTAAAAAAAGCATTTACTCTACACTACATATAAATATTATTATTAAATTCGTAAAAAAAAAAAATTTGAATTTTTGTATGTTTTAAAGCTTAGTATGCAGGTCAAGTCAAGTGAAATTTTAACGCGATTTTCAAAGCTCTCCAAACTCTCCGGTGAAAAAAATTCGTGAGAAAATTGTGAAAAATATTTTGTAGATAAATTTAAGACAAGTTAATTTGACATTTTATTATTTTGACATTTAAATTTTTTATGTCTATTTCTATTTATTTTTTTCATTTTTATATGTCTAATTATATTTATGTCTATTTCTAATATTTACTTCTGATGGCTGGTGTCTGATAGAAATTTTCATAATTAACGACCTCTTCTTCTAAATATTCTTCCAAAAATGTCTGTATAACTTTTTTCCATTTTCAATACTGCAATTAGAGTATGAAAAATAATTTTAGATTTCTTACGCGCCATCTGTTGATTGGAAAAAAATTACATTTTTTTTCACTACTTTTTCTGCGTACTACTTAAGCGTAATTTTTCATTTCTGATTTCACCATCATGTTAAATTTTGTATATGTAAATTTTATTTCACTTGACCTGCATACTAAGCTTAATCAAGTATAAAAATAAAATGGAAAGTTTGAAAGAATTTTTCCTTTATTTAATTTTGTATTTGTATTTTTTTTTTTTGATAAGAAATGTAATTATAAAATTTACATTATTATTAATACTAATTACATTTATTTTAATAATTATTATTTCATTTTAAATACACTTTTAATTGGCGCATCAAATTAAAATCTCGCACACGTTTTATTTTTTTTTGTTTACTATAAATGAAAGTCTACTTGAACCTATTTTCAAAAAATTATAATTTATTATATAAATTTACATAATTTTTCTTATTTATGAAACTATAAATTAATATTATAAAAAAATGTGATAATCATTTATACATATTTAGTATAAAACATGTCAATCAGTGAAAAAAAAATTGTAATAAAATTATCGAAAATAAACAAAATATTTGATTGCAAATTAGTCAAAACATTTCAATTTCCGTTGTATATGAATTTTATATTTGGATTTAATATAATGGTTCTTTGAGCATCACTCTTTTTAGATGTGCATGTGATATCCTTATTTTTAATGATTAAATCGAATTATAATTTATTAGATTCTTAGAATAGTAAAAAATTAAATTAGAATAAGTAGACACCATATTTGTTGTCGTAAAAATATCACAATAATAGATAAAATTTAGCAGGAATTGATATTCTAACTCACTAGTCAGAAAATATTTAAGTTAATTATTAGGGGATACCACCTAACTAAGGATCCTTTTCACAAAGCTTAAAATTAACATTTACTTATCTGTAACTATTTTCAACTCAACCTCAAAACGACATCGATTTTTGTCTCAATTTATAAATTCGACAAGACTTTAGCTGCATTCGTTCAACGTCAAATGACCGCAGAACTGCAATGTTGCCATTCATTGTTCTCGTATTTTGTCAAGCTTACTTAACACAGTCTAAAGATTCTACAAATTTCGCTTAATTAATTCTCTAAATTGTCTACTGATTCATGTCGCTGATTAAACTACCATAAGAATAACGAATAAAAACAATTACACTACTGGCCGATCATTTGAAAGTTAGACCGCTCCCTAATACAGGACGTACGGCGTATAGCGTATATACGGTGATACGCTGCTACGCCAGCGTATCCCGAAATAAAACGTCACATTTAAATACATTAAAATTTTTTTGATCGATGTTTCTTTTTGTTAAATTTCAAAAATCAAATTAAAAATTTTTATACGCCCGTCAAAATTGGAAATTCGAATTGTCGGCGTTCGTACGCCACGTATTTCGGGAGCTCTCATACAAAATGTATGTGCATGAAACGATTTTGACAGACGCTATACGCCGTACGTCCTGTATTAGGGAGAGGTCTTACAGAAAACGCTCTACTAAACAATCAGAAAAGTTTAGGGGAGAAGCAGAAGAGTTTTAAATTTTGCCTAAAAATCTATTTTTTTTTACATATCTTACTCATTTTGTGTTTCAAGTAAAAAAGTTATAATTTCAATTTAAAATTTAAACTACATAAGAATTTATAAGTAAATTTTGTTGAATTTTTGTTGCTGTCAACTTATTAAATCTAAAATAATTTCAAATACAAATATTTATAATATACTTAATATTCCGAAAATGAATATTATTATAATTATCTTTCAATTTAAATATTTAAATTTAATTTTTATATTTATTGTTCCTTTAAAAAATAAAATTATGTTTGCATTTTCTGGTTTCTCACACAAGCGAAAAAGCCGGCTTCATTCATTTGACTTCTAATAAGTATAAATTTTTGTCATGCCATCAAAAGATGATTTTTTTTGACAATATTTATTAAAAATTCTATAGTTATTTAAATATGTATATAATATATACAATGTATAATTAGACCTAAAATAAATATTAAATTGTTGTTACACTGATTTATATCTCATGAATTAAAATGCGCGTTCCTATTACACAAATTAAAAGCTATTTTGGTTAATGGTTATATAAAAATAATTTAAAAATTTTCCACTGGTGCCATATTAATTTTGATTACGTAAATCATATCAAAAATATGTATATGTATAATCTAGTAGCCAAAGCTACAAGAAAGAAAAACAAATTAAATAATAAAATTAGATATAAAAATTTTTTTTTTGCACAAATAACTTTTTCTCGCAATCTGGTGTAAAGGAAGAGTCAAGATGATTTTATTTTTATCAAGCATCATTTTTCTATTTATATTAAATTAATATTTTTAGAAAATTATACGTTATTTCTTTCTTTTTGGGACAACAGCTCAATCTGGAGCTCTGTCCTACCTCCTTTTTTAACCCACATTTGTTATTGAATTTTAGAACCTACTAATTTTATATATATTCTGAACCATAGATTCCTCTGTAGCGGAGAGAAACTATTTATTGCAACAAGCTAATGGCTTTGTAGTAAGTTAATTATTGTCAGCAATTGGGACTCAACCGATAGCATTTTCCCCCGTTTTAAAATTTACATTGCTGTATATTTTATTACCGGTACTCATTTAAAGCTGAGTCAACTTAGAACGAGATCCATGCCTCCGTCGGGAATTGAACTCACTGCCTCATGTACCGCGCCACAGTACACTACCAATAAGTATGATCATTTGTTGTTTTTATCTTCGTCTAGCGCCTCTAGCGATGCAAGGAACCGTACTAGATAGAGCAGCGAACATATTTAAATAGCCATGCAATAGAATTTTTCGGTAGATATCTCTCAAGACACCAAGCTAATTTTTTTCTATGTAAAATTTAATAATTTATAGTACATACTGAAAATGAAAACTATATAACTTTCTTGTGAACTCTAGTGCTACACTTCGAGCGCTCGAGAAAATAATCATTCAGAAAAAAATTGCTACACTAGCATTAGAGGTGCTAGACGATTCTGAACGCGAAAACCAAAAATAAAATAAAAATAAATTATAATAAAAATATTACAAACAAAAAACATACCAAGAAATTTGACGGTTTGAAAAAAACATCTCGAAATGTTAGTGACCCATTAAATAAATTCTCCAATTTTTCATTTATGTATATTGCAATTATGACCAATTGAATTTTATTAATTGAATAAAATAACATATTTTCAACAACAACAAAACATTATGTAATGTAAATAATAAATAAAAAATTTTATCTTTTATTTATTATGAAAAATTTAAAGAGCATAAAAGCAAAACGATTGATTTACAGATAGTAATTTCATTTCATTCAAGTTGGTAAATCACATATAATAATTATTTTAGATAAAAATTTAAATGTAATGCTGCTTAGCCCAGGCCCAGGCTCACACACGATACAACTTGGATGTACAACTTGGTTTTTAACCATCATGGTTGTGAAAATTTGCAAATTGTATTGTGTGTGGGGCACGGGCAGTTGTACAACAAATTTGATGGTTGAGAATCGTTTGTAAAAATATCAAAAATTTTTGATTTTTGTGGGCAGAACCTATGGTTGTTGATTAGTAATTATACTGTGTCTGTGTATGGGCTAGTTCTACAACCAAAATCACGTTTTTTAACTTTTTATGTCCGAAACACGTGTTTTTTATATATTTTGAAAATATTGAAAATATTTCAAATTATACTGACAAAAATATAATAAAATTAATTAATATAAAATATAATTAAATATAATTTTTAACTAATTAAAAAAAATTAATAAAAAAGTATTTCATAGTTGTACAAATGGTTATAGATAAAGTTCTAATGGATGTGGGGCGGTCTGCCGACAAGAACGAGTAGTTGTACAACCAATTTGTACTGTGTATGGGCAGCATTATAAATTTAGTTTTTACGTCTGTATAGTACAGCTAGAGATTATTTTAATGATTAAAAAGAAACATGTATTCATTTAACATGAAATTGTACAATAATTTCTACTAAATTGATGGTGTTACACAGTGTTGCACGGATGATAAACTAAACATAATCCTTTCTTTTCCTAATTGTGTGATTGTAGTGTAGCTTACACGTCTCAATCTCAATAGAGTAGTAAAACTAAAAGAAAGAAAGAGAGGTTAGCATAGCATGTGTAGTGCAATTGGAATGGGCTGACCTAGAAAAGTCTAGTTTCCCAGTAGTAAAATTCAAAATAGATTACAATGGTTAAGGTAAAACTCATAAAAATAGCAGCTTTGTTCCTGATTAGATTACAGTAGTATTCGATAAGATAAATCCATTAACAATAAAAAGATTTAGCGAAATATTGTAACAAAAACAGAGCGGTCATTGTCCTTTCATATGGCTATATACATAACAATCTATAGATAGATGCTAAGCTGTACCAGATAGAGCAGCAAAAATTATATTACCGTTCAGTAGAATTTTTCGATAAATATCCCTTAAAACCCTCTCTCTATTCAATATTCCTGTCAAAAAAAATTGCTGCTCAATCTAGCACAAAATTTTTCTGCTAGATAAAACTCAAGCGCTCCAAAAATTAACCGTTCAGTAGAAAAATTAAGCGAGCGGTCGACTCTGCTGAACGCGGCATATGTGTATAATGGGTAAATTTTTTGTTTGAAATTTATTTTTGGTTTAATGAGAAACGTTAAAAAAATCAATTAATAAATAAAAATCGAACAAATTTAATCTTTCGAGAAGATAATATAATTAAATAAATTTACATTATATTTATATATATATAAAGATTTGGAAAAGAAAAATTATATTTCGAAAAAATTTTATGATTGAGAAATTTCGTTATGAGAAATTATATGTTAAGACTAAATTGTGTATATGTTATAAGTTATAAGATATTAATTTATTGCATGAGAGTGTGCGGCTATATAAACTTGAAAATATATAATTTTTTAAATTTAATTATATCTATACATATTTACATAGTATATGATTATTTACCCCCGAAATAAGCAAAAAAACAAAACAATTTAAATGCTAAAGTCAAAAAAGTCAAATTTTTTTTGTTTTAAATTGTTAAAAAAAATATTATTTGGCTCGTGTTTTTTTTCTTACTCAATTAAATTTAATTTTGAAAAAGAAAAATTATAAATTTATTTTCAATTCCTTGCAATTTCAATTCTTAAAAATGTGATTTAATATTTTTTTTATTACATATTCCGTACATTATTTTATTTCCATTAAAAAATTCAACGTTTAATGGCAAAAATTGTATCACTGAAAGTATCTTTCACTGGAAGATAAATATATAATATTGATAGATATATATATAAGATGATCTTACTTATGTACGCTTTTAAAAAAAAATCCACTAATGTTAATGCTTTTTTTTATAAACATAGTGTAATATTAAAATTGCTTCACCGAAAAAATGGGGACTGTCTAGTGTCACAGTTTTACCGAATTTTAAAGCTTGTATGTATAGTATACAAAAGAAACACAGATAATATAATTTTAATTTATGCCGCTAGAGAGCGTAATATATAAACTTGTCAAAAATTTAATTTAAATTGGTGAATCTTTTACAAAAATGAATGGAAACAACTTGCCTAGGAATATCTATAGAGATTTCCCATAATTCGATTTTTGCCGCTAGAGGGCAGTAAAATACAAGTAAAAAAATTAATTTACAATTTAATTGTTCACCGAGTTTTATGATTGATAATATGTTAAATTTTAAAAAATGAGAAGAAATAAAATTTGCATAATACAAACTACATAATAGCATATAATTTAAAAAAAAAAGCTTATGATTATTTAGTTCAGTTATGTTTTTAGAATTATGAATAATATTGACACTCATTAATGTAGCGTGTTATATTCGTATATATAGTTGTGCAGCATCTAAATTTAGATCCATAGTTTTGATTAATTAATTTTATTGTAATCAATTTAAAAATTAATCATATAATTTGTAGTGAATAAATAGATAAATTTTTAAATCAATATTTTTCATCTGAAGAATTTTTTTTTTTAAATAAATAAATAATTAAAATATATTTTTGGCCCTGAACTTTTACTATATGACAGAGTTTTTATTGAAAAGGTTGAAAAACTTTACTATTTTATCTAAAAAAAAATTTATAAGTAAACAAATATTTTTCTTATTTTGCGATATAAATATAATTATAGCTTTTTTGTATAGTAAACAGTTTTAATTTAATTATTATATTAATCTATATAAAAAAAGAAGAAAGCTTGTATTATCATTTTTATTAAGACGTAGATTAGTTCTATTAATTAATTTTAATTACACATTACCATACATTTTTTAATACATCAAATATATTCACTCTCATAGCATAGTTTGAAATTTGAGTCTAAATTAAGGACCAATGAGCGGTGGTGGCTTAGTGTATAGTGCTGACTGTGTATAGTAAGTTCAATTCCCGGTATTGATATCGTTCTATCAAAGTTGGACTTAGTTTTAAATGAGTACCGGAAATTGAATATACATCAGCAATGTAAATTTTAAGCCAGGGAAAAATGCTAGCAGGCGAGGCGAGTCCAATTGCTAGCCATTTAGCTTGTTGCAATAAATAATTTCGCTTCGCTACAGTGGAATTTATGGTTAGGAATCCATATAAAATTAGTAGGTCCTAAATTGCAATAGAATATGGGGAAAACATCTAAAGGTAAAGAGGTAAGCCTAGGCCCACATTATTAAAACAAAAGAATAAAAAGAAGAAGGACCAAAATGACTGAAAGTGTAAAATCCTATAGAGAAAATGCTATTAATTCTATTTCTCTCGTAGAAAAATTTTAATTTTCTAGAAAAAATTTATGGTTATTGCAATTTGAAATTATCCTTAGTTTAGTGTTATTGCAATTTGAAATTATCTTTAGTGTGTTTGTCCAATAAAAAGAATTGACCATAATTGGAATTGACCACTGACCATAATTGGATTGCGAACCATAATTTTATTTATAGTGAATTCTCGATGGATTTTATCACACAAACTTTTAGTATTTTCACATTCTTAATTTTCTATTTTAATTATTTTCTGTTAAAGATGTAAATCAAAGATGAATAAACATAAGAACAATTTGTGTGGGATTAAATGATCGGCAGCACAATTTATTACGATCGGGTATTTTAGATAAAAAAAACATATATCAGATAGAAAATTATATAATTTTAAATCTTATTAATAATCTTATTAGCTAATTTAAATCTTAAATATACTATCGTGCTTATGTACCACCTTTCGAATGCATATAAAAATTCAACAATGTTTATTACGTCACTATAATATAAAAATAATAATGTTTACCTCTTCGTGGTGTTAAGGACACACGGTCAGGTTAAATATTTAAATTTCATCCATTAAATTTAATTTCAATTTGTGCAGGAAATTATTTTTGGGTTTATTTTGGTTTTTTTTTGCCAGATGTTGTTTTTAAATTCCACATTTAACATAATTAGAATTTTTTTTTGTTAATTACAATTTTATAATGTCGGCTAAAACAAAAACGTGTTAAAAATTGTTTTATGTATTTTTTTCTATTTTGAAAATCAAATAAAAAAAAATTAATTTACAATTTGCTAAAAATGTGAATCATGTTATTTTTAAAAAGTTATTTATATAATAAAAACATTTATATATTTACTTTCTTTATTAATAGTTAAGTCATAAGACTTGTATTTTTACAAATCGTGATATCAAATTTATTTCATTTCATTTCATTTTATTTCATTCAAATTCTTATAAGTAAAAAAACATTTTATTAATTAATTTGTTAGAGATTAGGAGTAACCTTTACAGCTTAACAATAATTTTTTTTTTCAGCAGAAAATCATTCTAATTATATTTATATTTAATATTCAATAAGTTTAAGGAATGATATCAAATTTAATAATATTTAAAAGTTTTACCAGAATTTTGATTTTTCTTTAAATGTCCTTACTTAAATTGGTTTTTTTTTTTAATATATTTTTCTCACCTAGAAAGTGACCCCTTTTAAAATATTTTTGAAAAAAATTAATATAGCTCTTAAAAACCATTTTTTAGAAAAATGGATAATATAAAATCTATATGAAGTGAAAACAGTTTTTTTTTAAACACGAAAAGAATTATTAAATTGTGAAGATAATCTATAAGTTTGTCGCCATTATGAAAATAAAATCATTTTGGCAATCGTACTTTCAGTTTTAGAAACTATAAGTAGGAACTTTTCACTCATCCGTGCTGAAATTTAGGCCGTGCAGGGTAAAAGACATATTCCATATGTCAGAAGGGGATATTATGTAGTTGTGCAAATGATGCCGCCGTTTCATCCTCATCTTGTCAAAATCTATACACAGTCGATTTTACGATATTCCTATCGTGTGCAGATTTTTCCCAAGTCCACAGTGCCCTGTTAAGGATTTGGTTAATCAACTTATTTGAATTCTTGTTAGATTCTTGTTAGCACATTTCCAACCAAATTGGTGTGTATAAAAAAAATTGTGTAAATTAGTTTCACTCTGTCCGTCCGTTTACACAAATTACTATACATCTCTTACGAATAGAAAAATCAAAATTTTAACCATAGATAGATAATAATGAAATAATATGACCAGTAAAACATAATTATTTTCTATCTGTTTTCGCCTCGAGTTATACTCCCCTCAAAGATCACAAATTGCCAATATTAAACATTTGATAACTCTTAAACTAATTAAATTTTTTGAGTTCTGGAAAAGCTATAAGATAGTGAAATCTTTTATCTTCTTCGCAAATGCTATACAAATTACAAAAAATTTAATTCATTCTTGAATAAAAATACCGTAATCTCAACTCAACTTTTTTTAATGTTCTTAACACCCTGTATTTTCTTAACGGTTTATTATGAAAGACTGAATGAAATCTATTTACCAAAGAGATATCTAAAAAAAAAGAAAAGTCTTTGAAAAAACTGTTTTCGTATCTTTTCTTCCCTTTATGTGGTGGTGGCTCTTTGGAAATCAAAAATTTACATTTGTAAAATTTTACAGAATAAATTTATTTAAAATAATTTTTAAATAAAATCTTTTATCTTATCTGTGATTAACTTTTTATGTATACATATATGTATATGTAAATCGTTTGTAATTTTGTAAAACTAAAAATATAATTCTATTTTATATTAATTTAATTTTACCCTTGATACACAAATTTTTTATATTATAAATATTTAAAAAAAAAAAAATTCATTAATTGATAATAATTTCCCTACCAAATGAACCATGTTTTAACCCCCACAGCAAAATGTAAAAAGATATTTTATTTATTTATATATATTTTTACATTATGTATTTGTTATTTGTATACTTAGTATTTATTTATATATACCGATTTGTATAAAATAGTAATTATTTTTGGCAATAATTTCCCAATGAAAATGGCCAAGAAATTTTGTATGAGGACTTTATGAAAAAAAAAGAGAAACCAAAATAATAAAAAAAAATAGTCTGTCTGATCACATGTACAATGCGTGATATTTTTTTTTTGTGATTATATACCTACTTTTTTACACAATATTTTTTTTTGTATATATATAAATAAATACATAAAAATTTTAAAAATAAATTATAATATTATTTTTTATTTAGTTTCTCGTTTTAATTACGAAATATAAAAAATATAAAACTCCTTTTTTTTTAACTTTAATCTTTTTTTACGACATTATCAGTATAATAAATTATATTATTATAATTAATCTAAAAATTATTATTATTCGTTAAATTTGTAATTTAAATATTTCCATTTAAATATATTATTATTATATTTTTTAATAGAGTTTATCATTAATATTTGACATTAAAAATTAAAAATATATATGTATATATATAAATAATATATAAAAAAGAATAATTAATAATTGAAAATATATTAACTCGAAAATTTGTCCATTTTAAAAGTATATTTTATTTACCAAATTATATTCTAATAATTCAACTTATACTACAAAATTTCAAAATAAATTTTAAATTAAAATTCAAAATTTTCAAATTTTTTGCTTTCTGATCTTTCTTTTGAAAATGAATTTTATTAGGTTATTGGCATTACCCTGAAATCTTTTACAATATTAAATAATTCTGTTATTATTATTCACTATAAAGTTTTGTTGTTGCTATACACAATTTTTGAAAGCATTTTCAAAAATATTATGTATAAATATTGTACAATAAAATAAATTTAATAATACATATTTGTATCATTCATTTGTTACTTTTACTTACCTAGTGTTTACACAGCGCCGCGAGACATAATTTCTGTCAGATTTTGAGTTGGGACAGTTGTTGTGGTTGACAGTTAAGAAAAAAACTAAGGTACAAGGTGGCGACATCGTGTCGAACATTTTGAATCATGTCGTCAAGAAGAAAACATAAATGATAAGAAATAAATTAAAAATATATACGTTCTGGTGAAAGAGATGTCCGACCAGAAATATGAACATTACCGTCTAAGTTTACACTATGATCATTTCATTGACAGAATGATCTAAATTTATGTTATTATTTATGTTTTATTTTTGACGACATGATTAAAAATGATCTGTCGGACAGAATATCGCCAGTTTTGTTTTTTCTTGACTGTTAAAAACAACAACTGTTCCAACTCAAAGTCTGTCAGAATTTATGTACAGCTCTAGGTATGTGATAATCTGCATAAAATCGGAAGGTATTACCGGACCGCTTATCTAACAATGTACCCTGCTGAGAATGTTGTGAAGAAGTTGTACAATGGCTGTGCGAACACGGGGAACGGCTTCATTCATTTCACTTCATATGTCTGGTGTAAACACGGGTAAACATATATAGAAAAAAAATTTAAAAATTGCTCCCACTGAGTAAAAGAATGAATAAACTATATAATAAAATTTTTGATATATAAATAGATGACGAGATATAAAATTTTCATTATATTTTAATTTTCCAAAAAAATTAAATATTGCGTAGAAAAATGATTAACTAAAATATTTTTAAAATAGATATTTTTATTTAGATATCTAAATTTAATAGTAAAAATTATAATGATGAAACGATTGTTAAAGCAAGAGATTAATCTGTTAATTACAAAAAACAATAATTATCGGACAGAAATTTTACTTATATAATAATTTAATTCCACCGAAATGAATTAATTTTAAATAATTAATATTAATATAATAAAATAAACCTTAAGTAGTGCATATGAAAATAATGGTTATTCTCATACCAGTTGACAAATATTATATATTATCGTGAGTTAATAATAAGGTTATAAATTGAAAATAAATCCTATCATATATTGTTTCCAAGATCTTTTTTCATGAGCATTTTTCTCTTTCGTGATTTTGACTATAAGTCCTGAAAATTTGAAATTTTTCAAACTTTCGGGACTTTTAGTGTCAAAAAGATGTCAAAAACATGAAAGAGGCTTGAAAAAAGTCTTGGAAATAGGCTCGTGAAAAAATTGTCTAAAGTTTCAAAAATATCAACTGTCCAGTTTTTAAATTTGCATCTTGCTTCTTATTTCGGTGACTTTTTCGGCGAGTGTATTTAAAAAATTCTATATATGTATGTATGTACATAATTAGAAAAAAAAAATTATTATTTACATTCTATACATATTTATTATTCATTTTAAATAAATATGAATTTTTTTTAAGTCATTTCTATTTTCAGTAGATTTTTAGAACTATTCTTATAACCATGTATCACAATATTTTTGTTTTTGTTTTTATTTGAGAGATAAGTGTTTTATTCAAAACATTTATATAGGTCTATAATTATACATATATATATAATTTTAAGATTGAGAGAAAATTAAGAAATTATAAAAATATATAAAATAATAATAATAATATTTTGCTAATTCAAGAATAAAACACATGATTGCATAACTTTCATATTAATTATAATTTTAAATTATCTAAAAAAATTGATTATTGTATAAATTAACAAAAATGAATACGGTACTATAATTATAAAAACTAAAATTTTAAAGCTTTGAAATTTTCAAAACTATACTTACAACTTACCTTTAATACCCGGGACACACCGGACCGAAAACTCAGTTTTCGTGTTTTCAAAGTTCAAAAATGGAAATTCATTCAATTTTGGTGTGTCCCGGGTATAAATGGAAATTAATCTATTCATTGAATTAAATGTTAGTTAATTTCCATTAGTTAATAATGGAAATTATACCCGGGACACACCAAAATTGAAAACCTAAGTTTTCGCGAAAACTAGATCTAAAAACTTGTATAGTGACACCCCAAAAATGGAGCGCGATTTCGTTTTCGAATGTCAATAATTATGAAAATTATTTATTTAAACAACTCTACGTAAAAACCAAAAAAATTAAAAATAGTAATTATTTGTTTTTAATGTCAAATTTTGATTTTTATATTAAAAATTATTTAATAAAATTTAATTTTTCTTCTTTTTTTTAAAAAATTTTCGATTTTTTTTTGATTTTTCACAAAAATGGCTACTTTTGTATGGAAACTTAGCTATGCCTACTTCAAAAATACATATCTTCTATTTTATCATAGATGGCGCTAAAATATATTTTCGTGAAAACCTTAAAAATTTGTAGGTTTCGTGTTTTCAATTTATTCCTGAAAACTGTACTAAAACTTTATGAATTTCCATTTTTGAACTTTGAAAACCCGAAACTGAGTTTTCGGTCCGGTGTGTCCCGGTATAAGATTCTTATTTCACAATCTAACGTGATGATATTCTATATTCGATGGAGAAAAGTAAAATTAAATAAGTATACGTATAGCTTGATTTTCATCGCACTGCATTTTGATTTTCATTACCATGCTGATTTTGTATCTGTTTTGTACGGAAAAATAAAACGAAATAGATATAAAAAATATGTGTATGCCAAAAAAAGACAACACGAAATGGTGAAAAAAAATTTATAGCAATTTTATGGTAAAATTTTGACGGGAAAACATTACATAACCTATACAAAAAATTATTATTTACAATTTCTGTAATTAAAAAAACTTAAATATGTTTTAAATTAATTTATTTTTTGATTTTGAATTTTGAATTAAGTTATTTTATTAAATAACTGTCAATAATCAAAACCAATTTCCAAAAATAAATTGTCAATCATATCTTTCTTATTTGACATTGACATCTTTTTATAGGAAAACAATGTCAAAATATTTGCTATTTTAAGATCAAAATTGTTTTGGCTTCCAGGAGTAGAAAAGAGTAGGTAGGAGTAGATAGGAGTAGTTACTCCTACTCCTCGCTATATAAAGGAGTAGTTCCCAGGTGTAGTTGAGAGTAGTTACGCTTATTTTTTCCGACAGAGTTATTTTTGTTCCACAAAATCTGAAAGATGGCTTAGGGAATTTAAAGGTTATGATTTATGCTTATAAATTGACATTTAAAACAAAAATAAATATTTTGGAAATAGTTATTGTTTGTTGGTGATTAATTGGTATAACATAAATTATTAAAGAGTGAATAAAAATTAGAGGAATATAAAAGTTAAATTACATTTATAAGACCGGGCTGGGACATCGCATATAAATAATCATAAGTTGACCTCAATTTTTCTGTCCTCAAATTCAAAGCAATTCTTATTATTGTTTTCTTGGATTTCACTAATAAATGGATTTAAAAATTCATTGGCACAGTTTGGTTTTTTGAATCCATGGAAATCACAAATAACAAAAACTTCTTTGTAATTTGGAATGTTCCACAAAATAGGCCATAATTGGCTTGTAGAACTTTTTGTTAATACGCGATAAAAAACAAACACAATATGATATGATTAAAATGGCGACGCTTTCTTTGCTTTAAAATAAACGAAACTCCATCAATCAATTTTTTTATTGTAAACCTCTATTATCAATTTTTGATGCCTCATTCATTTTTATATACTACAACTACATATATACGCAACATAACTTTTAAGAATCGAAATTATATCGTTCTTAGGCCGCCTGAAGCGAAGAGTTATATTATATGCAAATTATGTCAGTGTATTAGTGAAACATTGTTTTCTTCCTCGTTTTTAAATCATTTACGAATCTTTTTAGGCGCACGTCGTTTAAATGTTTTCAGGGACACACCATTTTTTTCTCAATTCAAAAATTCATAGAATTTATTGGTTGACGTTTCCAATAATTTTCCAAAAAAAAAACATTGAAATTAGGAAATGAAAATCGAGAGAAAAATGCTGCTGAAACGATTCGTAAAATCGTATAGATAGAACATAGGTTATAGGAAAATCGTTTCAAAATCGGGCGAAAAACGCGTCTGATGTTCATAAGTTTGGAAAAGTTAAAGGTTCTACTAGTTCTGTCTTTGCAAAAGTTCCTTCCAATACAAGGTCGAACATAACATAATTTTCGGGGGCGATGTAGTTAAGTGATTTTGGAATTTGAACTCACATCGCATTCGTATATATTGTGCTCAACTTGTTTCTAAAGAATGATCAACTCTTTGGTGGACAATTATTTATACTATCATTATATGTAGGTGTATTAAATTACAATTTTATAGACGGAAAATCATGCTATGGCAAAATAATTTTTTTTTACATTTTTTGTCAATTCGTTTGCTCAATTTCAATATTTTAAATTTTCCAACGGATAGTAAATTTACTACATTAAATAATCGTTATAATTTGTTACATAAATGCCGCAAAATCGTTAACATTGGGAAAAAGTATTTTAATTTATATATATATTCAGAAAAATGCAATATATTGCGCTTCGATTTGGTTTTTCAATTTTCAAATATTTTTTAGAGTTTGTAGTCATTTTACATTCTTTTATCTATTATTAAAAGTCCTTTAAGAAAAATTACAAATTAAAGCAAATTAAAATTAATTGAAATATATTTGGCAATGAACTTAAAATTCATCAAATTTATTTCTAATTTTATATACTTGGCAAAAGATTTTTTCATATTTATATGTAATAATGTATACTTATAAAATAGCCAATGAAATATTGAAATAAACTTTGCCAATAACTTGTGATTTTGAAAAAAAAAAAACCGGATGTCATTTGCTTAATAAGTAATAATAATGATGCATTTAGTTTTATATCTAAAACGTAAAACATTTTTATTGATTTTATAGATAAACTTGAACAATTTCAGTATGTTCCATTTTGTACGAGCAAAATACCATTATATCGGGAGGAATGACAGAACAGAAATGACACGATTTGATAGAAAAATGATATTTAAATTCGTTTTAATTTACTACAAAATTTACAATAATACATTTAAATGTGCTTCAAAACTAATGAATCAATTAAATGACTGAATATTTTGTAAACCAACCACATCGTATCGACGTATCATGTCACTATAGCCAAATCACTTAACTCGATACAAAAAAAATGAATTAGTTAAATTTCGCTTCTGCAATGATTTAAATTTAAATTAAGTTTTCATTTCCTCTAATTTTGCTTGTAATCGAACAAAATGTGATATGAAATATTATATAATCCAATATGTATTTAATTTATATAGCTCCTAGGAATATGCAAAAGATTCGATTTTTACAAGATTTTATATAATTATCAAGCATATTGATTAATTATAGATGTGTATAATATGAGTGAGGCAAATGATTTTATTTCATTTTTTAATAGAAAAATGATTAACTAAAATATTTTTAAAATAGATATTTTTATTTAGATATCTAAATTTAATAGTAAAACTTATAATGATGAAACGATTGTTAAAGCAAGAGATTATTCTGTTAATTACAAAAAAAAAAAATTATCTTACAGAAATTTTACTTATATCATAATTTAATTCCATCGAAATGAATTAATTTTAAATAATTAATATTAATATATTAAAATACTCCTTAATTAGTTCATATGAAAATAATGGTTATTCTCATACCAGTTGACAAATATTATATATTATCGTGAGTTAATAATGAGGTTATTTATAATTGAAGATAAATCCTATCATATATTGTTTCCAAGATTTTTTTCATGAGCATTTTTCCAAGCTTTTTTCGGATTCTCTGAATCACTCAAAATGTGTTGAGCTCAGAATTGAAGCTGTCAAAAAGGTGGTGCATTTGATTAATTACATAATGTATATGTGTGAGACAAATGATTTTAATTCATTTTTTAATTAAAAGAAATATAATTTTTGAAAAGTTTTCTCAATATTTATGCTTTTAAAAATAAAAAATAGCTACAAATTTATAAGGGAATTAGAAATGTAATGTCAAAGACAGCTTCTTCGGAGACTATTGTATTTAATTATTTTTTAGATATCTATTTGGTACATAAATTTCAGGCTTCCAGAATAAGCTGTTCCGAAAATACAGATTGTTAAAAAATTAAAAAAAAGTTGTGTAAGAAGTTGTGAAGATACAACAATTAATTAAATTTTATGTAATTTGTAATTTTTACGAGAAAGATAAAAGATTTTACTTATATCTTTTACAGAACTCAAAAAATTTAATTAGTTTAAAAGTTATTAAATTCAATATTGGCAATTTTCGATCTTTGAGGGGAGTATAACTGTATAACTCTAAGGGGAAAAGAGATATAATAAATATTCTACTACATTATTCGCATAGTAAAAACGCTTATATATTTAAAATTACATATTAAGGAATAAGGATAAGCATAAAAAGGAGTATGGATTTATAGTCCTATTATTTTATTATTATCTATCTGTCGTTAAAATTTTAATTCTCTATCGTTAGAGATAGAGATGTAAAAGATTGTGCAAACAGACGGACAGATTGAAACTAAATATGTATACAATTTTTTTACAAATTTGGTTGGAAATGTTACTAAAATAAAATATTTTTGATTATATTACAACCATATAAGTATTTTTAAGTTTCTTTTATCCATATAATAATTTTCGGGATATTCCCTTACCACTTAACTTTTTATATAATATTATATTTTTTAAATATACATTATTCAAATAATTACACAATTTTATCTCTCTGTCCTTCGTTTTACGTAATTCATAATGCAAAAATTTTAATATTTCTATTTGTTTGCCTTTTTAATTTCATAATTTTAAACAAAAATTATTTTTCAATTTCAGGTTATTGACTTTTCGTTCCGGTTTCAGAAAACAATAAATTCTTTTTATCGCGCATTTTTTTTTAAATATTAATTTTTCGTTCTGATTACACAAAAAAAAAATTTATTGTTTTAAATTGCACAATGAAGGTCAGGTCAAGCAAAAAATTGTTATCAAATTAATTTAATAAATTAATTTTTTTTTTGGGCTTTGATTTGATTTTTTTTTTTCAAAAAAGTATGTAATGGAAATTTTTATTGTATAAAAATAGAATCAGTCGTTCGTTTTTTTTGGTAATCTATATATACTAAATTACAAAAAAAAATATTAATTATTTAATAATGAATCCAAAAACATTATACATAATTATTAAATTAAATTATTGTAGCCACCATTGAGTAAACATTAAAAATGATGAAGAATTTACCGAGATATTTTTCAACTTATCTTCTACATAAATCACTAGATATAGATATCTAAACATTGCGAAAAACTTATAAGTTCATATTTAGTAAATAAAAATTTTTCTACTCCGATTCACTTATACAACAATTATATAATCAAAATTAAGTAACTTGAATTTTTAAAACTTTAATTTTTGTTTTTTATCTATAGTTTTAAGTCAACTTCAAACAGATTTTGTTCTCTATTTTTATCCTCAAATCTTACTTTTTTATAAATCTTACATTTTAAATTTATAAGTTGAAGAAGAGACAAATCACATATTCTTCTTCTTCTTCTTTCGGCACAACAGCTCGATGTAGGCCTATAGGCGTACCTCTTTAGATATTTTCCCGGCATTCTATTACAACTTACGACCTTTTAATTTTCTAAGGATTTAGAACCATACATTGCGCTGTAGCGGAAAAACTATTGATTGCAACTAGCTAATGGCTTTGTAGTGGTCACTTGTTGTCCGCAATTGGATTCGACCGCGCTACTAGCATTTTTCCGTTTTAAAATTTACATTGCTGGTATATTTTATTACTAGTACTCATTTAAAGGTGACTCTACTTAGAACGATATCGATCCCTCGGAAGGGAATTCAACTCCCGATGCACCGCGTCATAGTACACTACACACTAATCCGAATCTATAATATTAAGGAACAGGGTACTCGGTTTATCCTTTTATCTTTTGTTTTTTTTTTGTAAATTATTACTCCAGGAGACCTTGACAATACCTCAAATATTTACTATATCCACAACAAATTTTTTTTAATTTTAAAAATGCTTTATTTAGTTCAAATTCATTTCAATGTTATAATTATTACTTAAAGCTAGCAATAGTAAATATGATTGAAAATATTAATTTTATATTTAATGATCCTTCAATGGAATACTCTAAACAATTTGATTTTAAATTTATTTTTGTTTTACAATTTTATTTTATTTTTTGTTAATATTTTAACTTTGCATATTTTGCTTTTAATTTATTTTATTTTATTGTTAAAAAATGGATTTAGAAGAAAAAAAAAACAATTATTATTTTTTAATTTTTTTTTATATAAAACTTAACAACTATGTAAAAGGACAAACAAAACAGATTAAAATAAATATAGACGTATTTGTCTTTTATTTTTTGATGTTATTGTAACCACCAGTAATTTGCCTTATCATTTTTGTGTTGTCTGATATCCAGATCTGTATTATGTTGGTCATATCTGAACATATAATTTTCTAAATTTTCTGGGTTATATGTTATTTTTTGATTTGTCGCTCTTCTAAACACATGGTATATTATTGGTATAGAATTATCATTTTGTACATAAGATTTTGAATCCAAAAATATAAAACTTTCTGGTGGTGTTATTCCAGTTTCTAATGTTTTAATTATATAATTATTATCTGCAAAGCTTTTATGGTCTATGTTACTGTTTCCTGTATATTCTTCTTTGTTCATATGATATTTTCTAATCATTTTAATCATAAAATTATCGATTCTTCCAATTTTTAGATTTTTATATAACTCTTTATTAGGATAATATTTTATAAAATTACTTTGTGGAGTTTGAAATTTACCTGTTGTGGCTCTTAAACATTGTCTTTCTAATTTACGAATTTTTTCCATGTTTGAAGCGCTGCAATTAAACCATATTTGACAACCATATGTTATTATAGGTCTTATTAATGCTTTATATGCAATTAATTTTATTTGTTTATTTAAATGTTTATTGTGAAATAAATGTTTGGCTATGCCTAACGCTTTTTTAGCTTTAATTATTTGTTGGTTAATGTGATGTATATTATTTAATCTATCATTTAAATAGATACCTAAATATTTTACATTTTGGATGTGCTGAATAGATGTACCATTTTTTGTTATTATTTTAAATTTTCTCCAGTTTTTCCTTACGTCTTGATTTGCCTTTTCTAGTCCCATTCTAAACAGAATTGTTTCACATTTTTGCTCATTTATACGTAATTTCCAATCTTTAATATATTTTTCAACAGAATTAAATATCTTTTGTAAATTCGAATTTATTGTTGTTACTCGTTTATCACTTGAATATATAGTTAAATCGTCTGCATAACTAATTCCATTAGATTTATAATCGAAACTCTTATTTTGAAAAATGTCCGTAATAAATATGTTAAATAATGTTGGTGTCAATATTGAAAGGAGCATAAATTTGTATTAAAGTGCTGAAATTTATAAATTTCAAATAATTGTGCATCTTGAAAATGGTATATATCATTTTCCGGTCTAATTCGTGTTTTTAAGTTCAAATACGACTCTTAAAATTTCAAATTAATTTATATAAAATACGGTTTCATCTTTAAACACTTTTCTACTATATATTCTACCTATACAACATAAAATTATATACAGATCTATATAAATTTCATTACGATGGCCACAAAATAAATATAAATAAACTATAAACTTTCACTTATTTTTAAATAAACATCTTTAATGGAGAAAATCTATTCTAAATTTTGCATCAAAATTCATTTAAAATAATATTTAATTCAATTAATATTTTTGATTTCACTTTTTTTTTTTTTAAATTAATCATCATTTTTGCAAAATTTATATAAATAATATAATTCAATTTCATCATAGTGACTGTTAAACTAACGCAAATGATGACAATTTGAAAAAACAATTCTAAAAATAATCAACAACCACAACCACAAAAAAGTAAAAATTTAAAAAGACGCTAATAGTGAAAAATGCTTTTTTCAAATCTTTTAAATTTTAATTTTTATATTTAGAAAGATTTTATTTATTTTTTTAATTTAAAAATAAAAATCTCTTTCAAATATTCTATGGTCAATTTAAATTGCAATTTTTTGTTGGTTGGTTTAAAAATATATAACAAAAAATTAATTTTAAGACGCAAATTTTTCACAGAGGAAAATCAAAATACAATAAATGTTTTCCTTCTTCCAAGTTTATGTTTTTTTTTTAGCTTTTATATATTTTGTATTAATATTAATTTTTTTTTGTTTTTCAGATCAATTTTGTACCACCATAAAATTATATATACCGTAAATGAACGGACCTGGTGATATACCAATATCAAACGGCGCAACTTCAGAACGACCTTGTGGTTTAACATCTTTAATACCATCTATAGGTATGTCCTGTCGTGGTCGAGCTGAAGCTTTTGCTCGCCGATTACAATCAAAATTACGAACACTTGGTGCACAGGTAAAATAATAATAAAAATATACACGCATATTTATAAAAAAAAAAAAATTATTTTATTTTTTATATAGAATGGTGATTCACCAACAAATGAAGATGATCCAATTATAAATGGTACTGTTAATTCATGGATAACACATAATGATACAAATAATCAAGTAATTGTAACATCAATACAACCATTACGTCATCATACATCTAGTCAAGATACAACAACAGATTCATTTTTTGATTTTGATTGTGATGAAATTGAAAGTCCTGGTAGTCCAATTGATGAATGTGAATATTCACGATTAATTGAAACAACATCAAATACACCACATAATAATGATTGTAATGAAATAGAATCGGATTGTATATGCTCATCACCATTAAATAATAATGGTTTAAATAGTCGAACTAGTAGTCAAAGTTCAGATGGTCCATATTTTGATCCAGATAGTTCAGATGGTGGTGGTAATAGTAATGGTATTACAATAAAACGTGATACAACACCAACAACAGGCACAGAAATGTCAACAAATGTTATAGCAAGAACACCAACAGATTTTTATGACTGTATTGAGGCAAATAAAGTAGCACTTATGACTAATAATGAATTAGATAAAATAAATAATGGTATAACAATGATTAAAAATCATAATAATAAACAATATAATAATCATTTGCAACAAAATAAAGATTTACCAGCAGAATCAAAACCAAATAATAATTATATTCATATGAATGGTGGTGGCAGTGATAATAATAGTAGTAATAATAATGACTTTCAAAAATATTTAGATAATAATGATAGTTGTGATAGTTTATCAGTTGATTCAATGCCACCATCACAAGAAAGTATAACACAATTATCAAATTCATCATCATCATTAATTTATACAACAGCAACACCAATAAATGGTATTAATAATGGTGATGATGACAGTTTAATATTACCGTTAACAAAAATTTCATCAATTCAAGATGCTGTATTAAATGAATTACAAATTATTAGTAATGAAAATAATAAATATGAAAATGATTTTGCCACCGATAAAAATACAAATGATGATAAAATTTTAATAAATGGTGATTGTACTACATCAGAGGAAATAAATTTATCATCATCACCAATAAATATCGATAACAATGAACAATTACAACAATTAAAACTACAAATAGATGCTGCTGTTGTAGCAATTAAAGAATCATCAAAAAATAATATAAACTCATCCCAGTCATCACCACCAATAATCGATTCAGATGAAAAAATGAAAATTGAAAATCAAATTGAAAATGATATTAAAAATGAAAAAGATCAACAACAACAACATAATTTATGCGATACTGATGAAGAAGATGATTTACGACCGCAACGTGTCCGACGTTGTTCATCATTAAAAACTGGTAAAACACCACCAGGTACACCAGGTCGTAAAAAAATTGTACGTTTTGCTGATGTATTAGGTTTAGATTTAGCTGATGTTAAAACATTTCTAGATGAAATACCAAATATACCAAAATCAGCATATCAAGATTTAGATATTATTGAAATTGATCAACCTATACAATTTGGTCCAAAATCTGATCGTATATTAATGCCATTATTTCAACAACCTGGTGGTTTACCATCATTCCTTGATATTGTTCGTGAAAAACAAGTTAATTTAGAAAATGCTATTATTACAGATCATTTAAATTTAACTATAAATGGTTCTGTACGTGTACGTAATTTAGATTTTCATAAATCAGTTCATATACGTTATTCAACAGATAATTGGCGTACATTTACCGATTTATGTGCTAATTATGTATTAAATTCATGTGATGGTTTTTCAGATAAATTTATATTTGTATTATGTTGTAATAAATTAATGATTGGTCAACGTTTAGAATTTGCTGTACGTTTTCAATGTAAAGGACAACAATTTTGGGATAATAATTATGGTTCAAATTATTGTTTTCAATGTTTACCATCATCATCAACAACAACAACAACAATAACACAACAACAACAACAACCAATATCATTACCATTACATAATTTTAATCAACAAATACGACCATTAAATAATTTTAATCAACATCATTCATTAACAAATAATACTATGTTAAATTCATCACCAATTACTAGTGATGCATGGTGTGGTTCATTTTATTGAAACACCATCAAAAATATATAATACATAAAAAAAGCACAAATGAGGGAAAAAAAATATTAATTTTTTATTTATAAATTATTTAACTATGAAAATAGAAAAACAACTTTTACTCAGAAAATTTTTAAAAACATTTTATCGAAATAAATATATAATTTTTTTTTTAGAAATAAACAATATATAAATAAAATAGAATTAAATATATATATATTTATATATATATTTAAAAAAATATATAAAATTTGTTAAAATTTTAAATATTTTAAATATATTATCATGATGTCATTATACATATAATAAATAATATAAGATGAGATAAAAAAAATGTTTTTTAAATAAATATATATTTTATTAGGTGTTATTAATTATTATAATATCGTTATCCTATAGTTTCAAAAAGGCCTCAATCCACAAAATTTTGAATTTTTGAATTTCCTATTCTGCGCGCCATGTATAGAAAGAGACTTGCTTATGTAACCCTCTTTTTGGCGGCATTAGTTTTTCAAAATGGCCCTTACCGTTTGAAAATTAATGTGCAAAAGGCATTACTCCAAAAAAAATTTTGATTATAAGATTAAAATTAATCAAAAATTATGTATCTTTAATCATAGCACAACATTTTTCAGAATAATATTACTTGAAAATTAACAAAGGGTAGCACGAAAATTCGTCGAAAACGGCAATTCATCGAAAACAACAATTCATCGAAAACGATAATACGTCGAAACCGACAATTCGTCGAAAAGCAAAATTGGTCGAGAAGCAAAATTCCATTTAGCTTTACACAAGTTGTACCGACAGGGTGTATTGAATTGACTCAATTACCCAGGTTGTTGTTTTCGGTTAATTGCTATTTTAGACGAATTGTCGTTTTCGATAAATTGTATTTCAACGAATTGTCATGGAACCGAACAAATATTTAAATAAAGCAGTAATTTATCCTGCCTAGTAACATTTCGTAAATGTTGCTTGCGGTCGTTTGAAACTATAGGCCAACGATATGTAGAAATTCCAAATATAAAAAAAATTCAACAAAAATAAAATAATTAAAAATTAGAAAAAATTTGGAATAGATTAATTATATATTTTTAAATAATTGAATTTATAACAATTTATATTTTGAAAAAAAAAAAAACCTATAGAAAAATTATTTTTTTATTATGTATAAGCAAAAACGAAACTAAAATTTAAATATAAAACATAAAAAATATTTTAATATTAAAACAAACAAAAAATGCATAAAAATTAAAAAGAAATTTGATAAAATTTCAAAGCTATAAACACATCTGGCAGCTAACAAATTATACTTTTTTTTTTATTATTATTTTGAGTTTACGAAAAATACATAACAGAAAAATTCAGCATAAATTCACAACGCATATATAAAATTTTTTACTGAAAATCTCAACACTTGATGTTTGCCATTTTCATAAAGAATGAATTATTAAATTCAAAGTGTTGAAATTTTCAGTAAAAGAGAAAACATTTATACCAATTTCTTTTCAACTACACTTTCTCCTACTACGTGGTGTAGTATAGAAATTTGCGTTTTTTTAACTACACCTTCTATACCTTGATATATCAGCACCTTAGACAAAGTTTGCACTGCACTTTCATACACCGATCAAATTTGAAGGTATGCAGAGAAAGTGGAGATATAATTTTTAACTTTTAAGGTGTAAATAATTAATATTCGTTAATTAAATAATGTTTTAGTCACAAATTATGGAAAAAAAGTATATAAAAAGTAAATTTTATTTTTAAAGTAAATTAAATTTTTGATAATTTCCACCTTATGGTGTATAGTGTAGGGTGGGGTGTAAGATAAAGTGTATTGAAAAGAAATTTATGTTATATTTGGCTTTGGTATTGCACAAATTTGAATTTTAACTCTTATGAGTTTTTCTAAGCAATTAATATTTTTGCCGTTATAAATTTGCCGGACACATTTAAGTGTTTTTCAGGTTTTTTTCGGTTAACATTTAAAAAAAAAATTAAAACATCCTTGTTTATTGATAAGTTTAATAAAAAGAAACTTAATCGAAATCCTCTTTACGTTTTAATCAATATATAAAAATTGTAGTAGTTACTATATAATTATATACACACATTTATATATATACATATTATTATTATTATTATTATTATTATTATTAATTGTTTATAATTTTGTTAAATATTTTTTTCTTTTATTTCTTATTATTTTATTATAAATTTTAATTTTTTTTTTATTTTTTGTATTATATATCATTTTATAAGATTTGTTTTATTAAAATAAAAAAAAAAAATATAATCATTAGAAAATAAAAAAAAATAAAACTAAAAAAAAAATTAATTTAAAAAAGTTTTGTTTTTTGTTTCTTTAATTTTTTTTATATAACATCTAGTTGTTAAAACTTAAACGTTAAAGTGGAGTTCCAGTCCAGGCAAGGCTGCTCGGAAGCTTATTTCACACTAAACTCACCACTCAGTAATTCTAAAACAGCCATCAACGAATGGCTATTTTTATCATGGGATAAACTCTGGCATATATGCCAAGAACTTTATTCCATCCATATTCAGAAAAAGAACATATTCATCTCTTCTATGAGAGAAATCAGATTCGGTTCCTAACTAACCTACTCACGGGACACTGTCACCTGCGAACTATACCCCCTCAGTAAATTTGACATATCCCAGCTACCCACTTGCTAAATAGGCAAGGATGAGGAAGAAATAATTGATCCTCTAAGACATTTAATGCTATAGGTCACTGGTTCCCCACACCTTCGAATATTACATCTAGCTCCCTTAAGAATATTACACCTAAATTTATCAATAGTCTGAGGTTTTCTAGTGAACTCTAAGAATTTTGAAGGAAACAGTCAGAAAATATTTTCCAAGATAGTCATAACAGTTTATGATTTTTTAACAAAGGGCGTTTTCGGAAATGGAGACTGCGCTGCAAGTTTTAACTTAGAAATATAAGAACTTTTTGTGCAGAACTACAAAACTGCGCAACATATAAGATTTGCTTTTGCAGTCAAGAAAGTTCTAACATTTCTAAATTTCCTGTTTATTTTTCGTAATTTAAAATAATGGGGGTTATTTTATTCTACAAAAAAATTATGTATACCCATACATATTTTCATCTGGTATTTTCTCTGGAACCCCTGGATGGATTGGGCTGATATTTGGTAAACACATTCGTTATAGCGGTCTGGACGAAATGATGAATGGCCATATTTTCATCTGGGATTTTCTCTAGCACCCCTGGATGGATTGGGCTGATATTTGGTAACTACACTCATTATAGTGCTCTATTTTCAACTATGCCAGTGCTCCAGACCACTAATTTGAATATGTTTACCAAATATCAGCCCAATCCATACAGGAGTTCCAGAGAAAATACCAGATGAAAATTACCATTAATTGAAAAAGTTGTCAAATTAAAACTGCGAAATTGCGTTAGAACTTTAAGCGCAGTTGATATTTTCGAACATGCTGCCTTTGCAGTAGCGACTTATCGAACAGACTGCTTTCGCAATTTTGCAGTTCTGAATTATCGAACAACTGCTTACTTAGAACTAAGTTAGAACTGCATTTCCGAAAACGCCCAAAATATGACTACGACGACACTCTTGTTGAAAAAGTTTTTAAAATTCTTGAAATTGATTTCGATGCATAGAGTCAGATATCAATTCGTCTGCAAGACTAATATTTCGTACTTGATAGTTCTGATTTTGGTTTATTTATAAATTATAATATAGTTCTCTTTTGCTAAAAATTCTTAAAAATTTATTTTGATAACCATATCTCTAAAATTCAATTTTGGCTACAGCACCATGTGCGATTAGTTTACACTTAACAGCATCACGAGCCATTATTATACGTTTATATAATATAGTTACAAAAATATTCTGTAGCTAATTTATGTTAATTTCTTTTATATTTTTATATTTTGCTTTACTTTAATTAACTAATATAAAATTTGTATGTTGAATGTGAAGTAAATACCAAAACAAGTTCATTTTGCATGTACCTACTTTGACATTGGGTCGTTTGAATACTGGCACGGTACGTACTCTTGCTTAACTATTCTATAATATATACTAAGGAATACTTAAGTATTTCTATTGGTTAGCATTCAATCATATTTTCAATTTGTATTCTTTAGTATTTCGAGTCATGTTGCCGCAATATTTGGAGTACTTATATAAGGCAACATTTTAAGCATATCGTTTGGTATGCTCTAGGTTTGGGAAATAATAGAGGATACTCAACAATACTTAATAATTTTTAACAATACTTAATAATTAAATAGTTAATATGTATAATGAGTAAAATCCTTGTTAAAAATGTTGTTGGATAAAATTATTCTTCAACTAGATCAGATATCCTAAATTAATAAATCAACAATACTACATAGTTTTGTGTTGTTACTATACTTGGTTGTACTTATGAATGCTTGAGGATACTTTATAGTACTCGTCACTACTTAATTGTGCAAAAGAATGCTAGAGAAAATTCGGCGATGCTCACAAATACTAAATAATACTCAAGAATACTTAAATGTATCCAAAACTTGCTAGTAAGTACTAGAGAATACTTAAGTATGAGCAAGACCTAGTACTTACTCAAATATTTATTCAAACTACCCATTACGTATATCACAAAACTTTGTTTCCATCCTGTTTGAGTTGAGTATACTATATGTATTAATATATTATTATAACATAACATAATATGATACATAATATGAATTTAACACGCATTCATATATTTCTAACGGTGCCGTGTCATAAGGATAAGGTCATATGCCATAACGCCATAATGGCATTATGACCCATTCGAATGAGTCTTAAGGGCATATACGCCATTTGTAAATTTATCACTCAAATGAGTCTTAAAGCCATATTAGTAAATAATGGCGCATATGCCATTTATAATAGAACATATAATAGAATTTATGTGTAAATAAGACTCACTCAAATGGGTCATAAAGTCATATGGCGTTAAGACTCATTCTAGTAATTGCTTTATGACCTATTCGATTAAGTATTAAGGGCATATTGATAAAAATAAAACTCACTCTTAAAACTCATTGACCGTTATGACCGATTCGAGTGAGTTTTGGCCTTAAAACTCACTCGAATGGGTCATAACGCCATTACGGCGCTATGACATATGGCCTTATGACATGGTATCTTTCTAACCATATATAATTGGTACAATTAAAAGGTAAACTAACAAAAATATTATTATTATAAAATTAAAACCCTCCTATTTAAAAAAATCTAACAATTCTCCGAAGAAAATAATATAATTATGATTATATATAATCGAAAAAATTATATTGAAATTTTTTATATTAAAAATTTACCTCAGAAAACGAAAATATCTGCTGCCTAATTAAAAATGTTGAAAGTTTAAAAAAATAAATTTTCAAAAAAAAACCATTAAAATAAATAACTCTTTGTCTGGTACTGATAACTGAAATTTAATTATATTTCTAAAAATATGTACAAAATATAAATTAATCATTTTTAAAATGAATGATTTAAAATAAAAATTAGATTAGAAATAGAATTTATGTGTAAAATAAAAAGTTAAATGTGCATAGTTTATAGCAGCTATTTAACATAAATCTAAGTCCCCTTTTCACGAGCCTATTTTGAAGCCTCTTTCGCTATTTTGTCATCTTTTTGATACTATATAAAAGTCCTCAAAACTTACAGTAAAAATACTGAAAATTTGAAAAATGACTTCTAGAGTCAAAAGGATTATCAAAATCACGAAAGAGGCTTGCAAAAAGGATCGTGAAAAAAAAAGAGTCTAATGGAGGAATTTGTAAGGTTGAAGCTATAAGTTGTATAAATATATTTAAATACGGCTTTGGTACAAGTAAAAGCTTATAGAATATAACTGTTAAAGGATAAAACTATAATCGATAAAACTGAAACGCAAGGCTAGTAAAATGTTAAATAATTTATCATAAATATAAAAATAAAATAATTTGTTGTAAATTAAAAAAAAAAAGAAAAATAATAAAATTTATTCAATTTTTTTTTTGGTTGGTTTGTTAAATTGTAAGCAATATTAGACATTCGTGTATATTAGTTGTGTTTTTCCAATCGGTTCACGATCAAGGATCAAGGTCTCATTTTTGATATAGAAATCAAAAACTGATCGTTATCGTTTTTTTTCAAACCTTGATCCTGTTCCGATTAAAAAAAAACAGCTATTAAATATTTAAAAAATATTTAAAAAAATTTTTGAGCACCTGATTATTTTTTATTATTTTATGGAATACAAATTAAAAGTTTATAGCAGCTATTTAGCAGTGCTAATGGACAACCCAATTGTGGTAGTTGAGAATAAATAATTTAGTCCTGAACTATACAAAATATTTTACCCTAAAAATTTTTTAGAGCCAACCAAAAATTTTAGGCATTTGGCGTACATTTTTATAAATAAAATATTGTAAATATAATTTCTAAAATTTTTGAGCACCTGATTATTTTTTATTATTTTATGGAATACAAATTAAAATTTAATTAAATTTAATAAACATAAAAGCGCCAGAATAGTCCAGGAATTTAATAAAAAAAAACGGCCTAAGTTAAATTATTTATGTATTTTTTTTATTGTATTCAAATAATATTCATATTATTTTGTCTATAAAGTGAAAATGAATCAAACTCTCAAAGTAGGAATGAGTTTTATATATATTTAACAGAAAAAAAATATCTATCAAAAAAATATGTTTATAATTAATTTTGTAATTAAAATTATTCTCTAAAAATGGAATTTTATGATTTCTATTAATTATTAAGATTGTATTTTATACCGATACCGGTCTGTGCATTAATAATAATTGTTATATGAATCTATATGAATCCTACACAGGTTACAAGTATATAAACAAAATATTTTATGTTATTAAAAATATCAAAGATAAAATATATAGAAGAGACTGATATAACCAGTATAAATATACATAGAAAAAAAATGGGAATGTATATCAGGAGACAACTTGAAAGTATAATATAGAATTTCTTCCACAAAATGTTAAATTATTTTATTTCTTAAATATCACAGACCCATTGTGTTTTATATATATTAATATTAACTTTATAAAAATGAAATAAAAATTAATTAATTAATTAAATATACTAATGATTTAATTATAATAAAATTATTGATTTTATATATCCATTTTTTATTTGTATTAATAAATTCATTTGCGGGATGAATGTTGCATTATGTTATATTCCTATTACAATATGGTATATTATAATATTTTACCCAACATTTACCTTTCAATTATATTTGTAATATGCCATGGTTACATACATCAATTTATTTACTTTTTAATAATTTACTAATTAAGATAGAATTAACTTTGTAAAAAAATGTTAAACTCAAGTCGTATTCATTAATTAGCAGCAGCGAGCGATCCAGCTAATAATATAAATTTAAATTGGAGCTATGATCGTAGTAAAATCTTAATTTTGTTTTAAAGAAATATTTTACAATGTAAATGCACTTCTACTTCTACATATCTTACGAATAGAGAATCAAAATTCTAACCATAGATAAATAATAAAAAAATAATAGGACCAGTACAACATAATTTTCTGCTATATCTTTCACCCTTCGCGTTATACCCCCTCAAAGAAATTGTAAATATTCAAATTTATGTACTAAAAAGATATCTAAAAAGAAACTAGAACTAGTAGATAAATACTAGAGTCTTCGAAGAAACTGTCTCCGTATCCGTATCTTCCCTTCCCTTTATGTCGTAGCCCTTTGAAAATCAAAAATTATATTTTCAATTCCTTTGTAATTTTGTAGCTATTTTATATTTTTAAAAGCAAATATTGAGAAAACTTTCAAGAATTATATTTCTTTTAAGTGCCTTAATAAATAAATTAAAATTTGCCTCACTCATATAATTAATTAAAATGGTTAATTATATTGCAAAAAAAACGAATCTTTTGCATATTTTTAGGTGCTATATAAATGGAATATTGGATATATTTTATATCACACTATGTAACCGTAAGAGCAAAATTAGAGAAAATTTAAATAATATAATATTTAATAGTTTTTTCCTAGAACAATAATCTTGGAAGGAAAATAACAATATTAAAAAAATCATATTTTATACCATTTCATTTTATTTAAATAATACTATATGTATATAGGAATTCCATTTGGTATACAATACCTCAGAGTTCTAGATTTTTAGTAAATGTACTTTTTACAAACTCGTAGTGGAATCACATAAATTGATTTGTGACTATTAACTATTACATATTATAATACTAAGTCTAAACTAGTAATAAGTAAGGTATAAAACTAGTAAAGTAATGTATATATAATTTATGTTATATCTTTGTATATAAATTTATATAGTAGTCCCATTTCGGTGATTTTTTTATTAAAAAGGCCGTGAGAGAAGTGCTAACTAAAATATAGTTGGGACATAAATCATATTTTTGATTTAACAGGGATATCTACATTTTAATAACTGAAACAATTTAAAATGGCAAATTTGTGTATATTTGTTATTGTAATTTTTTTTAATTTTCTCATTCTGTATGGTTACAGAAGTGTAAGGGGGGAAGAAAATTTATAGAAAAAAAAATTTTATATGCGTATTTGAATAATTTTTAATGAATTTTAGAATAGAAAAAGAATTTTTTGTTAAATTGCAACCGATGGTGACGTAAGGGGGAAGAAAACATATGAGATCTTTTTATGGATGTGCGTATTTGAATATAATTTTCTGAGCTAATTTAAGATTTAAAATATTTTTTTTATTTTTCAATTCTTAAATTCTTGGGGAAGAAAATATATGAGATTTCTTTCTAACGGCGCTATGACATATGGCCTTATGACATGGTATCTTTCTAACCATATATAATTGGTACAATTAAAAGGTAAACTAACAAAAATATTATTATTATAAAATTAAAACCCTCATATTTAAAAAAATCTAACAATTCTCCGAAGGAAATAAATTAATTATGATTATATGTATATAATCGAAAAAATTATATTGAAATTATTTATATTAAAAATTTACCTCAGAAAACGAAAATATCTGCTGCCTAATTAAAAATGTTGAAAGTTTAAAAAAATAAATTTTCAAAAAAAAACCATTAAAATAAATAACTCTTTGTCTGGTACTGATAACTGAAATTTAATTATATTTCTAAAAATATGTACAAAATATAAATTAATCATTTTTAAAATGAATGATTTAAAATAAAAATTAGATTAGAAATAGAATTTATGTGTAAAATAAAAAGTTAAATGTGCATAGTTTATAGCAGCTATTTAACATAAATCTAAGTCCCCTTTTCACGAGCCTATTTTGAAGCCTCTTTCGCTATTTTGTCATCTTTTTGATACTATATAAAAGTCCTCAAAACTTACAGTAAAAGTACTGAAAATTTGAAAAATGACTTCTAGAGCCAAAAGGATTATCAAAATCACGAGAGGCTTGCAAAAAGGATCGTGAAAAAAAGAGTCTAATGGAAGAATTTGTAAGGTTGAAGCTAAGTTGTATAAATATATTTCAATACGGCTTTGGTACAAGTAAAAGCTTATAGAATATAACTGTTAAAGGATAAAACTATAATCGATAAAACTGAAACGCAAGGCTAGTAAAATGTTAAATAATTTATCATAAATATAAAAATAAAATAATTTGTTGTAAATTAAAAAAAAAAAGAAAAATAATAAAATTTATTCAATTTTTTTTTTTGGTTGGTTTGTTAAATTGTAAGCAATATTAGACATTCGTGTATATTAGTTGTGTTTTTCCAATCGGTTCACGATCAAGGATCAAGGTCTCATTTTTGATATAGAAATCAAAAACTGATCGTTATCGTTTTTTTTCAAACCTTGATACTGTCCCGATTAAAAAAAACAGCTATTAAATATTTAAAAAATATTTAAAAAAAATTTTGAGCACCTGATTATTTTTTATTATTTTATGGAATACTAATTAAAAGTTTATAGCAGCTATTTAGCAGTGCTAATGGACAACCAAATTGTGGTAGTTGAGAATAAATAATTTAGTCCTGAACTATACAAAATATTTTACCCTAAAAATTTTTTAGAGCCAACCAAAAATTTTAGGCATTTGGCGTACATTTTTATAAATAAAATATTGTAAATATAATTTCTAAAATTTTTGAGCACCTGATTATTTTTTATTATTTTATGGAATACAAATTAAAATTTAATTAAATTTAATAAACATAAAAGCGCCAGAATAGTCCAGGAATTTAATAAAAAAAAACGGCCTAAGTTAAATTATTTATGTATTTTTTTTATTGTATTCAAATAATATTCATATTATTTTGTCTATAAAGTGAAAATGAATCAAACTCTCAAAGTAGGAATGAGTTTTATATATATTTAACAGAAAAAAAATATCTATCAAAAAAATATGTTTATAATTAATTTTGTAATTAAAATTATTCTCTAAAAATGGAATTTTATGATTTCTATTAATTATTAAGATTGTATTTTATACCGATACCGGTCTGTGCATTAATAATAATTGTTATATGAATCTATATGAATCCTACACAGGTTACAAGTATATAAACAAAATATTTTATGTTATTAAAAATATCAAAGATAAAATATATAGAAGAGACTGATATAACCAGTATAAATATACATAGAAAAAAAATGGGAATGTATATCATGGGAAACAACTTGAAAGTATAATATAGAATTTCTTCCACAAAATGTTAAATTATTTTATTTCTTAAATATCACAGACCCATTGTGTTTTATATATATTAATATTAACTTTATAAAAATGAAATAAAAATTAATTAATTAATTAAATATACTAATGATTTAATTATAATAAAATTATTGATTTTATATATCCATTTTTTATTTGTATTAATAAATTCATTTTCGGGATGAATGTTGCATTATGTTATATTCCTATTACAATATGGTATATTATAATATTTTACCCAACATTTACCTTTCAATTATATTTGTAATATGCCATGGTTACATACATCAATTTATTTACTTTTTAATAATTTACTAATTAAGATAGAATTAACTTTGTAAAAAAATGTTAAACTCAAGTCGTATTCATTAATTAGCAGCAGCGAGCGATCCAGCTAATAATATAAATTTAAATTGGAGCTATGATCGTAGTAAAATCTTAATTTTGTTTTAAAGAAATATTTTACAATGTAAATGCACTTCTACTTCTACATATCTTACGAATAGAGAATCAAAATTCTAACCATAGATAAATAATAAAAAAATAATAGGACCAGTACAACATAATTTTCTGCTATATCTTTCACCCTTCGCGTTATACCCCCTCAAAGAAATTGTAAATATTCAAATTTATGTACTAAAAAGATATCTAAAAAGAAACTAGAACTAGTAGATAAATACTAGAGTCTTCGAAGAAACTGTCTCCGTATCCGTATCTTCCCTTCCCTTTATGTCGTAGCCCTTTGAAAATCAAAAATTATATTTTCAATTCCTTTGTAATTTTGTAGCTATTTTATATTTTTAAAAGCAAATATTGAGAAAACTTTCAAGAATTATATTTCTTTTAAGTGCCTTAATAAATAAATTAAAATTTGCCTCACTCATATAATTAATTAAAATGGTTAATTATATTGCAAAAAAAAACGAATCTTTTGCATATTTTTAGGTGCTATATAAATGGAATATTGGATATATTTTATATCACACTATGTAACCGTAAGAGCAAAATTAGAGAAAATTTAAATAATATAATATTTAATAGTTTTTTCCTAGAACAATAATCTTGGAAGGAAAATAACAATATTAAAAAAATCATATTTTATACCATTTCATTTTATTTAAATAATACTATATGTATATAGGAATTCCATTTGGTATACAATACCTCAGAGTTCTAGATTTTTAGTAAATGTACTTTTTACAAACTCGTAGTGGAATCACATAAATTGATTTGTGACTATTAACTATTACATATTATAATACTAAGTCTAAACTAGTAATAAGTAAGGTATAAAACTAGTAAAGTAATGTATATATAATTTATGTTATATCTTTGTATATAAATTTATATAGTAGTCCCATTTCGGTGATTTTTTTATTAAAAAGGCCGTGAGAGAAGTGCTAACTAAAATATAGTTGGGACATAAATCATATTTTTGATTTAACAGGGATATCTACATTTTAATAACTGAAACAATTTAAAATGGCAAATTTGTGTATATTTGTTATTGTAATTTTTTTTAATTTTCTCATTCTGTATGGTTACAGAAGTGTAAGGGGGGAAGAAAATTTATAGAAAAAAAAATTTTATATGCGTATTTGAATAATTTTTAATGAATTTTAGAATAGAAAAAGAATTTTTTGTTAAATTGCAACCGATGGTGACGTAAGGGGGAAGAAAACATATGAGATCTTTTTATGGATGTGCGTATTTGAATATAATTTTCTGAGCTAATTTAAGATTTAAAATATTTTTTTTATTTTTCAATTCTTAAATTCTTGGGGAAGAAAATATATGAGATTTCTTTCTAACGGCGCTATGACATATGGCCTTATGACATGGTATCTTTCTAACCATATATAATTGGTACAATTAAAAGGTAAACTAACAAAAATATTATTATTATAAAATTAAAACCCTCATATTTAAAAAAATCTAACAATTCTCCGAAGGAAATAAATTAATTATGATTATATGTATATAATCGAAAAAATTATATTGAAATTATTTATATTAAAAATTTACCTCAGAAAACGAAAATATCTGCTGCCTAATTAAAAATGTTGAAAGTTTAAAAAAATAAATTTTCAAAAAAAAACCATTAAAATAAATAACTCTTTGTCTGGTACTGATAACTGAAATTTAATTATATTTCTAAAAATATGTACAAAATATAAATTAATCATTTTTAAAATGAATGATTTAAAATAAAAATTAGATTAGAAATAGAATTTATGTGTAAAATAAAAAGTTAAATGTGCATAGTTTATAGCAGCTATTTAACATAAATCTAAGTCCCCTTTTCACGAGCCTATTTTGAAGCCTCTTTCGCTATTTTGTCATCTTTTTGATACTATATAAAAGTCCTCAAAACTTACAGTAAAAGTACTGAAAATTTGAAAAATGACTTCTAGAGCCAAAAGGATTATCAAAATCACGAGAGGCTTGCAAAAAGGATCGTGAAAAAAAGAGTCTAATGGAAGAATTTGTAAGGTTGAAGCTAAGTTGTATAAATATATTTCAATACGGCTTTGGTACAAGTAAAAGCTTATAGAATATAACTGTTAAAGGATAAAACTATAATCGATAAAACTGAAACGCAAGGCTAGTAAAATGTTAAATAATTTATCATAAATATAAAAATAAAATAATTTGTTGTAAATTAAAAAAAAAAAGAAAAATAATAAAATTTATTCAATTTTTTTTTTTGGTTGGTTTGTTAAATTGTAAGCAATATTAGACATTCGTGTATATTAGTTGTGTTTTTCCAATCGGTTCACGATCAAGGATCAAGGTCTCATTTTTGATATAGAAATCAAAAACTGATCATTATCGTTTTTTTTCAAACCTTGATACTGTCCCGATTAAAAAAAACAGCTATTAAATATTTAAAAAATATTTAAAAAAAATTTTGAGCACCTGATTATTTTTTATTATTTTATGGAATACTAATTAAAAGTTTATAGCAGCTATTTAGCAGTGCTAATGGACAACCAAATTGTGGTAGTTGAGAATAAATAATTTAGTCCTGAACTATACAAAATATTTTACCCTAAAAATTTTTTAGAGCCAACCAAAAATTTTAGGCATTTGGCGTACATTTTTATAAATAAAATATTGTAAATATAATTTCTAAAATTTTTGAGCACCTGATTATTTTTTATTATTTTATGGAATACAAAGGATCAAAATCCAGAAAGCGTCTGTTCCATATTGGGCGGCTTTCTGGTCTGCGTCTGATCCCAGAGGGGCGGCAGTTACAACATACCTGGTAGTAGGTCAAAAATACAATTAACTAACTTTAATATGAGTCCTAGTAAAGAAAAAAAACCGGCAAGGATATTTTCCAAAATGTCGTCAGACTCCACGGCTGACGGCGAGGGCTTGGCTGAATTCACAATGAAAACAGCTAAGTCGCCAGTGGACATTACACACGAGGACCAATCCTCTGCACTCATGGTGAAGTCACAGGCCATGGTGCATAATAAAGCTACTGTACTGAATCCTTTCAGAGGAAAAAAAAGAATAGGTCATTCACCACCTGCAAAAAGTCAGTCTATGGCAGATTTATCAGAAACCGATAAGGCAACTTTAACACCACAAAGCCAGAAATTGAATATTCATCAACGTTCAGTGATAAATCTCCTAAACAATTGTAATGCCGATGAAGAAGGTACACCGAAACGGCTAAAAATTTGCTCAGAAGGTAATTTGTCTGAATTTAAAATAGTAGAAAGTTCTAACATTTTAGATAAATACAAAATACTAAATTTAGAAAAGGAACTTTGTGAAGCTAAAAAAGAAATAAAGGAATTGAAATCCATCATTCTAGCAATACAAGAAAAAGAAAAAATTTCATCATCCAAAGCAAATAATACTATTTGTTCTCAGCATACTAACGAAGATGCAAATATCAAGGTTGCAAAAGAAACCGAATGGATCCTACCAAAGACAAAAAAACGAAAAACAACATTCACTGATAACTACAATAGTGATATCACACCCACAACAGGAAGCCAAAATAAAAATAATAAAGCTAAAAATATGACAAGTCAGGTACACAATTTTAGTGTTAAAAATCGGTTTCTTATGCTAACACCGACAGAACAACAAAACATTAACTTATCACCAACCAACAATACTGACTCACCTGTTTCAGCATCAGTTAATAACGTAAGAAACTCAATGAAGGCACGTTAACACCAACAACTTACAAACAAGCTAATAAATTTAAACCACCTCCTGTAGTCATCAGCAATGTAAAAAGTTACTCCGAACTTAACCAAGCATTAAAACTAAAACAACTAGATTTCACAGCCAACCTTTTAAGTAATAATCAAATAAAAATAAACGTAAATACTGACATAGAATATAGAAACTTAACGAAATATGCAAACGAGGTTAACCTTGAATGGCACTCATATGAGAACAAAAAGACAAGGCCTATCAGAGTAATGGCTAGACATTTACATCCATCATGTGACCCTGAATATATCAAAAATGAACTAATAGATAATAACTTTAAAATTTTAAACGTAGAAAACAAAATCATTAAAAAAAAAGTGAATGGCAAAGAATATATCACCAAGCTTCCATTGTTCCTGCTTACTTTTGATAACTCGGAAAGTATACAAAAAATATTTGACATAAAAGTTTTAAACCACATGAAAGTCAAAATAGAAGCCATAAAAACAAACAAAATAATACCACAATGTAAACGCTGTCAGAGGTATGGTCATACTTATAAATACTGCCAACGTCCGCCAAGTTGTGTAAAATGTGCAGGAGATCATCTTACAATCAACTGCACCAAGAGTAGAGAATTACCAGCCAGATGCTTGAACTGCGGAGAGGAACATCCAGCAAATTATAGAGGATGCGTCGTTGCTAAGGAGCTCCAGAAAAGGAGAAACTTTCAAACAAGTCAAAAAAAATTATTGAAAACATACCTAGCACAACACCAAGAATGAATACTATAACATATGCACAAATAGTCAAACGCAATACCCCAGTTGTCAACAATAGCACGCAACAAAATATAAATCAAATGACGTTACTAACAAATATACATGAACTATTAAACAATTTAACTATAAGAATCGACAAACTGGAACAAAAAGTCACACCAAACATTACATGACATCACATGACATAAAAATTGCAACGTGGAATGCTAATGGTGTAAAAAATAAAATACACTCATTGGAGATATTTCTTACTATGCACAAAATTGACGTATGCCTGTTAACAGAAACACACTTGACCAATCAAATGCAAATATCGATTAAAGGCTTTAAATCTTATTTCACTAACCATCCTAATAATCAAGCCAAAGGAGGCAGTGCGATTCTAATAAAAGACAATATCAAGCATCACTTAGAGAATAACCTGCAAAAAGATGAAATTCAACTTACTGCTATAGTTGTAGAATCTACCAGACAAAAGTTAGCCGTTGGCGCAGTTTATTGTCCGCCAAAATATAACTTTAAAAAACATCACTACATAAAATTCATTGACACACTAGGGGAGAGATTCATATTAGGCGGAGATTTCAATGCTAGCACGTAGCATGGGGATCACGATTATGTACTACTAAAGGCAGAGAATTAAAAGCAGCATTAACGGAACGCGGTTGCAATTTTCATTCCACAGGAAATCCTACATATTGGCCAGCTGATGCGAATAAAATCCCTGATTTGCTAGACTTTTTTATCACCAAAAAAATACCGACTAATTTCATCGATTTGGAAGATAATCTTGACTTAAATTCAGACCACTCAGCAGTCATTCTGACTCTGAGAGAAAAAATTATGACGATAAATCCAAAACCAATGCTGACGAATAGTTCAACAGACTGGGAAAGCTTTAAATTAGAATTAGAAAATGAAATTAATTTAAAAGTTGACCTGATCACAACACATAGACTTGACGAAGAGGTAGAAAAGTTCACGAAAGCAATACAGAAGGCAGCTTGGAACAACACCAAAAAACTCACTCCGCAGACAGTTGCAATTAAGTATCCTAATACCATAAGGGTGTTAGTTGAAGAAAAAAGGAGAGCTAGAAGAAAATGGCAACTCTCCAGAGACCCTTCTGACAAAACAATCCTAAACAGAAAAGAACAACAGCTAAAAAGAAAAATACGAGATTATAAAAACTCAACAATGACTACATATTTAGAAAACATGACAGTGGAAAAAAACACTGACTATTCATTATGGAAACCAATAAAGAAGCTAAAGAACCCAATAACGCATATTCCCCCGATCAGGAAAAAAGATGGAACATGGGCGAAGAACAAACAACAAAAAGCAGATGCTTTTGCTGACTACTTACAAGATGTCTTCAAACCTCATGAAACTAACATACAGTTAACTGACGAAAGCCTAAATGCACATATACAAAATATAAAAAGAGTAACAACACGTGAAGTTTCAAACGAAATTAAAAAAAGCTTTAAAAAGAAAAAATCACCGGGTTACGACCTAATAACCCAAGAAATTATGACGCACTTACCAAGAAAGGGTATTATAATGCTTACTTTATTAACTAATGCATCATTCAGACTCAAATATTTTCCTGACCCATGGAAAGTTGCAGAAATTATAATGTTACCAAAACCTGGTAAACCACCAAACGACATAAAATCATATAGACCAATATCACTCCTACCTATTATTTCTAAATTGGTTGAAAAAATGTATCTGAAAAATCTAAAACAAATAATAGCGACCAAAAAACTTATACCTGACTTTCAATTTGGATTCAGAGAAAAACACTCCACGATAGACCAGATCCATAGGATCACGGACGCCATTGAGAAAGCTCTTGAAGATAAAAAAATATGTTCCGCGATCTTCATTGACGTAGCACAAGCATTTGACAAAGTTTGGCATGCCAGACTGATACAAAAACTGAACAACATACTTCCATCACCACATGTAGAATTCCTAAGATCCTACCTAACAAATAGACTATTTCGTGTCAGATATGAAGAGGAATATTCTGAACTTAAAGAAGCTATAGCTGGTGTCCCGCAAGGAAGTATTCTTGGACCAATATTGTACGTGTTGTTTACATGTGACCTAAAAGTACCAAATGATGTGTTGGTAGGAACATTTGCTGATGACACGGCCATACTAGCAGTTGACACAAAATTAAACGAAGCAACAAAAAAACTGCAAAGTGCCAACAATACTATTCAAAATTGGACCAAAGTAAATAATATTAAGCTTAACGAGACTAAATCGACTCATATAAACTTCACATATAAAATTATAAATCAACACCTCCCAGTTTATCTAAATGGTAACACGGTTCCATATGCATCCACAGCCAAATACCTAGGAATGACGGTTGACATCAAATTAAAATGGAAGGAACATGTTAAAATAAAATTAATCGAACTAAACATAAAATACAAAAAAATATATTGGCTCATAGGACGTAACTCAATCCTTACAATCCACAACAAATTATTAATTTATAAACAAGTACTAAAACCTATCTGGCTCTATGGTATTCAGTTATGGGTATGCGCTAATAAGTACCTTATCCATATTAACGGTGGAAGACGAAATCAAAAGATTCGCTGCAAAACACCAGATAAGACTTTCAACACATGTAAACCCTGAAGCAATGAAATTATTAGATACTGACAATAATACAAGAAGATTGAAACGTAGAAAACCTCTAGATCTACTACAGTAAACAAAGATAATACCTAGTAAAATAATTTTTGACTAAGTATCTACATCACAATCTAGTTTAAGACTTCAAACTAAAACTTATAGTTGGCCTTATAGACCAGTTTAAGTAAAAATAGAGCAGAAAAAGAAATTAGTTTCTATTTAAAAAAAAAAAAAAAAAAAAAATGGAATACAAATTAAAATTTAATTAAATTTAATAAACATAAAAGCGCCAGAATAGTCCAGGAATTTAATAAAAAAAAACGGCCTAAGTTAAATTATTTATGTATTTTTTTTATTGTATTCAAATAATATTCATATTATTTTGTCTATAAAGTGAAAATGAATTAAACTCTCAAAGTAGGAATGAGTTTTATATATATTTAACAGAAAAAAATATCTATCAAAAAAATATGTTTATAATTAATTATAAATTATTCTCTAAAAATGGAATTTTATGATTTCTATTAATTATTAAGATTGTATTTTATACCGATACCGGTCTGTGCATTAATAATAATTGTTATATGAATATGAATCCTACACAGGTTACAAGTATATAAACAAAATATTTTATGTTATTAAAAATATCAAAGATAAAATATATAGAAGAGACTGATATAACCAGTATAAATATACATAGAAAAAAAATGGGAATGTATATCAGGAGACAACTTGAAAGTATAATATAGAATTTCTTCCACAAAATGTTAAATTATTTTATTTCTTAAATATCACAGACCCATTGTGTTTTATATATATTAATATTAACTTTATAAAAATGAAATAAAAATTAATTAATTAATTAAATATACTAATGATTTAATTATAATAAAATTATTGATTTTATATATCCATTTTTTATTTGTATTAATAAATTCATTTTCGGGATGAATGTTGCATTATGTTATATTCCTATTACAATATGGTATATTATAATATTTTACCCAACATTTACCTTTCAATTATATTTGTAATATGCCATGGTTACATACATCAATTTATTTACTTTTTAATAATTTACTAATTAAGATAGAATTAACTTTGTAAAAAAATGTTAAACTCAAGTCGTATTCATTAATTAGCAGCAGCGAGCGATCCAGCTAATAATATAAATTTAAATTGGAGCTATGATCGTAGTAAAATCTTAATTTTGTTTTAAAGAAATATTTTACAATGTAAATGCACTTCTACTTCTACATATCTTACGAATAGAGAATCAAAATTCTAACCATAGATAAATAATAAAAAAATAATAGGACCAGTACAACATAATTTTCTGCTATATCTTTCACCCTTCGCGTTATACCCCCTCAAAGAAATTGTAAATATTCAAATTTATGTACTAAAAAGATATCTAAAAAGAAACTAGAACTAGTAGATAAATACTAGAGTCTTCGAAGAAACTGTCTCCGTATCCGTATCTTCCCTTCCCTTTATGTCGTAGCCCTTTGAAAATCAAAAATTATATTTTCAATTCCTTTGTAATTTTGTAGCTATTTTATATTTTTAAAAGCAAATATTGAGAAAACTTTCAAGAATTATATTTCTTTTAAGTGCCTTAATAAATAAATTAAAATTTGCCTCACTCATATAATTAATTAAAATGGTTAATTATATTGCAAAAAAAAACGAATCTTTTGCATATTTTTAGGTGCTATATAAATGGAATATTGGATATATTTTATATCACACTATGTAACCGTAAGAGCAAAATTAGAGAAAATTTAAATAATATAATATTTAATAGTTTTTTCCTAGAACAATAATCTTGGAAGGAAAATAACAATATTAATAAAATCATATTTTATACCATTTCATTTTAATTAAATAATACTATATGTATATAGGAATTCCATTTGGTATACAATACCTCAGAGTTCTAGATTTTTAGTAAATGTACTTTTTACAAACTCGTAGTGGAATCACATAAATTGATTTGTGACTATTAACTATTACATATTATAATACTAAGTCTAAACTAGTAATAAGTAAGGTATAAAACTAGTAAAGTAATGTATATATAATTTATGTTATATCTTTGTATATAAATTTATATAGTAGTCCCATTTCGGTGATTTTTTTATTAAAAAGGCCGTGAGAGAAGTGCTAACTAAAATATAGTTGGGACATAAATCATATTTTTGATTTAACAGGGCTATCTACATTTTAATAACTGAAACAATTTAAAATGGCAAATTTGTGTATATTTGTTATTGTAATTTTTTTTAATTTTCACATTCTGTATGGTTACAGAAGTGTAAGGGGGGAAGAAAATTTATAGAAAAAAAAATTTTATATGCGTATTTGAATAATTTTTAATGAATTTTAGAATAGAAAAAGAATTTTGTGTTAAATTGCAACCGATGGTGACGTAAGGGGGAAGAAAACATATGAGATTTTTTTATGGATGTGCGTATTTGAATATAATTTTCTGAGCTAATTTAAGATTGAAAATATTTTTTTTATTTTTCAATTCTTAAATTCTTGGGGAAGAAAATATATGAGATTTCTTTCTATTCTAATGTTCTAGAATCTAGAATGTTCTAGAAATCGAATAATTTACAGGAATCTATGAATTAAAAATGTTTTTTGTGTTATTATACCTTGATGGTGCCGATTTTATAAAATTTCCTAATTTTTTAATTTTTATTGGTCTGGATGAAATGATGAATGGCTTTTGGGATATAATTGAGGTGAATTTTTGCCCAAGTCTCTATCTTTTTTCACTGGAAGAAAAGTACTTTTCCGGCGTACTCTTGTAGTACTTGTAGAAGTAGTTCTACGTTTGCTGGGTTATTATTATGTTTACATATGTTATAATTGATTTTACCCAGACATTAGGTTACATTAGAAATCGAAAATGATGCCAATTTGGAAGGGTGCTTCATATCCCGATTCTGTTGAACCTAAAAATTTATGTTAACGAAGGTTTCTTAAATTTTTGTAATTATAAAGTGCTCCAACGATTAATATTTATCATTATACGATTTTAAATTAAATATTCGTGATTTTATTCGTGATATTATGTAATATTAATGTGGAATTTCAAATCCATGAAATTAGAGGGAGTTTTAGGTAAGTGTGATTTTTGTTGACAAAATGTAAAATAGATATTTAATTTTACATTTCGCCAATCTAATCCCCTAATGGATGAGCAGTTTTATAAACCTTCCTCCATATTGTCAAGATTTTGAATGATTTTGTCCACACACTGGAAAATATTTTCCTAGACCTACAAAACTTGTGGCATTTATTATAGCCAACATACCAATTAACTTTTACAGATGTATTGAGTATTGACTCCAAAAAAATACCAGGTAGTAAAATGATTTTTTATTGCAACCCCAAATCATATAATGATCAACTATATGTTCTTATCTCCACGAAGAGTTTGCTGACAAGTTCCGTGAGTTACTTATAGCTTGTTTCATAATGAAACATTCAATAGCAGAAAAGGGTCAACCTTTGCTGGCAGCTTCTCTAGCTATTTTAAATTACATTCGAATTTAATATGAAATAGTACTGCGTACCAAGTCCAAGGTCGTTTCATATGTAATGTTTATTGCATAATGCCTTATGTGTTCTGTAGCCATTCGAAAAATAATGTTAAAATTTGATATATACGACTTGTGTTTTGTGACGTGCAAAAAATATGCAATTTTCACCGAATCTTCAAGGAGTTTGTGGGAAAATACGGATTAATTTACTTTCCTGCAAATTGTCCTTTCTTTCAATAGAATGTATTTTAGTAATAGCACACTATTTCTTAGCTTATGAAATTTTTACTTTCTGGATGGTAAAGCAAAAAATGTTTAACAGATAAATATGTATGTAATTCTTTAAATCAGGGTGCGGAAAATATCGCTCACGAATTATAAAAAATTTAATTCTCAGTATTTTTATCACTCGTGAAAAGAATTTTATTTCTTTTTATTCGTGAGAGATTTCTGTTTTAATCCTTGTTTATTCTGTTCGCTCACAAGGAATGAATAATTATGGCCGAAACACAATGCCAGCTTTGGCTGTCGCTTTAACTGTAACTGTAACTGTAGCGTTAAAGCCAGACCCAAACACAATTTTGGTGTTGAAAAATTTATTAATATGTCAAAATAATTTTTTACGCAAAATTTGCCTAAATATAATACATATATATTTAACAATAAATTGCCCCCAAAACTTATAATTGCTAGTAGTGCCATATAAATTTTCTACCGCTGGCGTTATTTTTTCAGGATTGCTGAAACTCGGCGGTGGTATTTTTGTCTCAGCCAGCATTGTGCTTATTTCTATTGATTTTCATATGTTGAAACTTTTTCAAAGTTACAGTCACAGCCAAAGCTGGCATTGTGTTTCGGCCATAAAAAAATATTTAATTATTCACTCACGAATAGAATAAAATAAATTTAATTGGCTTTTTTTCGCTCGCGAGTGAAAAAGAATACAAAAGAACGATTCACGAATTTTATTCTATTGTTTTGTTATGTTCATTTTTCATTTTCAGTCTTATTTTTGTTATTTTCATTTGTCAGCGCGGTGCAGTTTATTTCCAAATTATTTATTTCCTAAAAGTATTTTATTACAATTAGTGGGTAATTTTTTAATATTTTAATTAAAATGGCACGTGTTCAAGTATTCAATATAGATGAATTTGTTTCTTATGATAGAGACAATAATAACACATCAATTTGTTCAGAATGCGGTAAAGTTCTAAAAAGTAAATTACTGGCAATGGCAAATATTAAAATACATTAACTTAGAATACAAAAAAAATATTAACAATACTGTAGTATAAAATGAAGTTGTCTCAAATTCTATTAGTGGACGTATTAATAAAAAAAATTAACAAAATCTCAGTTGAAATTGATAAAATGAATTTTTGCAATGTTGTGTAGGACTTGTTACGGTAAAAACCATACCGTTTCGTTTAGAATATTTGATGACCAAGAGTTTGAAAACAATTTTAAAGCCATATGAAAATCACTTTTCAGTTACACTTAACTCAAAAAATATTGTGTCAAAAAAAACACTGTGCCGTGTGTTCTGAAAGATGAAATTATGAATTGTTTAAATGACTTTAATATCAACATCACACAAGTATATTCAAGCACAACAGATAATGGGGCAAATGTTGTAAAAGCTTCAGAACTGCTTCAAGAGTTGCAGGAAACTCAAATCGACAACGCTGAAGAGTCACCAGAAAACAATGAAGATGAGTTCGAAAACATACATTCCACATTGACGTCTGTTTTATCAGTTGTGAGGTGCGCTGCTCACACATTACAATTAGCTGCAAACGATGTGATGAAAACCATCGGACCAAACATTGAAGAATGTAGAAAAATTGTTAAGGCTATACGTGTTAAGTTTAGATTTAGATTATCTGAACATGATATTTCTATGCCAATAATAGATAACACAACAAGATGGAATTCTACATTCGACATGATATTTTCCTTATACCAAATGCGTAATTTTATTGACAACAATTTGGACACAACTTTCCCTAACATAAAGTTGGAGTTTTGTTACAAACTTTGTAAACGCCTTTCAACTTTTGGCTATTTACACAAAAAAATTACAACATGAACAGTATACACTTGGCGACTTTTATAGAGATTGGTTATGTTGTGAGATTGAATTAAAATGTATTATTAATGAAAATTTTTATGCTGAAAAGGTGTTGGAATCACTTAATAATCGGAAAATAAGATTAATGCAAAATGATGCTTTCATTTCAGCAATTTATTTAGATCCATAGATTTAATTTTATAAATAGTCATTTTCTTAATCAGGAACAAAAAACTAAAGCAGTTGTAAGTTATTTAATTCTTAGTTTTTATTTTAGTATCACAATGTTGCCTGATTTTTCATTAAGTATATTATTTTTTTCAGTTTCACTTTCTTATTTTTTTCAGTGTCATTTAATGGAGACATTTGAATTCGTGTCATTTAATGGAGACGTCTTGGAGGGGAAATGCAAGATGATATCCAAAATCCACTTAGTCCTATTCAACCTTCAACAAGTGGTAATTATAATTTGAATTTGTTTTCTAAACTAGAGGAAAAAATGAATACAATGATAGGGATGGCAAATACTACAACACGAACAGAAATAAACATGAAGCAGAAACTCGAAAATTTTTCCTATGGAGAGCGAGTACCATGCGATGTAGATACATTAAATTATTGGAAAAATTCTAAAAGCAGGAGTAACGATATGCAGAAATTAATTAATGTAGTATTGGCTGTACCTGCTACACAGGCTTCTGTTGAACGTGCTTTCAGTGTACTTTCAACAATAATAACAAAACAAGGAACTAAATTATCAAAAAACACAATTAATGATTTACTTTTAATAAAATTAAATACCAAATATTTAAAAAATATTAAGTTTGCCGCTTAAAAAATAATAAAGTTTGAGTTTATCCTTTGTATATAAATTTATATAGTAGTCCCACTTCAGTGATTTTTTTTGAAAAATGGCCGTGAGAGAAGTGCTAACTAAAATATAGTAAGGACATAAATCATAATTTTGATTTAACAGGGCCATCTACATTTGAATAACTGAAACAATTCAAAATGGCAAAATTTGTGTATATTTATTATTGTAATTTTTTTTTTATTTTCTTATTCTGTGTACAGACGTGTAAGGAGGGAAGAAAACATATGAGATGTTTTTTTTGTATATGCGTATTCGTATTTGGATGAATATAATTTTCTGAACTAATTTAAGAAGTGAAAATATTTTTTTATTTTTCAATTCTTAAATTCATCAGAACATTTAGCTCGTTAGCGATTGTGCCGTAATGGGGGAAGAAAATATATGGGATTACTTTCTAGAATGTTCTAATTCGGGAATAATTTTCAGGAATTTATGAATAAAAAAAGATTTTTTGTGTTATTATTCATTGGCGATGGTGTCGATTTTATAAAATTTCTTTTATCCAATTTTTTAAGTATTATTGGTCTGGATGAAATGCCCATATTTTCATCTGGAATTTTTTCTTGCACCCCTGGATGGATTGTGCTAAAATTTTGTAAACACATTCACTATAGTGGTCTGGATAAAATGATGAATGGCCATATTTTCATCTGGGATTTTCTCTGGTACCACTGGATGGATTGTGCTAAAATTTGGTAAACACATTCACTATAGTGGTCTGGATGAAATGATGAATGGTCATATTTTCATCTGAGATTTTCTCTGGTACCTCTGGATGAATTGTGCTAAAATTTGGTAAACACATTCATTATAGTGATCTATAGTTAATTATGCTAGTGCTCCCAGATGAAAATATGGCCATTGTCCTAAATAAGTATGCGAAAGTATAACAATAAATAGTAAAAATACAAAAACAAATTACAAATTACAAATGTATGATTACATAAATTACCAAAAAATTAATTATTTGAATTATAGACAATTATTATTATTCAAAAATAAAAAAAAAACTTATATGATAATAATAAAACAATAACAATGACAATAAGTTATATTAAAAATATATTAAAAATTAAGTAGTGTTAAGAGGACAAGGACTAGGTTGAAGAACGCACCAGGTAAGATTTAAAAGTTTTTTTGGATATCTGGGATGAAAAATGTTTGCTATGTAATGCAGCATCTATTAATAGGTTCATTCCTGGCATACTCTTTATGATGCGGGTATGTCTTGAACAGTCTAGTGTGACGAGTTTGTCTAACGCTGTCATTAAAAACTATTTTTTCAACAATAGAAGAAACGTCAATATTACCTTTTAGGGCGTCAAATGTAAAGCAGGATGTAAGAATGGATCGCCTAGAAGTTAAAGAAATAAGGTTTAAAAGTTTAAGTCTGTGTGTATAATTTGGCAGGTTTTCAAATTCACTAGGGTTGTATAGATCCCGCAGTGCGAACAAAAGAAACTATTTGTGCACTGACTCGATTCTATCTTTATGGATTTGGTAGGAAGGGCCCCACATAGTACAAGCGTATTCGAGAATAGGACGGACTAAAGCACAGAATAAAGATTTTGTCACCCACACATTATTTAATTCTTTTGATCTTCTTTTGATGAATCCTAGTAGTTTTTTAGCTTTAGCAATGATTTTGTCATAGTGATGTTTGAAGATAAGTTTATCATCCAAAAGGATCCCTAGGTCAGTAATTTGATTTGCTCTATGTAGCTGCGTACCATTTAAGTGGTAGTTGTGAAGCAATGTAGTTTTCTTGCGAGAGAGACATTTACAGACATTAAGATCCAACTTATTAATACAACACCAGTTTTCTAACGCCCGAAGTTTGGATTCGAAAAATAGTATATCCGATGAGCTTTTAATGATATGATAAATTTTAAGATCATCTGCATAAAAGAGGTGCAGAATATCAGAAAGATGTTCAGATAGGTCATTTATAAAAATATTAAAGAAAAGAGGACCAAAGTGGCTGCCTTGAGGAACGCCCGACAAAACAGAAATATCTGAAGATAAGAATCCTTGAAATTTGACCTTCTGTGTTCTATCACTTAACTAAGAAGTGAGCCAATTCAACATGGACCGGATATTCCTATTTTGAGCATTTTTGATCTTAATATGTTGTGGTCTACACGATCAAAAGCTTTACTGAAATCAGTGTACACGGCATCAATTTGATTACCTTTCTCCATATTACAGAGTAAATCCGAAGTGAATATCATAAGGTTAGTAGTTGTAGATCGTCCTTTTATAAACCCGTGTTGTCGGGGTTTAATTAGTGGAACTATTTTGGAGGACATCTTGTCACAAATTGTTTTTTCAAAAAGTTTTGGAATAGACGATAAAATTACAATGCCTCTATAGTTATATATGTTGCATTTGTCACCGTTTTTAAAGATAGGAGTGAGAAAAGATGATTTCCAAGCAGATGGAAAGGTCCCAAGTGTCAATGATATATTAAAGATAAGAAAAAGTGGAAGTGATAATTGTTGGGCGCAATTGAAAAGAAAACTGGGTGGGATCAGATCAGGGCCAGATCCCTTTTTTAAATCTAGATTGATTAATTCCTGGAATATTTCCTCTGCCGTTAAAGATAAGGAATCTATAACCGAAGATTCAGATGTGTGGGTGGAGTTATTGGAAGAGGAAGTTGTAGGAGTTTGATATACTTCACGAAAGCGATTAGCGAATAAGTCACAAATATTACGAGGACATGAAGAGCTTACATCATTTTTAAACATGGAAGACGGATAACCATAGCATTTGCGTTTAGTATTAAGGAAGTCAAAAATTTTTTTGGCATAGTTAACTGTAGATCACTATAATGAGTGTAGTTACCAAATATCAGCCCAATCCATCCAGGGGTGCTAGAGAAAATCCCAGATGAAAATATGGCCATTCATCATTTCATCCAGACCACTAATTTGAATGTGGTTACCAAATTTTAGCACAATCCATCCAGTGGTACCAGAGAAAATCCCAGATGAAAATATGGCCATTCATTTTAGCACAATCCATCCAGTGGTACCAGAGAAAATCCCAGATGAAAATATGGCCATTCATCATTTCATCCAGACCAATAAAAATTAAAAAATTAGGAAATTTTATAAAATTGGCACCATCGCCAATGAATAATAACAAAAAAAAACATTTTTAATTCATAAATTCCTGAAAATTATTCGATTTCTAGAACATTCTAGAAATAAATCTCGTATATTTTCTTGCCAAAGAATTTAAGAATTGAAAAATAAAAAAAATATTGTCTTTATTTCATTAATAAGTTAGATAGGTTATTAAATAATTTGGATTTCAATAATACTAAACAAAATTAAAAAATATTATATTATTTATTTATTTACCAAGACAAGGTACAAAAATTAGTTTTACATAAAATTATAAAAATGTGTATGAAGGGTAGTCCGGTTATCCTAAACCGGACAACCCTCAATTGTCCTAAATAAGTATGCGAAAGTATAACAATAAATAGTAAAAATACAAAAACAAATTACAAATTACAAATGTATGATTACATAAATTACCAAAAAATGAATTATTTGAATTATAGACAATTATTATTAATCAAAAATAAAAAAAACAAAAGTTTTTTAAAAATACTTTCCCTTAAAGAAATATTCAACTAAAAAGTAATAAACAAGCAAATAATACCACATCAATGTACTTTCCCGTTGAAATTGAGCAACTGTCAATAATAGTAAGGGAAAGTAGACCTTATCAGAATTAATGCCATTTATAAAGAGGTCTACCTTTCCCTTACTATTGTTGACAGTTGCTTAATTTCAACGGGAAAGTACATTGATGTGGTATTATTTGCTTGTTTATTACTATTTGCTTGTTTATTTTTTTATTATTTGCTTGTTTATTTTCAACGGGAAAGTACATTGATGTGGTATTATTTGCTTGTTTATTATTCATTTAACCGACTAAAAATATTTAAATACTTTGACAACTTGGGAATGATTTGTTTGGGCTACTCATGGCCCACGATTTGGAATTCCACATGTGGCTGATGTTTTTTTGTATAATCGGCTCCACATGACCCGGGGTACTGCTCGGACTACGCTTCAAGACCATTTATTTGATGCCCCACCTGATTTTTTTATGATGGGCCCCCACATGACACAGGTTTTGGGCCCTAACATGAATTATGAAGCTCCACGGACTGTGCAACGAGATGTATTTTTCAATACCTTTTATTTGATACCTCTCATGTCTTTTTGCATTATGGGCCCCACAAGACCCAGAGTACCTCCCGGTACAGATTTTGGGCCCACTTGACCCACGCACTACGAAACGAGATGTACTCTGCACGACCTTTCATTTGATACCCTACACGATATTTTTATGATTTAAGGCCTTGTTGACCCACATGACCCCCTTTTGGAACCTCGTGTAACCCAGTGTGCCTTTACGGACTACGCTCCTTTAAATATAATCTTCAAGACCTTTCATTTAATACCCCACATGATTTTTGTATAATGAGCCCACATGACCCACATTTGGGCCCCCGTATAATCGAATGTGCCCCACTGACTACCCTCATCGAGATGTACTCTTCAAGACCTTTCATTTGATTCCGCACATGATTTTTTGTATGATGGGGCCCCACATTGCCCTCGTTTTGGGCCCGAGATGACTCACGACGCCCTCAGGGTTACTACCCATTGAGATGTACTGTTGAAGACCTTTCATTTGATACCCCACATGGTTTTTGTAAGATGGGGCCCAACATTACCCCCGTTTTAGCCCTACATGACACACGGCGCCCCAAGAAATACATCACATTGAGATGTACACTGAAATGTACACATACAAACCTTTTTTGTAATATGGAGTCCAACATGGCCCCCGTTTTGGCCCCCGGCATGACCCTCGTCGGCCCCCGATTACCCCCATTGAGATGTACTCTTCAAGACCTTTCATTTGATACCCCACATGATTTTTTTTATTATGGAGCCCAACATTGCCCCCGTTTTGGCCCCCAGCATGACCCTCGTCGGCCCCCGATTACCCCCATTGAGATGTACTCTTCAATACCTTTCATTTGATACCCCACATAATTTTTTTTATTATGGAGCCCAACATTGCCCCCGTTTTGGGACCGACATGACCCACGGCGCCCCCGGACTACCGTTCAATGAGATATACTCGTCAAGAACTTTCATTTGATACCCCACATGATTTGTTGTATTATGGAGCCCAACATTGCCCCCGTTTTGGGCCCGACATGACCCACGGCGCCCCCCGGGCTACCGCTCAATGAGATGTACTCGTCAAGACCTTTCATTTGATACCCCACATGATTTTTTGTATTATGAGGCCCCACATTGCCCCGATTTGGGCCCGTCATGACCCACGGCGCCCCCCGGATCACCGTCCAATGAGATGTACTCGTCAAGACCTTTCATTTGATATCCCACATGGTTTTTTTGGTACATTCAAAAATTAAACGGCCCTCCGCGCCCCCGTCCCCCTAATCTAAAATTTATATGGTACCAAGCAATTGATGACACGAGCTCAACTTCCAAATTTGAGCTCAATCGGTCAAGCCGTTGAAGAGTTATGGCCAGGTGAGGAGATCCATACCGACATACCGACATACCGACATATATACTGGAAGTGTGAATTCATAAAAGGGAAAGTAAAAAATACGATAAACAAACCCCGGGTTTGTCAAAAGCACATTTCCTCAAAATCGCCACATGTAGAACTAGGAGCTATTCTAAAACAATGGGAATTCCTATACGTGTAAATTGTGCAGTTTTAGTAGTATTTTCAATGTACTATAATATTGTGCTGTTTTAGTAGTAAATATTGTGCAGTTTTAGTAGTATTTTCAATGTACTATACATAGGAAAGACAAAAAATGATATGGTAAATATAGGTAAAAAATGAGTCCCTGTTCGATTTTATTAATTTTTTTCCTTCCAAGTTTATTATTCCAACAAAATACATATATATAAACTTATCATTTAAGTTTTCCATAATTTTACTTTTAATTGAACATATAATGTGATATGAAATAATATCCAATATTTCATTTATATAGCTCCTAAAAATATGCAAAATGTTCGTTTTTTTGCAAAATTTTGCATGATTAAGAATTTTGATTAATTATAAGTGTGAGGCAAATGATTATAATTTATTAATTAATGCACTTTAAAGAAATATGATTTTCGAAACTTTTCTCAATATTTGTTTTTAAAAATATTGTGCAGTTATAATTTTACAAGTAAATTAAAAATGTAATTTTTTGATTTTCGAAGGGCCACAATGGAAAGGGGAGGGGAGATACGGATACAATTTCTTTAGAGACTCTAGTTATTTTTTAGATATCTCTTTGGTACATAAATTTCAGCCTTCCATAATAAGCAGTTTGAGAAATACAGGGTGTTAAAAAAACTAAAAAAAGTTGTATGAAGATAACGGTATTTTTATACATCAAAGAATTAAATTTTAAAAAATTTGTTAATTTCACAATTAAGATAAAAGATTTTCCTATCTTATGGCTTTTACAGACCTCAAAAATTTTTATTGGTTATTAGATTTCAATATAGGCAATTTTCGATCTTGGAGGGGGAATAACTCAGAGGGGAAAAGAGATAAAAGAAAATTTTGTTCTACTGGACCTATTATTTTATTACTATCTTTCTAAAATTTTAACACTCTATCTTAAAGATGTAGAAGTTTGTGTAAACGGACGGACCGACGGACAGACGGACAGACAGAGTGAAACTAATATACACATTTCTTCCAATTTGGTTGGAAATGTGCTAAAAACTTATATGATAATAATAAAACAATGACAATAAGTTATATTAAAAATATATTAAAAATTAAGTAGCGTTAAGAGGACAAGGACTAGGTTGAAGAACGCACCAGGTAAGATTTAAAAGTTTTTTTGGATATCTGGGATGAAAAATGTTTGCTATGTAATGCAGCATCTATTAATAGGTTCATTCCTGGCATACTCTTTATGATGCGGGTATGTCTTGAACAGTCTAGTGTGACGAGTTTGTCTAACGCTGTCATTAAAAACTATTTTTTCAACAATAGAAGAAACGTCAATATTACCTTTTGGGACGTCAAATGTAAAGCAGGATGTAAGAATGGATCGCCTAGAAGTTAAAGAAATAAGGTTTAAAAGTTTAAGTCTGTGTGTATAATTTGGCAGGTTTTCAAATTCACTAGGGTTGTATAGATCCCGCAGTGCGAACAAAAGAAACTATTTGTGCACTGACTCGATTCTATCTTTATGGATTTGGTAGGAAGGGCCCCACATAGTACAAGCGTATTCGAGAATAGGACGGACTAAAGCACAGAATAAAGATTTTGTCACCCACACATTATTTAATTCTTTTGATCTTCTTTTGATGAATCCTAGTAGTTTTTTAGCTTTAGCAATGATTTTGTCATAGTGAGGTTTGAAGGTAAGTTTATCATCCAAAAGGATCCCTAGGTCAGTAATTTGATTTGCTCTATGTAGCTGCGTACCATTTAAGTGGTAGTTGTGAAGCAATGTAGTTTTCTTGCGAGAGAGACATTTACAGACATTAAGATCCAACTTATTAATACAACACCAGTTTTCTAACGCCCGAAGTTTGGATTCGAAAAATAGTATATCCGATGAGCTTTTAATGATATGATAAATTTTAAGATCATCTGCATAAAAGAGGTGCAGAATATCAGAAAGATGTTCAGATAGGTCATTTATAAAAATATTAAAGAAAAGAGGACCAAAGTGGCTGCCTTGAGGAACGCCCGACAAAACAGAAATATCTGAAGATAAGAATCCTTGAAATTTGACCTTCTGTGTTCTATCACTTAACTAAGAAGTGAGCCAATTCAACATGGACCGGATATTCCTATTTTGAGCATTTTTGATCTTAATATGTTGTGGTCTACACGATCAAAAGCTTTACTGAAATCAGTGTACACGGCATCAATTTGATTACCTTTCTCCATATTACAGAGTAAATCCGAAGTGAATATCATAAGGTTAGTAGTTGTAGATCGTCCTTTTATAAACCCGTGTTGTCGGGGTTTAATTAGTGGAACTATTTTGGAGGACATCTTGTCACAAATTGTTTTTTCAAAAAGTTTTGGAATAGACGATAAAATTACAATGCCTCTATAGTTATATATGTTGCATTTGTCACCGTTTTTAAAGATAGGAGTGAGAAAAGATGATTTCCAAGCAGATGGAAAGGTCCCAAGTGTCAATGATATATTAAAGATAAGAAAAAGTGGAAGTGATAATTGTTGGGCGCAATTGAAAAGAAAACTGGGTGGGATCAGATCAGGGCCAGGTCCCTTTTTTAAATCTAGATTGATTAATTCCTGGAATATTTCCTCTGCCGTTAAAGATAAGGAATCTATAACCGAAGATTCAGATGTGTGGGTGGAGTTATTGGAAGAGGAAGTTGTAGGAGTTTGATATACTTCACGAAAGCGATTAGCGAATAAGTCACAAATATTACGAGGACATGAAGAGCTTACATCATTTTTAAACATGGAAGACGGATAACCATAGCATTTGCGTTTAGTATTAAGGAAGTCAAAAATTTTTTTGGCATAGTTAACTGTAGATCACTATAATGAGTGTAGTTACCAAATATCAGCCCAATCCATCCAGGGGTGCTAGAGAAAATCCCAGATGAAAATATGGCCATTCATCATTTCATCCAGACCACTAATTTGAATGTGGTTACCAAATTTTAGCACAATCCATCCAGTGGTACCAGAGAAAATCCCAGATGAAAATATGGCCATTCATTTTAGCACAATCCATCCAGTGGTACCAGAGAAAATCCCAGATGAAAATATGGCCATTCATCATTTCATCCAGACCAATAAAAATTAAAAAATTAGGAAATTTTATAAAATTGGCACCATCGCCAATGAATAATAACAAAAAAAAACATTTTTAATTCATAAATTCCTGAAAATTATTCGATTTCTAGAACATTCTAGAAATAAATCTCGTATATTTTCTTGCCAAAGAATTTAAGAATTGAAAAATAAAAAAAATATTGTCTTTATTTCATTAATAAGTTAGATAGGTTATTAAATAATTTGGATTTCAATAATACTAAACAAAATTAAAAAATATTATATTATTTATTTATTTACCAAGACAAGGTACAAAAATTAGTTTTACATAAAATTATAAAAATGTGTATGAAGGGTAGTCCGGTTATCCTAAACCGGACAACCCTCAATTGTCCTAAATAAGTATGCGAAAGTATAACAATAAATAGTAAAAATACAAAAACAAATTACAAATTACAAATGTATGATTACATAAATTACCAAAAAATGAATTATTTGAATTATAGACAATTATTATTAATCAAAAATAAAAAAAACAAAAGTTTTTTAAAAATACTTTCCCTTAAAGAAATATTCAACTAAAAAGTAATAAACAAGCAAATAATACCACATCAATGTACTTTCCCGTTGAAATTGAGCAACTGTCAATAATAGTAAGGGAAAGTAGACCTTATCAGAATTAATGCCATTTATAAAGAGGTCTACCTTTCCCTTACTATTGTTGACAGTTGCTTAATTTCAACGGGAAAGTACATTGATGTGGTATTATTTGCTTGTTTATTACTATTTGCTTGTTTATTTTTTTATTATTTGCTTGTTTATTTTCAACGGGAAAGTACATTGATGTGGTATTATTTGCTTGTTTATTATTCATTTAACCGACTAAAAATATTTAAATACTTTGACAACTTGGGAATGATTTGTTTGGGCTACTCATGGCCCACGATTTGGAATTCCACATGTGGCTGATGTTTTTTTGTATAATCGGCTCCACATGACCCGGGGTACTGCTCGGACTACGCTTCAAGACCATTTATTTGATGCCCCACCTGATTTTTTTATGATGGGCCCCCACATGACACAGGTTTTGGGCCCTAACATGAATTATGAAGCTCCACGGACTGTGCAACGAGATGTATTTTTCAATACCTTTTATTTGATACCTCTCATGTCTTTTTGCATTATGGGCCCCACAAGACCCAGAGTACCTCCCGGAACAGATTTTGGGCCCACTTGACCCACGCACTACGAAACGAGATGTACTCTGCACGACCTTTCATTTGATACCCTACACGATATTTTTATGATTTAAGGCCTTGTTGACCCACATGACCCCCTTTTGGAACCTCGTGTAACCCAGTGTGCCTTTACGGACTACGCTCCTTTAAATATAATCTTCAAGACCTTTCATTTAATACCCCACATGATTTTTGTATAATGAGCCCACATGACCCACATTTGGGCCCCCGTATAATCGAATGTGCCCCACTGACTACCCTCATCGAGATGTACTCTTCAAGACCTTTCATTTGATTCCGCACATGATTTTTTGTATGATGGGGCCCCACATTGCCCTCGTTTTGGGCCCGAGATGACTCACGACGCCCTCAGGGTTACTACCCATTGAGATGTACTGTTGAAGACCTTTCATTTGATACCCCACATGGTTTTTGTAAGATGGGGCCCAACATTACCCCCGTTTTAGCCCTACATGACACACGGCGCCCCAAGAAATACACCACATTGAGATGTACACTGAAATGTACACATACAAACCTTTTTTGTAATATGGAGTCCAACATGGCCCCCGTTTTGGCCCCCGGCATGACCCTCGTCGGCCCCCGATTACCCCCATTGAGATGTACTCTTCAAGACCTTTCATTTGATACCCCATATGATTTTTTTTATTATGGAGCCCAACATTGCCCCCGTTTTGGCCCCCAGCATGACCCTCGTCGGCCCCCGATTACCCCCATTGAGATGTACTCTTCAATACCTTTCATTTGATACCCCACATAATTTTTTTTATTATGGAGCCCAACATTGCCCCCGTTTTGGGACCGACATGACCCACGGCGCCCCCGGACTACCGTTCAATGAGATATACTCGTCAAGAACTTTCATTTGATACCCCACATGATTTGTTGTATTATGGAGCCCAACATTGCCCCCGTTTTGGGCCCGACATGACCCACGGCGCCCCCCGGGCTACCGCTCAATGAGATGTACTCGTCAAGACCTTTCATTTGATACCCCACATGATTTTTTGTATTATGGGGCCCCACATTGCCCCGATTTGGGCCCGTCATGACCCACGGCGCCCCCCGGATCACCGTCCAATGAGATGTACTCGTCAAGACCTTTCATTTGATATCCCACATGGTTTTTTTGGTACATTCAAAAATTAAACGGCCCTCCGCGCCCCCGTCCCCCTAATCTAAAATTTATATGGTACCAAGCAATTGATGACACGAGCTCAACTTCCAAATTTGAGCTCAATCGGTCAAGCCGTTGAAGAGTTATGGCCAGGTGAGGAGATCCATACCGACATACCGACATACCGACATATATACTGGAAGTGTGAATTCATAAAAGGGAAAGTAAAAAATACGATAAACAAACCCCGGGTTTGTCAAAAGCACATTTCCTCAAAATCGCCACATGTAGAACTAGGAGCTATTCTAAAACAATGGGAATTCCTATACGTGTAAATTGTGCAGTTTTAGTAGTATTTTCAATGTACTATAATATTGTGCTGTTTTAGTAGTAAATATTGTGCAGTTTTAGTAGTATTTTCAATGTACTATACATAGGAAAGACAAAAAATAATATGGTAAATATAGGTAAAAAATGAGTCCCTGTTCGATTTTATTAATTTTTTCCCTTCCAAGTTTATTATTCCAACAAAATACATATATATAAACTTATCATTTAAGTTTTCCATAATTTTACTTTTAATTGAACATATAATGTGATATGAAATAATATCCAATATTTCATTTATATAGCTCCTAAAAATATGCAAAATGTTCGTTTTTTTGCAAAATTTTGCATGATTAAGAATTTTGATTAATTATAAGTGTGAGGCAAATGATTATAATTTATTAATTAATGCACTTTAAAGAAATATGATTTTCGAAACTTTTCTCAATATTTGTTTTTAAAAATATTGTGCAGTTATAATTTTACAAGTAAATTAAAAATGTAATTTTTTGATTTTCGAAGGGCCACAATGGAAAGGGGAGGGGAGATACGGATACAATTTCTTTAGAGACTCTAGTTATTTTTTAGATATCTCTTTGGTACATAAATTTCAGCCTTCCATAATAAGCAGTTTGAGAAATACAGGGTGTTAAAAAAACTAAAAAAAGTTGTATGAAGATAACGGTATTTTTATACATCAAAGAATTAAATTTTAAAAAATTTGTTAATTTCACAATTAAGATAAAAGATTTTCCTATCTTATGGCTTTTACAGACCTCAAAAATTTTTATTGGTTATTAGATTTCAATATAGGCAATTTTCGATCTTGGAGGGGGAATAACTCAGAGGGGAAAAGAGATAAAAGAAAATTTTGTTCTACTGGACCTATTATTTTATTACTATCTTTCTAAAATTTTAACACTCTATCTTAAAGATGTAGAAGTTTGTGTAAACGGACGGACCGACGGACAGACGGACAGACAGAGTGAAACTAATATACACATTTCTTCCAATTTGGTTGGAAATGTGCTAAAAACTTATATGATAATAATAAAACAATGACAATAAGTTATATTAAAAATATATTAAAAATTAAGTAGCGTTAAGAGGACAAGGACTAGGTTGAAGAACGCGTTTGTCTAACGCTGTCATTAAAAACTATTTTTTCAACAATAGAAGAAACGTCAATATTACCTTTTGGGACGTCAAATGTAAAGCAGGATGTAAGAATGGATCGCCTAGAAGTTAAAGAAATAAGGTTTAAAAGTTTAAGTCTGTGTGTATAATTTGGCAGGTTTTCAAATTCACTAGGGTTGTATAGATCCCGCAGTGCGAACAAAAGAAACTATTTGTGCACTGACTCGATTCTATCTTTATGGATTTGGTAGGAAGGGCCCCACATAGTACAAGCGTATTCGAGAATAGGACGGACTAAAGCACAGAATAAAGATTTTGTCACCCACACATTATTTAATTCTTTTGATCTTCTTTTGATGAATCCTAGTAGTTTTTTAGCTTTAGCAATGATTTTGTCATAGTGATGTTTGAAGATAAGTTTATCATCCAAAAGGATCCCTAGGTCAGTAATTTGATTTGCTCTATGTAGCTGCGTACCATTTAAGTGGTAGTTGTGAAGCAATGTAGTTTTCTTGCGAGAGAGACATTTACAGACATTAAGATCCAACTTATTAATACAACACCAGTTTTCTAACGCCCGAAGTTTGGATTCGAAAAATAAGTGATATCCGATGAGCTTTTAATGATATGATAAATTTTAAGATCATCTGCATAAAAGAGGTGCAGAATATCAGAAAGATGTTCAGATAGGTCATTTATAAAAATATTAAAGAAAAGAGGACCAAGGTGGCTGCCTTGAGGAACGCCCGACAAAACAGAAATATCTGAAGATAAGAATCCTTGAAATTTGACCTTCTGTGTTCTATCACTTAAGTAAGAAGTGAGCCAATTCAACATAGGACCGGATATTCCTATTTTGAGCATTTTTGATCTTAATATGTTGTGGTCTACACGATCAAAAGCTTTACTGAAATCAGTGTACACGGCATCAATTTGATGACCTTTCTCCATATTACAGAGTAAATCCGAAGTGAATATCATAAGGTTAGTAGTTGTAGATCGTCCTTTTATAAACCCGTGTTGTCGGGCATTAATTAGTGGAACTATTTTGGAGGACATCTTGTCACAAATTGTTTTTTCAAAAAGTTTTGGAATAGACAATAAAATTGCCTCTATAGTTATCTATGTTGCATTTGTCACCGTTTTTAAAAATAGGAGTGAGAAAAGATGATTTCCAAGCAGATGGAAAGGTCCCAAGTGTCAATGATATATTAAAGATAAGAAAAAGTGGAAGTGATAATTGTTGGGCGCAATTGAAAAGAAAACTGGGTGGGATCAGATCAGGGCCTGGTCCCTTTTTTAAATCTAGATTGATTAATTCCTGGAATATTTCCTCTGCCGTTAAAGATAAGGAATCTATAACCGAAGATTCAGATGTGTGGGTGGAGTTATTGGAAGAGGAAGTTGTAGGAGTTTGATATACTTCACGAAAGCGATTAGCGAATAAGTCACAAATATCACGAGGACATGAAGAGCTTACATCATTTTAAAAAATGGAAGACGGATAACCATAGCATTTGCGTTTAGTATTAACGAAGTCAAAACATTTTTTTGGTTCTGTAATAAGATTTTGACCAATATTACGTAAGTAATTATCATAAGCCACGTGTGCTTTGGAGGAAAATTCAGATGCTACTTCTTTATGTTTCTGGATTAAATCATTGTCAGGGTTCTCATCACTTTTTATTCTTTTCTACAGCTTAGTTCTACGATTACGTAATGCTCTCAGATTCTTATCAAGCCATGGCTCAGATAGTTTATCTTTCATAACAATCTTAGGAACATATTGATCGATAATATTAAATAGGGAGCTATAGAATTGGTTAACAATAGTATCCAAATCACTGGATAAAGATAAATCGGTCCAATCTATTAAAGATAAAGCCATATTGATATTATCAAAGTCAGCATTTTTAAAGTCGTATACAACTCTTTTGTTGTACGATTTGCTGAATGCTGTTTGCTGAATGCTGTTGTAGTCGTAGTTAGTTCTGTTATAATTGCTGTGTGATGTAAAGTGTTTGAGAATATGTTTTCGGCATCGCTTGCCGGATATACCGTTATGTTGTCATATGAGTTTGAGAATATTAGATCGAGCCACCTACCGTTCGTATTGGGATGATTACATATTTGTTGTAAGTCATTGCTATAAAATGTATCGACGAGAGAGTAGTAAGTGGTTATCTAAGTCGTCAGTAACGAAATTAATATTCGGACGATTAAAGTCGCCAAAAATTAAAATATTTTCATTTTCTTCTAAGGTCATGTTAACAGAATTGAAAGATGCGAAGAAATCATTGTAAGTATTTTCTATAGCGGTAGGAGGAATATATACTGCCCCAATAAATGTTATTTTGCTATCGAAGGTTAATTTGATGAACTTATGTTCGAAAAATTCTGATGGAGCAGTTGGTACAGATGCATGTGATAGAGAGTTGCGAACTGCGATTAAAACACCACCCCCTCTAGTTAGACCAGTTGAATCGTAGTCCCGATCGTTTCTGTAAATAGTCCAGTCAATGTCAAGAATCGCTTCATTAGTATAAGAGTCATTTAGCCTGGTTTCAGTTATTTTTATGACATCAAACTGACAAGATTTGGCATCAATAAAATTTTTTAACTTTCCCTCTTATACCACCACAATTGTGATAGAAAATTCTAAGAGGGGAGGTTGAGGATTTAGGATTACCAGAATGGAGATTTTCTTTGAAGTTGTTGCATGGCACGAAAAAGCTTCTCAGATTCACTTTGAGATTTTTGGATGTATACCATTCTCTTTGAGTGTATGTGTGAAGCATACGAATCAAGATCATTTGTGACTTGGGAAGATGTAACTCCAAAGCCATCGTGAAAACAATCGAAAATATCTCTGAGTGCGTTATACTCTGTGGGCAGCCCTTCCTGTTAAATTGATACCAATAAGCTTGTCTTAGTTTTACCTTCAATGCACGCAGAGTCCTCTCTGTTGTGTAGATAAGCAAGAAACAGCCTTACGTTGTTAAAGATTTTGTTATCTCTGAGACGAGATAAAATTTATCGTCCTTCATCTTCAGCGGCAGATCGCACCGTTAATTTTACAACTGGAGGAAATAGGGGATCAATGTTTGATTGTGGAATTGGATTAGGAACTAGAGGTATGACAATATTTTCTGTATTAGTGGCATCAGGAGTGGAGATGAAAGCAGGAGTAGGATTTAGTGTGTTACCTTGTACATAGTTGTGATATTTATTATTATTATTTAAAGAGCTATTAATATTCTTATTAATATTGTCATTGTTACTGTCACTACCATTACTACTACTGGTACTAGTACAAATCTTACTACTATTGGTATTACTAATGCTATTACCATTACTACCACTACTATTATTAGTATTTATATTACTACTATTATTCCTACTACTGCTACTACTACTATAGTTATCATAATTAAAAAGATTACTATTGCTATTATTATTATTATTACCATTATTATTATTATTATTATTATTAATATTATTAATAATATTTATTAATATTATTATTTTTATTATTAAATTTGTAATCGAAACTCATTTACAGAATTATTATTATTATTATTATCATTATTATTATTATTATTTTTTAAGTCACCATCGCTAGCAATTTAACAAAAAATTCTTTTTCTAGTCTAAAATTCATTCAAATACGCATATAAATTTTTTTTTTTATAAATTTTCTTCCCTCCTTACACTTCTGTACTCAGAATAAGAAAAAAAAATAAAATTACAATAACAAATATACACAAAATTACCATTTTGAATTGTTTCAGTTGTTCAAATGTAGATGGCCCTGTTAAATCAAAAATATGATTTATGTCCCTACTATATTTTAGTTAGCACTTCTCTCACGGCCTTTTTTCAAAAAAATCACAGAAGTGGGACTACTATATATATTTATATATAGATGTTTATCATAAAAAAGTGTTTTTTCTTTCTTTCCTTTCTTCAATATAAATTCTATATTTTTTCCATTATTATATTTTCCATTCTTTTTTATAAAATTCTCGTTAACGAATAGAATTTAAAATAAAAAAAATGAAAAAATAGAATTCGTGAGCGAATAAAAAATAAAATTCTCGAGCTATCTATTCACTCGTGAGTGAATATATTTTTTTCATTCTCCTATCTCCTTACCATGTTAAATGTCAATTTTTATTTTATCCTTAATAATAAAAAAAAACTGCGCAAAATCCATTTTAGACAATTTACTAGTATTTCATACTCCAGTTATTATAAAACCTAAAATTATTATTTTTCTAATTTTATACAAGTAAATAATAAATAAATATTTTAATTTAATAAAATAAATTATATATTTAAATAATTTAAATGTATAAAAAATGTTATCAAATATAAATGGTATACGAAGGAAAGTTTGTTCATTTTATCAGAGAATATTATTAGTATCATTATTATTATGTATGTCAATATTTATGCTTTCTTACATTAATTTAGAATTTTGTTATAAAATTTTATCATCGAATAGTCTCAATCATATGGTAAACTAAATGGCATATACATATATAATTTCCTTTATTTAAAATAAACATATATAAATATATTTTAGTGTTTATTATATAAGGATAATCATTATAGTGGATCACTTTGTGAAGAAATTTGTAATCGAAACTCATTTACAGATTTTAAATGTCCAACAAATTCCATGAAAACAACTGTATTTACAACTGTTAAAAATAATGATGTTTATGCAATTAAAGTATGTAATTTATTTAATATATTATATACATATATCTTATATAATGGTCCGGATTCTCTAATATCCAAAATGTTTGAATTACGAATGTTAATATTCTGTAAGGAACTACGGATATTCGTTATAACAGAAAGTAATTTCACTCGTAATGTGTCATCACTCGTAATTCAAACATTTCGGATGTTAAAGAATCTGGTCCGGACCATTATTATAAATCTAAAAATTATTATAATAATAATTAAGTTAGCAAAAAATATAAAAGATGATTTAACATGGAAAGATAAAAATGGAAATAAAAGATATCCCAAAATAAGTGATTTTCAGGATATTGTTAAAAGCTATATAATTATAACACATAATATAACAATTGAGGATACATTGGTATATATTATTTATCACCCTTATTTACGATACTCGCTTCGCCGTTCGATTCGCGTAGACTCTCACATACTGGTATTACCTTACCTGGTTTGGTTACCAACTTACTTGCTTTTTCTCTCGTTGGCCAAATAATTTTTTTCAGTTTTTCAGTTCAGTTCAGTTTATTTTTCATTATCTTATTCTAATAATAGTACAATATTTAATATCATAATTTAGAAATTTTTTAAGAAAATTAGTACGAGAATATTATATAAAACAATAAAGAGATTTAATTATGATACTATTAATAATATAACACTTTAATTAAAAATCAAAAATAAGAACAATCTTATAAAATTAATCAGCAAACAAAAAGAAAGTGTTTTCCTAAACAAAGTAAAATAATAATAAAAAAAAACAATTAATAAAACATTCTGTGCAAATTATATTGCAGTTGCGAATGTAACTTAAATAACAAATCATAAACTAAATTAATAAAACTAATAATAAAAAATAATAAATTAAAAGAATTAAATTACTACATATATTGATTAAACTTAAAATTTCATCATGATTGAAGGAAAAAAGCCATGATTTTATTTTCCTAAGTAGCTTAGGACTATAATTCAAACTGGTAATGCTGTTTGGTAGTATATATTAAAAAGCCGTGGCGCAATTGACCAAAAAGAAGTTAAGAAATGTTGAACATGGTGAGGAGGTATACAAACTAGTTTACTATTATTACATCTTAGACTATAAGACACTGAAATCCTATATTTAATGTACCCACTTTTGCGGAAAAATTCCTTAAGGACCTTAAAATAAAAAAGATGTTTCAAAGGAAGAATTTTCAAATTACAAAACAACCCAAACGATTTTACTCTGCTTCTTTTATTCAAAATTGATCTAATAACGCATTTCTATTGAATTAGTAGTGGACGAATTAAATTATTATGAGTGCCACCCCAATTAATAATACCATACTGGAGTTTCGAATTAAACAGACCATGATAGATCATAGTAAGTAGTTTAGAAGAACAATATTGTTTAAGATTTAACAAGATAGAAATATCTGATTACGGTGTGAATTTTTTTAAATCATTAAATGTACAGACCAGTTCAATTTGATATCTAGAGTAAAACCCAGGTACTTGAACGACTCAACACAGTCTATTTTGAAGCAACCAGAAGAACAAGCTTTATACTCATATGGAAATTTTGAGTAGCTACATCACTGACATTCATTAAACCAATTTTTTTACAACTCGCACAATGGTAATGTAAACTATCCACTAAAGGTACCGAACCACTCAGACTAAAAAACATAACTTTGGTCTTTTCACTAAGTAACAATTTGTGATTGTAAAACCAACGCCTGAGCAACTCAGATCATAATTGATATTACAAACAATTTCAATAATAGTGCTACCACTATCTATATGTACAACCAACATCATCAGAAAAAGCCGTTAATTTACCCTTAAAATTTTGCAGAAATATTGAATTGAAATAAATCAGAAAAAAAATTGGACCAAGAACAGAACCTTGCGGAACTCCCAATAACATATCTTTAAAATCACTAAACAAGTCATCAATTCTGACCTTTTGTTTTCTACCAGCAAGAAACGAGGAAAGTAAATTGAAAATATTACCTCGAAGGCCTGCTCTATAAATTTTATTAAGCAGAATATTGTGATTAACAGAATCAAAAGCTTTTTTTATATCAATATACAGTGCAGCATTTATTTGCTTTCTATTTAGACCATCGTATATTCTACAACAAAAATCTATCAGAGAATCTTCCGTGGACCTATCATTACGAAAACCAAACTGCGAGTTGCTAAAGAAGTTAGTTTTATTTAAAAAGCTTAGTACTCTAGATTTGATAGCCTTTTCAAATATTTTAGAAAAAACACTCAAAATATAATTATCAACGATAATTATCAATATTACTTTTAGCACCCTTTTTGAAAAGTGGCAACACTTCAGCTACTTTCAAAGAATCAGGGAATACACCATCATCCACGCAACGATTGAATATAGCCGCAAGAACAGCAACAACATTAAGAGCTATATTTTTTAATACGAAATTAGAATTATCGACTTAACTGATATTATCATATATTCGCTATCGCTTCAATTGTATGTATTCGATTTCAGTCGATAATTTATACGCTTAGAATTTTTCAAGCGAGATGTTATTTTTAATAGAATTATTTTCGTTAAAATTTGAGAAAATGTTTAAAAAATTTTTATATTAAATAATAATGTTAGTATGTGGTTTAAATTAAATGGATAAAAATATAATTATTTAATAAAAAAATTCTGATTGCGTTTTTAAATATTATTTTTGTATATAAAAATACAGAACCGATTTTTTTAAATTCAAATATTTAATATTTTTTTAAACACAATTTTCTACGACAAATCAAATATTTAAAAATCGAATATGTAAATAGCTAAACCGTCAAAATAACTTAATAAGTATGCTGCAGTACAAGAAAAAAATAAAAAATAAATCGTACTGTCGTGTTTGTCAATTTAGAGTCGCTTAAAAGCGAAGCAAGCATCATTCCAAAAATAATCTCAATAAAATCGACTGTCGAAGCGAGTATGGTAATGAGGGTGAATCTCTTAATTCCAAAACACTCAATTAAATATGTATATAAATAAAATTTAGATAAATACTCTATTATATCAAGAAATCGATGAACATCATCCTGAACAAATGATGAATCTATGGAGACTTTTTAATGATAACAATTATATGATGGGTAAATTATTTGATGAAGAATCAATTTTTCCAAATATTTTAGGATCATGTGGTCCATATTATGCAACAGAAAATTTAAATTCAATACAACCACAAACTGGAATGCGTAATTTTATGTAATTTTTAAGGGTTTTTTAAAATCAAAAATGTTACTAAATTTTAAGTTCACTCTTTTTATTTCTATATATAGAACTGTAGATTGGGAGAGTCGATTAACATTTTCAATAATAATTTTAGATTTTTTATATCGACTTGATTCAATAAAACCGGAACCATTAAAAATTTGTAAAATTGAACCAATTTTTTTTGGTCTAACATCAGATAAAAGGTAAAATTTATATATATAATTAAGAAAATTAAAGTTAATAAAATAAAATTTATTTTTTTATTAATTTTAGAATGAAATATCAATCAGCACAATATATAAATTCGGAAATTCAGATTGATAAAATTCTTGCCGATGGTAAAATATGTGAAAGTGACAAAGACTGTACATATCACAATTGTTTAGGTAAATGTGATTTAAAGATAAAAATGTGTAATGGATCACAGCAAAACAATAATTTACAAATTGTTTGTGAACAGGTAGATTTTTTTAAAATAAGAAAAAATTCAACTAATTTAATAATGGATTGATTTCAGATTTTCAAAGGAACAATATTATTTCCAGGACTATTAGCTACAGCACCATCAAGCTTAATTAAAATTTTAAATACATGCATAGATCCATCGAAAAATGTAAATAATCATTTAGAAAATAAACCATTTGCACCTACAATTCAAATTGGAATGAAATTATATAATGAAATTAAAAGACTTCAAAATACATTAACATTTCATCAGTAATTCATTTTAAGTTTAAATACATTTTATGAAAAATAATTAATTTCTAATTCTAAAATTATTAATTTTAATAATAAGAAAATTAATTACTTTTTGTGTAAATATAATTGCAATTAAATTAATTATTTTTATGGCATGCAATTATCGGCCCGACAAAATAAGTACTCAGTTCAAGGCATATATCAAAATATTAAATTAAACTTAATATTAAATTCGTTATTTGTCGTTACAACAACATAATTTATCGCGTTCAATACATACATACATATTTTGTCGTGGAGCAATAATTGTCGTTCTAAAAAATAATTTTTCGTGCCATTACATTTTCTTCTTTAATTTATTTATAGAAACAAATTTAATTTAAATAAAATAAAATAAAACTCTAATATTCGTAATAATATTTGATATAAATTAATATTGAATATAATTTATTGAAATCCAATAAAAAATACAACACGAAAATTAACCATCAAACAAAATATAAATATATACAATCATAAGACTTTTTATACACTTTTTAAATCAGCTTCATTTAAATATAAACAAATATGATTATCAATTATTTGAAATTTACCACGATCGCCATGTTTATTAAACCATAAACGTTTTAAATATTCTATATCTTTACTTATCTCTTTACTATTTAATTCTAATGATATTAATTCTGGAAATTTATTTGATTTTAAATGTAAATTTTCCAATAAACAAATATCAATAATTTGTGGACATTGATCTAAAGTAAGTCTTTTTATTTGCGGTAATTTTTCTAAAATATATTGTAATGATACTGATGTTAGCCGTGAATTTCCTAACAAATTAATTATATCAATGTTAGTTGATTTAATTAAATTATCTACGATTTTGTAAATATCAACATCAAATAAATTACATCCGGCTAATTCAATACGTTTAATATTTTCAGAATTCCCACTTTCAAAAAATTCACAAATATTTGAACCAATTGCATTTTTTGTTATAAAATTTATGTTTAAATACTGTAATCTACAGGAATTTAATTTTATAAGAATATCCTTGATAGTTTCGATAGTAAGATTATTAAAACTTATATCAAATTCAACAAGTTCATTAAATTTTAAATCACATTTATAAAAATTACTTATATTACATGATGATAAATATAAATTCGATAGCTTTACTAAATATTTACATAATGTTTCTAAATTTTGTATACTCTGATTGCCTAATGGATTATAGCTTAGATTAAGAGATTCTAGCTGATTTAGTATACATTTTGTAGAATTAGATCCAATTAAGTATGCTAATCCTTCCGAATTTATATTATTACCCTGTAAATTTAAATTTTTCAATAGTTTTAAAGTTGATAACGATTTTCCAAGTTGTTTACAGCCTTCATTTTGTATCAAATTATACGAAAGATCAAGAATTCTCAAATTTGATTGATGAAGTATTGCTTTAAAAATAGATTCAGTTTGGGTGGGAATAAGGCAAAAATTTACAAGTGATATTGCATTTGATGTTTGAGCAGTTTCTAATGTATTCCGAACAGCCTGATCAATAACTAAAGATATAATAATAATTTGATTATTAATATTTTTTTTTGTTGATAAAACGAACCCTGATTTAGTTGATTACACATTTCTTCATATCTTTGAGACAACGGTGATATCTTCCATTCAACAACTTTAGAAGCAATCATATTTTCTTCTAATGCAGCACTTAATTTATCAGTTTCTTCAAATGCAAAACCATCAGCTGTCATGAGTCGCAGTATTGGTTTTAAACCAATCAAACTATTAATTTAGAAAATATTATATTTATTTACCTTGTATTAAAATTTATTTCCATATATGAATAATTTAATACAAGCTATTATTTAAAAAACATCATAGTTCAGTTATAGCTTGTATAATTTAATACAAGCTATTATTTAAAAAACATCATAGTTCATACACAGATAATAAATATACAGATGTCTCACGCCCATACAAAAATTTGGTGCCAATTTTTTCTATTAACCGACAGCTATAAACCGACAAAAAGCTCTGCCTCAACCGACAAAAAAGCTTTTCTCTCAACCGACAAGTATCGTGCTTAAGCAATTGAGTATTAACCGACCCGACGGCCATACAGGAAGGAATATTTAAGAAAAAGCTTTTTGTGTTACTCAAAATTATATTACTCATATAATATAATATGTATATCGCAAAAAATGATACGAAGAAAATATTCAATACATACAAAAATTTGTGTAAAATACACCTATATGTATTTATTCTATTATGCGTCACTATTTCTAATATTCTAATATTTCTAATTTAAGGAATTTAATTTTCAATTTTCGGCTTTTCAAAGTATATAGATATTTTAGGGGCATGTTAGTTTTTTATTTTAAGGTGTATTTTTTAAAAAAATAACTGTCTTGTCGGTTAAAAGTGGTTTCATGGAAAACCCAAAGACGAGATAATTAAAAATACAATTTTTTTGGAATATTTTAAACAAAGAAGTTGCAGTTACATTTCGCAGAAATTAATAGGGAAAAAGATTATGTATTTTCCTTTATAAATCAGGTTCAGGTACCCTATGAATTGGCCTTTCTCTCTATTAATCATAATAATTTTTATTTCAATTTCAAAATTAAGAATGGAAAGTAACTGCAGTTAAATTATTTATTTACGATGTTTAATTTTCAGAAAAAAATTTTTTGAGTAAATCAAACATGCCCCCAAAATATCTACAGTATACAAAATCCGTATTCGTACAGCCTTATTTTAAAGAGAAAAGTGTGTTTATTACTGCAAATATAATGCAAAATTTTCTGAAAGAAATTATGAATTACATTAATGTAACATAAATTTAGAGAAAAAAAACGAATGTACTTTTCATTTTACATTATTCAATAATTATTTACTAATAAATTAAAAAATGTCATAAATTAAAAATGTACGAATACGGATTTTACATACTGTATATACTATGAAAAGCCGAAAATTGAAAATTAAATTCTTGAAATTTGTAATATTAGAAATATTAGAATATTAGAAATAGTGACGCATAATAGAATAAATACATATGTGTGTATTTTGTTACACACATTTTTGCATGTATTGAATATTTTTTCGTATTATTTTTTTGCTCTATTATATTATATGAGTAATATAATTTTGAGTAACGCAAAAAGCTTTTTCTTAAATATTCATTTGTATGGCCGTCGGTTAAGACTAACATAAGTAAGCAAGATACTGTCGGTTGAGAAAAAAACTTTTGGCGGTTAATAAAAATAGCTTTTTTTTTTGTTAAAAATCGTTTCTATACATCACTTTTTCCCATATACGTGAGACATCTGTATATTTATTATTTGTGGTTCATACTTATTTATTACCACACAAATAATACATATATATACAGATGTAGCACGTATATGGGAAAAAGTGATGTATAGAAACGATTTTTAACAAAAAAAAAAGCTATTTTTATTAACCGACAAAAAGCTTTTTTATTAACCGACAATATTCTAAATTGGCTTTGAGTCTTAACCGACGGACATACATACACACACAGGAATATTTTATACACAGCTTTGTTTTTTAGTCAAAATTATATTACTCATATAATAAAATAGCTGTGTTTTTTGTAATAAACAAACATGTGTGAATTTTGTTACACACATTTTTGTATGAATTGAACATTTTGATCGTATTATTTTTTTGCGATACGGTATATAAATTAAGCGTCTACAAAACACGGCTAATGCTAATATATCGCAAAAAAATAATACGATAACAAAATGTTTAATTCATACAAAAATGTGTGTAACAACATTCACACATATGTATTTATTATATTATGCGTCACTATTTATAATTTCTAATATTTCTAATATTACAAATTTCCAGAATTTAATTTTCAGTTTTCGGCTTTTCATAGTACATATAGATATTTTAGGGGCATGTTAGTTTTTTATTTTAAGGTGTATTTTTTTTTTTAAATAACTGTCTTGTCGGTTAAAAGTTGTTTCATGGAAAACCCAAAGACGAGACAATAAAATTTATTAAAACCACGCTTGTTTTCAAAAAAGAAAAAACATTTTTTTTTATTTTATACGTTATAATAAATTTTAAGTGCTCTTGTAATGAGATGCTAAACTAGATTAAAAAAAATTACAAAAATTTTCCAAGAAAGTTACAACTAAAATAAATTACCGTTTTAATTTTTTAAAAAAAGAGCAAATAAATGAGTAATTATTGCATATACAATGATATTACAACAACAATATAAAGAGTATAAATATGAATTTTTAAAATGTACTAAATTCAAGGTTAAAAAAATGAAATACGACCAGGAGCACTGGCATAGTTAACTATAGGACACTATAATGATTGTGTTTACCAAATATCAGCACAATCTATCCAGGGGTGCTAGAGAAAATCCCAGATGAAAATATGGCTACTCATCATTTCATCCAGACCATTATAATGAGTGTGTTTACCAAATATGAGCGTAATCCATCCAAGGGTGCCAGAGAAAATCCCAGATGAAAATATGGCCATTCATAATTTCATCCAGGATAATATACATACATATATTGATATTTCAATAAAAAAAATTAAATAATATCCTTCCTGAATTTTTTTTTTACGTTTTACCTACTTTTTTTTTAATTTCATTTACCTATAAAAATTGAGTACATATATGTATAAATTTGGAATTATTTTTTCAATTTTATAAGTCTGATCCAATTTTTGAAACAAATAAAAAAAACCACACCTAAATCTAAAAATCCACCTTTTCTGTTTTCTCATACAATTTATCTGAAAAACAAAAAATATAAAGAAAAAATGTAAACTAAATGTTCATACGAAGCTATTATTCATAAAAAAAATCTGAATTGCAAATAAAAAATAAATTGAAACACACACATACAAAAAAACAGCTTTCATTGACAATAACACTTTTTAAAATTGACTTCAGCGCTCAAATTTCCCTATCAGAGACTAGCTACACTAAAATTCACACATTTTCTTCCCAAAATTTTTTGAAAAAAAGACGTTTTTATATAAAAATTTAATTATTAGAAAAATAATAACAAATATCAAAAATGTAAAACATACATCCGTGAAAAATATATTTAATCTTTATTTTGTAGAAAAAAAAATATCAAAATATGTAAGGGTTTACTCATAAAATGGGCAATAAAATGGTACACTTTCAGGTGCGGGCACAAGTATATGGGGGGAAATTAAAAAAGTAAAACACCTATCCGTGAAATTAATATATTCTTGATATGTTATAAAAATTTCGTGGAAGAAAATGTTCACTGGTTTTGTATAAAATGGGCAAAACAATTCCTCTATAAAACACTAAATTGCGCTCCTCGAGCCTTAAGGAAGAGCTTTTTGTCGGTTTATAGTTGTCGGTTAATAAAAAGAATTGGCACCATATTTTTGTATGGGCGTGCTACATCTGTATATTTATTATCTGTGTTATTACCATACTCGCTTCGCCAGTCGATTCAATTAAGATTGTTTTATGATGGTATACTCGCTTTGCTTTTAGGCGACTCTTAATTGAGAAACACGGCAGGACGATTTTTTTTATGCTCATTTTTTCATAATTTTAAAAGTTATTTTGACGGTTTGGCTATTTATTCGATTTTTTTTCACCAAGAGAAAACGAGAGAAAAAGCGAGTATGGTAATACCAATATGAGTCACATTCACGACATCTACTGGGGAACCGAGTATCATAATAAGGGTGCATTTCCGGGTGTATAATTGACTATCTACACAGTATAACATACAGTAGTGAAACGCAGAACAAAATAATTTTTAGACCAGGACGAAAATAAAATGAAGCATTTTCTATCTCACTCTGCTTATTTTATCTTGACAGAGTGAATAACGAAAATTTTGCAGCATTTCAATTTTTTAGTTCACACTTTTATAATAATATTTTGAATTATAATCAACTATTTTTAAATTATTAGCCCATATTATTATGAAACTTGATTATTTATTAAATTTTATTTATTAAAAAACTTACAGTAAGCTTTTATTTTGAAATTTTAAACAATTGCTAAGCTTTAACATTAATTAGAATCACTCTGTTGATTTTAAAATTATTAGTATTTTTTTTTCGTTTTAAGTTAATTTTCAAATAAGCCCCTATGAAAAAGTCTTATTTTCGTTATCATTCACGAACACAAACAAAGAAAAATCATATGGTCGTGTGTAATGGAATATTTTTTAAGTAAAGGGTTGTGAAAATTCGTTTGTTTTTTATCACATGAATATTGTAAGTTTTAAATTTAGTTGAAAGCAGAGTGAAAAAGAAGTGATATTAATATAAACTAAGTTATTTAAAAAACAAATGAAAATTTCTATTAAAAAAGTTAAATTAAGTGTTAAAAAAGGTGAAAATTAAATGCATTAGCCCGGAATGCAAATCAAATAATTTATCCCAACCCTAATTTATTCTACTCAATACAGATGTAAATTAACAAATAGCGACAAATAAAAAGTTTTATGTATTGAACGCACACTAACATGGAATTTTGGCGGGACGAACTACACTTTGTTCTGCCGTTTCACTACTGTATGTTATACTGTGCTATCTACTTAGTTCAATAATTATTTACTGCTTATAGATAAAGTCAAACGGTATTAATTTGATTATTAGAACCATTTCCGTTTAGAGTTAGACAAATCTATACTCAATAAGGAGATGAAAGCGGAGGAAAACAGATCGAGTTCAATTGCATTACATTGTTTAAATAATATATACATATTTATAAACATTAAAAAGCAAACATACTTATAATATCTTCGGGATGCTTCTTCCGCAAGCCATCGAATATTAATATCATTAATTTTGTTACGATTTACAGGAACTAGTAATAACTCATCTTCAACTTTGATTTTAAAAGACACAGTTGAATTTATAATTAATTCCTTAGTTATTTCTGTACTATTTATTTTTGGTGGTGAATTTTGAATATTTCGTTGGAATTGTATAGGCGAATTAGTTGTACTTGAGTCACTCATATTATTACTATCATCGCAAGAAATTGGGCTAACATTTCTAAAGCGACAAAAGCCATTTTCTAATAATGATGATTGATGGTTAGTCTTTTTACTAGAATTACTGCTGCCGCTTAAAGTCCTAGATTGTCTCTTACTAGTTTGATATTTTCGTGATGAATCAAAAAGCATTGCAAATGCATCTTCTTCTTTATTTTTTAAATTAGTTGAATTTATTATATCTGACTCTGTATTAAATATTGGCAAACTTAGTTGATTATTATTTCGAGAATCTAAAACTTTGCCATGTTTACTGTCAGGTGCAGTACGACTTAGAGCGAGAGAGAATTTCCTTCTCTTTTTTTCTGGTTCTATATCATTATCTAGCCAATTATCAACATCGACTTCTTGAGATTGCAATATGGCACATCGTCGTTTGGAATACTTATCGTTTTGTTGCACAATAATTGGTAATCTATTTGGATGCCTTATATTTTTCATTACAGTTTTATACTCTACTTTTGCGCTAGTTTTTTTATTATTAATACTAGATAATGTATCATTTTCTTTTAGTGCATTTACGTTTCGTCCACAATTTTCTAATTCATTAATACAATTCATTTCTAGTTTATATATGTCAGAATATAGATTTGAGTCATTACTATTTGAATTTTCTGATTCACTATTATAAGCCAAGCGTATTGAACGTTCTCCATCAAAAGAATTATTTTTGGTATTTGTTTTAATTAATGGTGATGAAATATTAGTATTCCCTAATTTTATTAATTTTGCACGTATTGTGTTATATTGTGACTGTTCACAAGAATCAATATTAACTGTTTTCCGCCATTTATCTAAAATATTTAATGGGTTATCACCAAAGTCAGTTAGTACAGTAGCATTAGCTCCGCGATCTAATAAAAGTTCAATGACATCCAAATATCCATTTGAACATGCATCATACAATGGTGTTATGCCATCACAACTTGTTCCACCTTTATCATTGATAGCGGATACCCCACCATTATCTAATATTAATTCTACAATCTCTTTAAAGCCATGATTACAAGCTTCATGAAGCGGTAGCCAACCAGCATGATCACGTACATTCACTGCATGACCTTGAGAAATGAGACGACGTGCCAGTTCTATATTTCCTGTTATACAAGCTTGATGCAATTGAGTTTCACCTTTATTATTTCTTTTAATAGTAAAACATGTGCCTTTAGTTCTAGTTGCTCTCGGTTTTTCAGTCGTTTCATATTCACTGGTAGAATCTAAATTTAAAATTAATTAACTTACAGCGAAAAAAAAAATTTTTTTCTTAAGTACCTGACAACTCATCTATACAAATGTCAGCTCCTATATCTGGGGTATTTTCTTCAGGATTTTCGGAACTTTCTGCATCACTATCACCATCTACAAGTTCTACATCAATTCCTAAAACAAAACGAAATACTTAAAAAGGAATACGAAATACTTAAAAAGGAATCAGAGTTTACTCGAGTTATAACATTAAAATGGAGATACATTTAAATATTGGTTGGAACAACTTTATATTTAGTAATACAAAAAATATATCTAAGAGTTGTATGAGTGCTCCAATATAGGATTTTCGAAGATTTTTTTTGGGAGATTGGAACTGCTTAGGCCTTGAAAATTGAGAAGGAGGGTTTAAAACGATATAGGGTTCGAAAGGAGCAAAGAGTTAATAACATTTTTAAATAACTGCAAGTCATGCAGTTGTTGGTACATACGTGGTAAATAGGCTTTCCCTAAACTTGATGGTCGGCACAAGGGAAGTTCAACGTATAATTATTGATACAAGTATTCACTAAAATACACTAAAACGCAAAAAATGTAGTGAATACTTTAGGACGGGGGGAGTGATTTCAAAAAAGAATACCATTTACATATTTTTGTATATCATTTACCTACACAACCCATTTTTGATTAAATAGGAGTTATTTTAGAATTAGTTCAAAGTATATTTTTGCTTTGAGTATGGTGTACAACAGGTTCAAATATTTTTACGGATTAACTGGCTCTAAAACATAAAGAAAACTGAAAAAACTAAAAAAAAATATAAATGTAAAAAAATTATAAACCACACCACAAAGCCAAATTCACTCTGCGAAATTTCTATAGGTTCATCAAGTTTTTGCAAAGTTTTTCAATGGTTGAAAACAAAAGAAATATAATTTATGGCTTATATTATGTTGCTTTTTATTGTCAAACTAAAATATGGTTCACATTAGTTATTAAGGAGTTTACATTAATGTTTAATTAAAAATTACAAAAAAATACAAAGAAAAATTCGAAATTTCTATAGGTTCACTATACAAAAACCCAAAAAATCACCATTTAATAGTGTGTATAGTCGCCTTTTTTCAAAATTACTTCATAAACGCGATCTTTCATACTTCTAACCAGCCTTTGCATTGTTGGAAGCCCTATTTTTTGCCATGCCTCTGCAGAAACGGTCTCATATTGCTTGTTATTTCTGTAAGTTTCACGACTAAGCTCACTCCACAGGTTTTCTATTGGATTGAGGTCAGGTGAACGAGATGGCCAATCCAAAACCAAGACATTTTTTCGTGCAAACCACTCTTTTGTTTTGATAGCGCGATGTATAGGTGCATAGTCTTGCTGGAATATTGGGTTTTCTAGTCCCGACTCTTCCATAAATTCTATCAATACATTTTCCAGCAAATCTATGTAATTGTCCGCGTTTACCCTAGTTGAAATTTTCTTATTTTGGTAAGAAAATGCGGCCCAAATCATCACTGAGCCGCCACCAAAATTTCGACTCATGGCAACCTTTTTTTCCTTTCAAATAACATGCCAGTAATATCGGAAACCATCTGGGCCGTCTAGATTGAATTTTTTTTCATCTGAAAAAATTACGTTCCACTCTTGATCCCATGTCATGTGGTCTTTAGCTAATTTTAATCTATAAACTTTGTGTCTCATTGTAAGCTGTGGTTTCGATAGCATTTTTCCAATTGGTAAAGTCCACTGGTAGATAAAATTTGTTGAACTCGACGTTTGCTGACCGGCAGTTCCAGGGTAGTTTTTATATCGCTTGCCTTTACTTTTTCTGTGGAAGCAAGGCGATAGATCTTTGACACATCCCTTCTGGTTAACTTTTTATTACCACCTTTGGCCCGTTTCGTCCCATAAGAATCGCCTTGTTTCACGAAATTGTTAACTACGTTAGGGCTTCTTACCAATTCCTTCGCAATTGCACGATTAGACCAACCAGCTATCTTGAAGGCATTAATTTTTGTTTTCTCCACCAAATTTAACAATTTGCCTCGTGGCATTGTTCTTCTATTTCTTTTTAATCCAAAACTTATCCAAACAGTATCCAAAACGTTAGAATTAATGTCTTCTTACACTTTACAACATCAAAATTATTATTTTTTATGGACACCGAAATGCAACTAGATGAACCTATACAAATTTCGCAAAAAAATAATAACAAAAAGATCTATTACACACACATTTAATAATCCAACTGATTTTCGTAATTTTCCGTAGCGTAATAATTTACGTTTCAATATTACTAGAAATTTGCCATATATCGTTCTATAGACCACTTAACAAAAAAAGATGAAATTTTGCTAAAACCGTTATGAACATATAGAAATTTCGTTGAGTGTATATAGATATGAAAAATATTATTTTTACTTATTGTTTGCAAACAAATATTCAGTATTAGTAATTTAAATATGTATTATATATTATCAAATATATTATAATTTATAAACAATAAACCTTTTAATTTTGCTTCTTCTTGTAATTCATCTGCAAGTACACACATATTGAACTTTTTTTGTAATTTCCATAAACGTGTTATACCGATTTTTTCAATTTTTTTATTTTCAATTTTTTTAGCATGATCAATAGCTTTTTTGTACACATCGTGAGTTGTCCAATATGGTTTCCCTTGTAATTCACAAATTTCACCAATATTACATAATGTATGAAATGCTTCTGTTGATTGTTCATTTAATTCATATTCTTTCCATAAATATTCTAATGCTTTTTCGTAATCTTTATTATCCTTATATGTTTGATATAAACTGATATATATAGGTATTAATTCATTTTTAGATTCGCCATTTAGTTCAGCACATTCCAACATTTTTAAATAAAATTCAATAGCTTTAGAAAAGTTTTGAAGAATACAACATCCATCGCCCAATTGTTCATATAATTTTTTTCTTTCCGTATAATTAACTGAGCTAATTGTAATTAATGAATCCAGAGAATTGCATAATGCAGCAACTGTAAATTTATAAAAATTAAATGCATATATGCAAAAACTTTTAATATTTATTTTGTAAATATAAATGAATTAAAAAAATCTTCGATTTATGCTATGTCTTTGTCAAATACAAATTTCTTAATTCTTGTACTTTTAATTTTATTTTGCAAGTGTTCCTTAAAAGCAATAAAATTTGCTTGAATTAAACTATAAAGACTAAAGAATATTAAAAATAAAAATATGGGGAATATAACCAAAGCGTATATTATCAAAGCCGTCTTATTCTTATAGCATTAACCTAGTAATAATCTACATATATAGTATATAGTATAGTATATAGTATTAACCTAGTAATAATCTACATATCAATTAATATATAAGATATATTGTCGATTTACAAGCAGAAGGCAATAGGTGTCAACTAAGTTATATTTATACTTACAAAACAAATAAGCTCACACGAAATATAATGATGATTTCAAATTTTTGCAAAGGCTAAATTCTTGAATTTTAATATAAATATCGATTTACTGAAAATATACTTTTTGTGATAATAAAATACTTATGCTTGCCACCTTCTTCTTGTATATCGGCGATATAAAAAATTGAATATATAATCGGAAATACAAAATATTCAATAATAGTAAAAACAGAGTTTATTTTAAACCTACCTACTTTCAAACTTCTCACAATAGTTTTGTTATCATTTAAATCTGTTGTTTTCATTTTATATGCTTTATGAAGAACTTGTTTTGTACTTTGAAAATCACCAATTTTTATCAATATCTCTGATTTAACAATTAAAGTTTCGCAAATTTTTTTTACTTTATCTGGCAATCGTTCAGCTACCTCAAGGGCCAAGTTACAAAATCGTAACGATAATGTCAAATCATATTTTTTATATTGATACAGAAGACAAACTGATAAATAACATAAATGTAATAATTCATAAATATCATTCGATTTACTAAGTTGAATTGCTTTTTTCATATTAGAAATTGCTTGTTCGAAATCTTCCATATGTTCTTTAACTACACCGATATTTAAGTAAAGTCTTGCCTGCATATCAATAAATTCAATTTTACTTATTTGTCCAGTAAGTCTAGAATATAAACATAATTCAGATAATTTTAGGATTTTTTTATAAAATAATTACTCTTTGCATATTAATAAACTTTGTATAAATGCTTTTTCTGCATCTTTTAATTTTTTCATAACACTTTGAATATCATCTGTAATACTTTGACCATGCAGCAAATGAGCTCGCCCCAAAGTTGCATAGGCACGTTGTTCTTCTACTTTATTTTTCAATTCTTTGACAATTTCTAAAAAAATAATAATAATTTAGTATTTAATATATATACCTAAGTAAATTTAGAACTATTGAATTACTTAAATATATATTTATATGGATTAAAGCATTATCGAATTCACTTAATAGCATAAACATTTCACCGACCATTCGATGTGCTTTAGCTTTATTTAATCTCCTTCCCAATTTATCATATATTTCAACTTCATATTTATACTCTTTAACTGCATCATTATATTTTCCTTGTTGATTATAGAAATCACCAAGTTTATTACAACATTGTGCAAATTGTTCTTTGTTACCATCATAAAATGCTTTCTCCTTTTTCTTTTTAAGCTCTAAAACGAAATAATAAAATTAATATTTTATAGGAGGAATATAAGAATTTAGTATCTAACTTGATTCTTCCATTTCCATCTTAAACAGATTTTAGATTGATTATTGACATTTTTATAGAAATTAAAAAAATTTTGGTCATGGCGGGATAATCAAAATTTTAACAAGCGCGTTGTCGTGGTCCTTTGACTTTTGTTAATTCAATTGTGGCTGTTTAGATGCGCCTGCCTAGGAGCGACTTGATAAACTTTTTGTGATTAGATGCGCCTTCCTCACCCAATTTTTTCATTTAAAATTCAACAATTTCAAAATGGCCGAAACTGAATTTTAGGGAAAAGATCGTACCTGGGGAGTTTATAGAGGAACATTTTGGTATTGAAATATGTTAAGTTTGACATTCGTAAATTGAAAAAAATCATTTTGATTTTGAATGCTAGCGTTGTAACTTGTAACTCTTAATGAGCCACGAAGCGCATAATCGTAGAGTTACAAGTATTAATAAATTTATTAAATTCTACCAAAAGTTTTACTACATATTCGTAAATAAAAATATTTAACTAATCATGAATTTGAATTAATTTCATTGTAGAGTCAAGTATAATATTTTACATTTTAATTGAGTTTAGATAATTAATACTATGTATAATAAATATAATATATTTGTTTCTATGTATATTATACATGGTATAAATTATCTAAAATCAAGTAAAATGTAAAATATTTTACTTGACTACAAGAATAACTTTCAGCTATGCTTGCCAAATTTGTGGTTCCTCGAATAATGCGATCGACGTATCCATCACTGTTTTCAATATAAAAAAATATTAAATATAATTTAATTTAATATTATTTTAATATTTGTTTTATAAAAACATATCACAAAATTCTTAATTCCTCCTCTGTTACTTATTTCCTCCTCTTTAATTATATATTTCATTAATATTCAGTATTAATATTAATATTAATATTTATCTGCTCTATATTTTTTTCGTGAAACATAGAAAATTTATTATATAAATATTTATATAATATTTTATATACATATTTATTGTCTATATTATTATATGTATAATAATATAGAGACAGATTTAAAAAAATTAAGGACAGAGAGATATATATATTTATCCTGATTTTTTTATATTCCGAAAATACAAAACCTGAAAATTATTAGTTTTGATTTATCATTACGATTATAAAATCTATGAAATCTCTATTAGATATGAAATCTATTTTATTTGTTTTTATATAAATATTTCTCTATTTGTATTAAGCAATTATATTATTCTAATTTTATTTTATAATACATAGTTATAAATTAGTTTTCTATATATGACTCAATTAAAGTTTTGAAATTACGATATAGAAAGATAAGATTATACTTTATAGTTCAACATTTAAAAGAAGAAAGAAGGATTAATTCATTTTAAAGAAAGTTAGAAAGGTCAATTTTTTTACTATTTTCCATCTTTCTATAATATTTTATTTTCCTTTGTATAACAAAAATGAAAAAGGAAATTAAGGCCAAACAAATAAAGTCCAATAAATATATAAGTATTACGATAATAATTTTGAAATCCTTCTTTTATCTTTATATAAATATAAAAATATAATTTTTTTTTAGAAAAAGATATAATAATTATCTGCTTTTAAAATCATTTGTAAAAAAATAATAATTAGAAAATATTTCACTAATAAAAATAATGTTTATATTTTTACTAATTTATTTATATTTTCTTCCGGAGATGTTGCTCGTTCGGCAGTTTGAAAATTATGGTCAATTAAAAATATTTTCTTCCGGAGATGTTACTCGTCCGGCAGTTTGAAAATAATAATAAATTTTTGACAAAAAAGGAATTATGGAAACTTGAAACAAATGGAGAGGAACGGGGCAACAGAAAAAATTTCTAAATTTTTTGAACTTTTTTAACTCTGCTCGCACTTACCTCTCTTCTACGAAAATGGTTGAGGCAGTAACCTGGGCAGTCGCATATAAACAGCCACATTCGAATATCCCGGAAAGCAAAAAAATCAAAATAGAGCAAAAGAACTTACCCGTTAGACTGTATCCACACAGAATATTTTTTCCTGCTTATTGTGGAGACTAATTCTCGAACGTCAAATGGTTTTTATCTACACGTAAAAAAAATATTTTCTTTCGAGAATTTGACAACTGTCATATTTGTTGTTTATTGATATTTAATACTGACGGTATTTTAAAAATTATTTAAAAACTATCTAAAAAATGTCCAAAAAAATATAATATATTATTTTTAAAACTGTATAAAAATACCCCAAAAATTATATTAAAAAATATTAAAAAAATTTTCACATAAAAATAAAATAATCAAGTTATCCACTAAAAATTCTGTTAAAAAAATATTATTAATGATTTGTTGTCAATATTATGTTGTCAATATATAATATTATGTTGTTTACCTTATGTCAAATTTGTCGAAAGGAAATCAAAGTCGCCTGAAAATTTTCTTGCGTTTTTTATTTATCCTGTGAGAATTTTTTTCTCTTTCTAACATGAATGAAAAAAAGAGAAAATATCGAACGTCAAAATTATCGCAAGATATATATACATCGATACGTCCAAACAACAAGTTGGTAACTCAAAAACATGCATTTTTGAGAAAACGCGTTTTATTTTTGTCTCATAAGAAATTAACCGAAAAAGTAAATTAACCAGAGTAAATTACAACTAATACATTAATATTCATTGATTACAAATATATCAAAATATTATTTTTAAACATTTTGTGTGAGTTAAAATTTGCAATTTATACTTTTAATTTGGAGTAAATTCTATATTGTTCGGTTGTAACTAAAGTTACAGACATATAGCGGGATAATTGTAAATATATGAAGTTGTATCTCAAAATATAAACTTATTTATCGTTTTTTTTAAACATAAAGAGTCTACAACTCGAGTTACGACTATATAACATGGAGAAACAAATGATATTACCATCAAGTACACAATATTTTGCAAAAGTAAAAGAATGAAATAAGTATAATTACAAAAATAGTTTTTATTTATTTTGAAATGTTATTTAACAAAAATAGTTTTAATTCATTCATTTTAATAATTAACAAAAATAGTTTTAATTCATTTTAAAATAATAACATCATTATTTTATTTTTATTTATTTTTTGACCTAGCCATCTTCTAAGAATCGTCAGAATTTGCAGAAATGTCGGATTTTAGATTTTTATAAAATGCGTGGTATAATTTTGGTATAAAATTTCCGTCACATAAGCTCATTAAATCTGCTTTCTTCTTTGAAGAAATTGACACAGGACCATCAAATTTTTTTTTAAATCTATATTATATGGGTTATTATTAACCTTTTGTCGTCCGCGGCCATTTGACTTAATTTCGGAGTATAAGACCATTTTTTCATATTCATCACGAAAGTCATATTTGAAAAAAATTGTGTATGGCTCAGTATCTTTCACATAGATTTCTCTCATTTTACTAATGTAAATTTTTGGTTTCGTTTGAAATGAGCATTTAGTAGCAAAATCTACAAAATCTAAAAAGTCTTCGCCAACCATTTCTATAGTTTTATAAGGTTTACCATATATCTTAGAATTTCTTATAATGGAATACCATTCTGTTGGAACGTATCAGTTTTTCCTTTTTTGGCCCGTTCAATAGATGCATGTACGCTGTTACCTTCGTTTTGGGTATGACCTTTTTCCAAAAAACGATGTTTTATTGATACTTTACATTTGTTTGAAATATAAGAATAAAAACATAATACGTTTTTATTTCTGTTTTGTCCAGGACAGCTGTCACTCCAAAATCTGAACACCTTGCAGCCTTTTGTACTTTCGTTTTGTATGAAGTGGTTCAAACAATTAGAAACTTCGTTTGCACCTTTTTTTGCTATAGTTTCATCCCATACATAGCAGGAGCCTTCTTTTGTGCCCATATTGAAAATGGTGAAATTATAAGCAGCTAATTTTCGTTTATAGTACATCACACTCACGTCAGCATTAGGACAAGTAAGTATTTTTTGAAAATCATAACAAGCACTAAGAATACTTCCATTACTATCAATAGCTTCCAGTTTATCTTTCTCCTTTAGGTTCCGACTTTCATCTTTAAAAAATAAGATTATGTTTTACTAAATTTTTTGCTTTTTCTTCCTCATTATAGTTTTATAGGCAGTACAATCATTACATTGATCTGTTTTTGGAATATAAAATGATATATTGAAATCAGAGTTCAAAATGTCATGGTATTGTCGAAGACTGGCTCTTTCTGGTTCTGGTTTTTCTTTATATTTTTCATTATATAGTCTATGCATTTTTGCACACTTTAACCCTTCTTGATGAATATAAAGTTTTGTAGATTTTTTCCGCGTATAGTGTGATACCACTTGAGGAAATGATTTTATATGTGCTACAACATCGTTTTTAATCTCAGACCTTACTTCGGAAATCGTTCTTAAAAATGTACCCCGATTATCACTTAATAATATTCCATAATCGTCTTTTGAATAAGCTGTTTCAATCCATTTGTAAGAAATATCTAATGTATCCATAAACATTTTACTGCACACTTCTTTATCCTCGTTTTGTCCCGACTCATCAATTAAAGGAAGAAAATATTTCATCGAGCAAGTGCGTCGCTGAGTAAGTTGTCCTAATTTAATGTTATTTTTTGTCCAATTTCTGTGTTTTTTTTAATATAAAATGCCACTGCTGATCTTTACTTCCAGTTTTCCAAAAATTTTCAAATATTAACTCTCGAGCTTGTTTTGAATAAAATATTGAAAATTTTTTTCTACATTTAAGATTGCATCCAGGTTTAACGGCTCTTGCTTTAATTATCTTTCCATTAGCATTCTTATAAGATTTGCCTGAAATGAAATTTTATATCGAATCCACTCATTTTTAAACGGAAGTCTCTTACGTCCCGCATTTTTTTTAAAAGTTGACTTCCGGCTTTTGGGAGTTATTGGGCTAAATTCTGCATTCAAAATCAGAATCATGATTTGGAGTACCAAAAATCTGATCATTATTATTTTTCACCGGCTGAAACTGGAAATCATCATCTGATTGATCTAAATCCGACATTTCTGGTAAATAATCTATGTCTTCATCCGTCATAAACGGATCTACTTCGGAATCTGTCGAAGATTTAATTTAGTCAAAATAAAAACTCATAAATTATTGTGTTTTAAAATATTTACCTGTAAGTGAGTTGTCAGTATCGTTATTTTTTTACTTGTTGTTCGTGATAATATCACTAATTTTGGCAGTGCATACTGTTAATAATTTAAGTTTGATAATAATCTTATTATTGATTTTGTAATATTTACCATTATTAATTCCACTTGGGCCGGGAGTTATTTTAATTTCTATATCGTCTTCTGGAGTTTTTGCATTTTGTGCTGTACCTTTTGCAATTGAAATTTTAATTTAAGAGGTAAAATAAGAAAATAAAAAAGTACCTGATTTATTCAGAGCTAAAACTAACATTTTTATTCCTCTTGACATTTTTTTTTATAGAAAATACGTCCGTTCACAAAGATTTTTTTTCCCAAATAAATTAAAATGAAATAATAATAATTTTTACAACTTGACAGAAGAAAAAATTCTAATGGTGAAAATTCCATGAAAAAAGTTTGCAACACGAACAACTTCCGCGATAAAAATAAATTCACCCAGCAACAAGTGACTTAGAATTACTAAATGCAACTATAAAATATGTGCAAAAGTTTGTAACTCAAGTTACAACCTGAATTACTAAGGAATGTTCCATGTATAAAGCCGTAACTTAAGTTACGAAATCTTTACCAAAATTTTATCCATGCAATAACTTTGTAAGTCGAGTTGAAAACTTATTGCATGTAAAAGTAAAAAAAATAACTAATTCCGTAACTAATAAAATGGTCGCCAAATTCGCAATTTTATAGCTTTGGCTTCCAAAAATTGTCAGAAGATGGAACCAGAGGCGCAGAATTGGAATTTGCGTATCCCGCATAAAATTAATAACTTGAGTTACAAACTTTTTGTTTACACGTATCGACATATATATATATATATATATATATATATATATATATATATATATATATATATATATATATATATATATATATGAAATCAGAAAAAATATATATATATATGTATATAAAAAAATATACATATATATATAGGCAGTACTTCCGAATAACGGGCCCGAGCTTTTAAGATGGCGTCATTACATAACGGTACTTTATGACATCAGGACTCCGAATAATGATGTCATTTTACCCGCAAACACCATCTAGTGGCCGAAAAATGCATTACAAATTTTATTAAAAATGCATATTTTTGCCATTTTCTCCTTAACGGTAAGTTGTAGGATTTTGTAAATTGTAGCTAATGAAATTCCCTATATTCTGAAAAAAAAACTTTTAATAATTTTTTTAAGAAGTCGTCTTAAACTGCAAATTACTAGATATAGAGGTATAGTGAGTATTTTACCGTTATTATTTTAACGGTAAGCATTAAATGGATTTTTTTTATTTAGTGTAATAGAGCAAAGCTTCAGAATTTTTTTTAAATCAACTTGTTCTAACAAAAGTCTTCTAGAAAAAGGATAAAAAATAGGAAAAACTTTAAATTTTTTATTATGATTTATTCTTTTTTTTCAACCACAATATAACATTTTAATATCAAAAATTAATTTTGAAAATATATCGAGATTTTTATTTTTTTTAAAAGGAATTCACATAAATGTAAATCCATATTATATTTCCGTATACCACCTCGGCTTAAACGTCTTTTTAAGTCTATACTTTGGGTATGTGCATTAGTTTCTGGATCTACGCAATTCTCCGTATGGTTTACCGTTTACTGTTTTATGTACATAACCAATTGGATTTAAATCTCCAACAATCTGTACGAATTTCAGTTCCTACATGATAAATTCCAAATTTATTAAAAATTTAAGGTAAAGGGCGTAAAAAACTTAAAATTAGCCATAACATTTATAATTAAAAAAAAAAACACTATACCCATAAAAAATAATGGGTTTTCCCTTTTCCGAAAAGTTGCAACTAATAATAGGTTTTCCCTTTTCCGAAAAGTTTTGCAACTAATGCTGGGTTTTAATGATAAAAATTTGCCGCTTGTGCATGAAAAATATAACGAGATAGTATATTATATTTTTACATGAGAAAAAAATAGATCGCTGCACATGGGAATTTTTTTTTTACAAGGGAATTTAAAATAGCTGATTATCTCTGTACAGCTCACAGATGGCACTGTTGAATGGCAGTGGAATTTTATTTAAAAAAATAATAAATCATTTAAGTATTATATTTAATTAAAATCAGCAATTAAATATTAATTGTAAATTGTATAATTTAAAATCAATTGTAAAAAATTTATATTTACAAAATTTATATTGAATCTTCTAAATAAATATTTGAATTTTTTCTGATATAATTATCACACTTTCCTGAATAATATATATATTAATAAATATATTTAAAATTGAATTTGTTGTAATTTAAAAAATGTTAAGTAATTTACTCTATTAAATAATTTAATATATTAATAATAATAATATAAAAATTTAATTTTTATTATTATCAACGAACGTTTATAGTTCGGTGACTATTATTATTAAAATTTATTGATTAATATATTATTGTGATGCATTTGTATCAATTTCATTCAATCAATTAAAGTTTTAAAAAATATACGTATTATATTTTTTGCAAAAACCTGGAAATAATTTGATTACCAATCGTTAATAATATTTTAAAATACGAAATTACTAAATATAAACTTATTATAATAATTGGAAATAATAATTTTAATGGTACAGTCCAAAATTAATTATTTACATCCTTGTACATGACAAAAACCGGCATAAACAAAGTTAATTAAATTTTGTTTAAATTATTAACATTTCCATTTTTTACATTTTATACATAAATTTAGTTCAAAATATAATTAACATACAAAAATGTAAACAATAACAATTTTTATTGGCAATACTGAAATGTCAAATTTCAACAAAACTGTGATACCATATAAGAAGGATTATCTATGGTTTTTAAAAAATATCTATTGCAAAATAAAAATTATCCCTTGCAAAAAAATTATCTCTGGTAAAATTTCCCTTGCAAATAAAAATTATTTTCATTTTGCAATAGATAATTTTTGGTATTTTTTAAAAACCATAGATAATAATATATATAAAATATTAATTTTGTAAATATAAATTTTTTACAATTGATTTTTAATTATTCAATTTGCAATTAATATTTAATTTAAATATAATAGTTGAAATGATTTATTATTTTTTTAAATAAAATTCTACTGCCATTCAACAGTGCCATCTGTGATCTGTACAGAGATAATCAGCCATTTTATATTCCCATGTCAAAAAAAAAATTCCCTTCTGCAGCGATCTACTTTTTTCTCATATAAAAATATAATATACTATCTCGTTCAGTAATGGCATCCTTCAATTAAAGGCAAAAGAAATTAATGCTGAAATGGGGCTAAATAATAATTTTTTATGTAGTGACGGATGGTTATCAAGATTTAAAAAAAGACACGGTATACGGATTTTGACGATATCCGGCGAAAAGTTATCATGTGATGATGCTCAAATCTCAATTTTTTGTGAAAAATTTAAACAAATCGTACAAGAAAATAACTATTTACCTGAGCAAATCTCAACTGCGATGAGACGTGGTAAGGGATTGGTTGCAAAATTTTAGCACAATCCATCCAGTGGTACCATAGAAAATCCTAGATGAAAATATGGCCATTCATCATTTCATCCAGACCAATAAAAATTAAAAAATTAGGAAATTTTATAAAATCGGCACCATCGCCAATGAATAATAACATAAAAAACATTTTTAATTCATAAATTCCTTAAAATTATTCGATTTCTAGAACATTCTAGAACATTCCAGAAAGAAATCTCATATATTTTCTTCCCCAAGAATTTAAGAATTGAAAAATAAAAAAAAATATTTTCAATCTTAAATTAACTCAGAAAATTGTATTAAAATACGCACATCCATAAAAAAAAATCTCATATGTTTTCTTCCCCCTTACGTCACCATCCCCAGCAATTTACAAAAAATTATTTGTCTATTCTAAAATTCATTAAAAATTATTCAAATACGCATATAAAAATTTTTTTTCTATATATTTTCTTCCCCCCTTACACTTCTGTACCAAGAATAAGAAATAAAAAAAATTACAATACCAAATATACACAAATTTGCCATTTTGAATTGTTTCAGTTATTCAAATGTAGATGGCCCTGTTAAATTAAAAATATGATTTATGTCCCTACTATATTTTAGTTAGCACTTCTCTCGTCGCCACGATTAAAAAAAAATCAGTCAAGTGGGACTACTATATAAATTTATATACAAAGGTTTTACTCATAGAGTTATATACAAGCACGCTAAATGTTTATTTGTGTTAGTAACTACTTCGCTTTTGTTTGCTGGGATATAATATAAATGCGTAAATTTTATTTGAGTAATATTATGCGAATGATTTTGATTTAAAATAAAATTTATAAAAAATATATTTTTGAATTTATTTAATTCTAATGAATTATAGTTGATAGGTACATAATGTGTATATGTCCCAGCAAACGTAGAACTACTTCTACAAGTACTACAAGACTACGCCGGAAAAGTACTTTTCTTCCAGTGAAAAAAGATAGAGACTTGGGCAAAAATTCACTAGTTTCTATGACGATTCTATATATATATATATATGAATTTTTTTACGTATTACTCACAGAGTTATATACAAGCAAGCAAAAATGTTTATTTGTGTTAGTAACTACTTCGGTTTTGTTTGCTGAGATATATATATAGAATTTATATAATATACATATATTATTATAATTTAATATACATTATATTGTATTAATATACCGTATATATATTTAATATCGAGTATAGTCTTTTAAATTTTGCAAAAAGGCTAATTTGAAATTTAAAAAAGGATTATTAAATTTTTTAAAAATACCATTTTCTTTTTGAAAAGACTATTTTGACTCGAACATATTATATGTTATATATATGCTATATGGATATTTTATATCTATATGATATTCATATCATAAAATAAGTGTTGTATAGAAACTATTCAGTTTCATTAAAGTATTCCCATGTTATAAATTCTTTATCCGCATCCTTTTTTATCAATGGATAAAAATCCATGTACAATAATTAAAAAATGCCGCGCAGCCTAACTATTGATCAGTAGTTTTATAATTACGGGCTTTTTTTAAATTCAACTACTCTAACTGCATATTTGGAGTATATGTTGAACCCTCCATCAGCAGAAATTTAAATTATAACTGTGATTTTATACTACTACTTACTAAATTTCAGATGCGACATTAAACCTATTTTTTGGAGTATATGTTGAACCCTCCATCAGCAGAAATTTAAATTATAACTGTGATTTTATACTACTACTTACTAAATTTCAGATGCGACATTAAACCTATTTTTTGGAGCTTATTCACAATTGGAAAACATGATTTTAGTATTCGGCGCCTCTAGCGGTATAAATTGGAAATACAGTTAATGGCATCGTATTCTACTCTTAACTACCCAGCAAACATGTCTTCAATGACATACCCATGAATCATCAAAGACATGTCTTTAAGACAGACTGCTGACATCGTCATACAAATGTCACAAGTCGTCATGCATGACATGTCTTGGGTTTGTCTTGCA